>CAJQZJ010004763.1:14264686-14305276 GCA_907164525.1 Lophiomys imhausi
TAATAAATAAGTGTTAAATAATAACTTAAAAGTTCGGTTACACATGATAATCTCGCTAGATGCAGAAAAAGCATTTGACAAAATCCAACACCCCTTCATGCTAAAAGTTCTGGAGAGAACGGGCATAAAAGGACCATACCTAGAAATAATAAAGGCAATATACAGCAAGCCAGTAGCCAACATCAAATTAAATGGAGAGAAGCTTGAAGCATTTCCTCTAAACTCAGGGACAAGACAAGGATGTCCACTTTCACCATATCTCTTCAATATAGTACTTGAAGTCCTTGCTAGAGCAATAAGACAACTAAAAGAGATCAAAGGGATAAAAATTGGAAATGAAGAAGTCAAATGATCCCTATTCACAGATGATATGTTAGTATACATAAGCGACCCCAAAAACTCCACCAAAGAACTCATACAGCTGATAAACAACTTCAGCAAGGTGGCTGGATACAAAATTAACTCAAAAAATCAGAAGCACTTCTTTATACAACAAACAAATATACCGAGAAAGAAATAAGGGAAACAACCCCCTTCACAATAGCCACAAACAACATAAAATACATGGGGGTAACTCTAACCAAGCAAGTAAAGGACCTATACAACAAGAACTTCAAGCCCCTGAAGAAAGAAATGGAAGAGGCCTTTAGAAGATGGAAAGATCTCCCATGCTCATGGATAGGTAAGATCAACATAATAAAAATGGCTATCCTACCAAAAGCAATATATAGATTCAATGCAATTCCTATCAAAATTCCAACACAATTCTTTATAGACCTGGAAAAAGATATTCTCAACTTCATATGGAACAACAAAAAGCCCAGAATAGCTAAATAAATCCTGTACAATGAAAAAACATCTGGAGGTATCACCATCCCAGATTTCAAGCTGTACTACAGAGCAACAGTAATAAAAACAGCATGGTACTGGTATAGAAACAGACCAGTGGATCAATGGAATCGAATTGAAGACCCAAACATGGACCTACACACCTATGGCCAACTAATCTTTGACAAAGAAGCCAAAACCACACAATGGAAGAAGGACAGCATCTTCAACAAATGGTGCTGGTCCAACTGGATGTCCACTTGCAAAAGAATGAAATTAGACCCATGCCTATCACCTTGTACCAAACTTAAACCCAAGTGGATCAAAGACCTTAACATAAAGCCGGCCACACTAAATATACTAGTAGAAAAAGTAGGGGAAACCCTTGAACTCATTGGCACAGGTGACTACTTCCTGAACAGAACACCAACAGCTCAGGACCTGAGATCAACAATCAATAAATGGGACTGCATGAAACTGAAAATCTTCTGTAAGGCAAAAGACACTGTCATTCGAACAAAACGGCAAACAACAGACTGGGAGAAAATCATCACCAACCCCACATCTGATAGAGGGCTATTATCTAAAATCTACAAAGAACTCAAGAAACTAAATGCCAGGAAACCAAATAATCCAATCAAAAAATGGGAGATGGAGCTAAATAGAGAATTCACAAAGGAGGAATCCCTAAGGGCTAAGAGACACCTGAAGAAATGTTCAACATCCTTAATCATCAGAGAAATGCAACTCAAGATGATCCTGAGATTCCATCTAACACGTGTTAGAATGGCTAAGATAAAGAACTCAAATGATAGCGCATGCTGGCGAGGGTGTGGAGAAAGGGGAACCCTACTCCATTGCTGGTGGGAGTGCAGGCTTGTGCAACCACTATGGAGGTCTGTCTGGCGAGATCTTAGAAATCTAGGAATAACCTTGCCTCAGGACCCAGCCATACCACTTCTGGGTATACACCCAAAGGACCTCTCACGGAGACATAGGGAAGTCTCCTCATCTATGTTCATAGCAGCCTTATTTGTAATAGCTAGAAATTGGAAACAACCCAGATGTCCCTCAACTGAAAAATGGATTAAAAATTGTGGTACATCTATACAATGGAATATTACTCAGCTATCAGAAACAATGAAATCATGCAATTTGCAACCAAATGGATGGACCTAGAGAAGCTCATCCTGAGTGAGCTAACCCAGTCTCAGAAGGATGCACATGGCATCTATTCACTTATAGTAGGATTTTAGCTATATCGTACAGGATATCTGTACTACAACCAACACACCAAAAGGAACATAACTTTTTTTTTATCTTTTTCTTTTTCCTTTTCCCTTCTCTTTTTCCTCTCTTTTTTTTTGTTGATATTCTTTGTTTTTGTGGGTGTGTGTATTTGTTGGTCTTTTTTTAGTTTTCCCCCAGTAGCAAGGAGACACCTTTCACTGGCAGTACTGCCTCGTAGGCCGCCGGAGAATGAAGAGGCTCTTGGCCCTCATATGACTCCTGATCTGTGGTGAGAGACTGTTAGGCAGGGTCACTCCACCCCAGAGGAACAAGACGGAAGGGTCAGGGGGTAGAGCATGGGAGGGTGGGGCTGGGAAGCGGGAAAAGAGGACAATATGATAAGGATGTAACCTGAAGCAACAAACAAATAACTTTATTAACTAAAAAAAAAAACAGGGGCAGGTGGCAGGGTTGAAACACTCTAACACTCTGAATGGAATAGAGGATAAAGCCGTTCGGCCTGGTTTTGCAGACCTCCAGGTGTTGAGAAGACATGGAGCTAAGGTAAAATACAAGAGAATTGTGGTGTTGGCCCATGCTTTTGACTTCAGCAGAGACGGGGGGAGCACCGTAGATTTGGTGGTCTTATGTATTCTGGAGTCATATGGAGCGGGGTAGTGAGGGTGCACACTCTTGGTCCCACCATTCAAGAAGAGTACACCCTTGGTCCAGGCACACTGGAGACAGAAACAGGCAGATCTCGGAGCTCAGGGTCAGCCTGATGCAGGGCAAACTCTAAATAGAGAAAGACTTCGATCCAGGAGTGGTGGAACACATCTTTGATCCCTTCAGTTGGGAACCACAGGTCTCTGATCCCAATAATTAGAGTTCAGAGACACACACATGGGATTTGGAGGGACCTAGGTTTGGAGACTACTTACAAAAGGCATTCTCGATGCAGGCAGATTGTCCTTTGGGGTTTCAAAATATATACACTGGAGCTGGTTTAGCTCCAAGGTGACAGAATGATTTCTTCTTTAACTCGGATTGAAAGATAACGATTTGTATGTTGTCGGAAGGCCAAATTTGCTTCCGAAACAGTATTACCCACCCCCCCCCAAAAAAAGAGGGTAATTGTCCCAGGGTTGGGATTGGGGCAGGGCTCTGTTCTTATCTTTCCAGGAGAATCGAAGAGTCCATTCGGGGAGCCCGGGGACAGCTGGAGAGCGGAAACCTCAGCAGAGAGCAGAAGCAGGCACCAAGGAGGACGAGTGACCCAGATGATTCAGCCTGGCAGACTTCCTCAATAGCTGTCTCCATTGGGGGCCTGCAACCATGGCAATCCAATGTCGCTGGGACCATTCAGCTCTACACAATGCCCCGGCCAGAACCTCAGTGAAGCCTGCAAGATCAGCTTCTGCCTACAAACTCCTTAGGTCATCTAAACAGCTGAGAACAGAAGGACTGAACATAAAAGGATTGTACTAACATTCTTAACCATTTTTTCCATTTGGGCTCGGGCCCCAAACAGGTCTACTACGACCCAATTCAGCAGGAAGTCACTTTAAGAGAGCGACGTCCCATGCCCAGAGGTTGGGGAGGGTGTTTCTCCACCCTTCTTTTTGGTTATTTGAACGATAACTGAAAACTGATATTTAGGGGAAGAGATTACAAGCTGATAAATGGTCCTGTTTAATGGGTTTTGGAGGTTAGCCCCAGGGACTTCCTACTTTTCCTTTTCTGTATCCTTCTTCCTCTCCCATGTAGGAGTGCATAGGCTTGAGAAAAATGAGACATAGACATAGCACAGGAAGGTCCAAGAAGAAGGGGCAGATTATTGAATATGCCCTTATACCTTTGTATATTGATACAAAATTAGTAGTATATTTGGCCTAAGTGGTATTGACCATTGTTTATTGTGCAAAAATAAGATTGTATTGGATTACATCGGTATTGATCTTTGTATTTTGATACAAAATTAAGATTATAGTTGGCCACAAAAGTATTGACCCTTGTATATGGACGTAATATTAAGATTATATTGGGCTACATAGGCATTGATCTCTGTATATTGATACATAATTAAGAGTATATTTAACCACATTTGAATAGATCTTTGTATATTGATACAAAATTAAAGGTAACGCTTCCTAATGGTATCATACCTAGAGATACTTAAAAATAAAATGTGAAGCTCTGGCCTCTTGATACCAACCATCTAAAACTGTCTAGGATAGTTAAGTAAAACAAACTCCTAGTCATGCAAACATGTCACTTTGTTAGCTACTACGACAGTCTACCACAGATATTCCCTAAACTACTCAGTAATCAAGTTGTTAAGAGACAAGCAACATTTGCTTATCTAAATACAAGAGATGGATAGGGCATCTTCAAAAACCTCAAGAGATCTGCAGAATATGGCATTCAAAGATGTTATCTTAAATTAAGATTTTCTTTTTTTTTTTGATATCGAGACATATCAGCTCCTGACAGCACCCCCTATTCTACTCCAAGTAGAAGATAAGCATCGAAGAATCTCAAGTGTGAGATGGTTGAATTAGTGGCAAGCCTATCTCTTGGCATGAAAAAACCCCTTGCTCCAACTGCAGACAGACTGCTGTCCAAAAAGGACAAAACTTGGTAGCAGGGAAGTCGACAGCCTAGCTCTGCCAAGACAGGGTAGGTAAGTCCTTACTTCATAATCCCTGCTCTACAACAAATGTCTGTCAGAGAAACAGGACCCAAAGGCTGAAGACTGATGCAGGAATGTATGGAGAGAAAATGGGAACTGTCCAGGCAGTCACTGGTATATCATTTCTTAGTTTTGGAAGCTGCAGGCCCTGCACTTCCTATATAAGCAGATATATTTATCCCTCTCAGGTCTCTGAGGTGGTTGAAGAATAGACAGCTAGAGTCTCATAGTTAAATTTTGAGTTGTTTAGGAATCAAGAGGGTGTTATAGATCTAAGAAGATACTCTTAAAAGTGTGTTGCAAGTTAGTATGAATGTTGAGTCAGATATAGACCTTTAAACTCATGGAGATGGTTAGATAGTAGAATGTTAAAGTCAGGGGCCAAATATGTATAAACTGGACATTTGGAAGGTATACTGGGCCATTTAACTCTCATAAATGTGGCATATTTATATCTGTTGTTTTGTATAGTATTTACTGTTATAAGAGAAGGAACTTGTTCCATGTCAACGACTGGCTTTCAGGGTCCTGGATGTGCATGATGGTCTGGAGGTTCTGCAGCACGCAGGCCTTTGGTCCAAACGTGGTAACTGGGCACGGCCCATGGAGAGAGAGGGTCCTCCTGAACTCCTTGGTGCTGCCGAGGGCAGGGGAGGCTGACAGGCTCCCAGACTTGGCCCGGTCCCGGATGGGGTGATTGTAGCTCCAGGTCTCATCGCCATGGCATGCTGAGCAGTGGTATGAGGCTAAGTAAGGACCCAGCTCCTAAGTTCATGTTTTCTTGTTCCATTTCCATGGGTGATGTGAGAAAACCACTGATGCGTTGGCTGCCGCGTGCCCGCGTGGACGTCTACATACCGGGCCGAGCCAGCGGTCCCTGCTGCCCTACTGCTACCTGGCCCTGAGCGACCCGGCCGCCCACCTCCCCATGGCCGCTCGGTCCGGAGGCCGGCACCCAGAAGTTCTGCACTTTCCGTGAAGATTATGACGACATTTCCAACCAGATAGATTTCATCATATGCCTTGGAGGGGACGGCACTCTGCTCTATGCCTCCTTGCTTTTCCAGGGCAGTGTGCCTCCTGTCATGGCCTTCCACCTTGGATCCTTGGGCTTCCTGACCCCGTGCAACTTTGAGAACTTCCAGTCCCAAGTGAATCAGGTAATAAAAGGGAGTGCTGCTGTTATCCTGAGGAGCCGGCTGAAGGAAGGTCAGGGTGGTGAAAGAGCCCAGAGACAAGAAGATAGACATCCACAACGGCGTCAGTGAGAATGGCCTGGACACAGAGGGCGGAAAGCAGGCCATGCAGTACCAGGTCTTGAATGAAGTGGTAATCGACAGAGGCCCTTCTTCATATCTGTCCAATGTGGATGTCTACCTGGATGGACACCTTATCACCACTGTGCAGGGCGATGCATCAGCATCACGACCTCCTGCTACCCGCTGCCTTCGATCTGTGTGTGTGACCTTGTGAGCGATTGGTTCGAAAGCCTTGCCCAGTGTCTGCATTGGAATGTTCGAAAGAAGCAAGCTCACTTCCCAGAGGATGAGGATGAGGACCAGGATGAGGAGGACAGCTAGACTGCACTTCACAGCTTCCAACCTGATCAGGCCCTCAAGCCCTTGGAGGCCTTCCTTCCTTCTCTTGCTCTCCCGCTGGCCTTCTGGCTGACCTGGCCTTGACAAACCACATGGCTGTCCAGGCGTCTATGTCCTGCCTGCCTTGCTGGGAGAGCTTGGGTCTGCCTTTTGCAGGACAGATCAGCTTTTTAATGTTTTTTAAACCTCTTTTTCATTTCTAAAGAAGCAAAATGAGACCTGCCTGGGTGTCCTGCATCTCTCCCATGGGCCCCAGGGATCCCAGGCCATGAATTCCCATAAATCAGTCTGTTGAAATTCTGAAGGGGGTCAGAATGAATTGATCTTCCTTTTGATTTTGAAATAAATGTCTCAGCCAGAAATATCCCTTTAACTGCAGTGCTTTGCCCCAGGGCCTGTACCTTTCCCCTGGAACTCTTGGGGTCGCCTGGCACCTTTGCTATGGGTTGGCAAGGTGAGCTTGCATTTTTGTGTTTCTGGAGATGGCTAGGTACCTCTGGCTCCTTCCAGAGCAGACAGAAGCAGCACCTGGCACAGCCATGGGGCCACCTCACATTCCTCACACAGCAAGGTGGCAGCTCCTGGGACATTTTAAATCCTGTGTATAGTTTTTAGAGGTTATTTTAAACTTTCTGAAGTGGTTATGTACATATTTTCTTGTACAGATACACTTTGAAGATTTGGAGGGACTACCTGTTGTTCAGTTGTTTACGCTGTGTCCAGCCCACTGCAGACATTCCAGGACAGGGCTCTGTGCTTCCACTCTTCCCTTACAGCAGCCACAAAGGATTTGAGACCAACTGACTTTTGACATCAGGGTTGTGGACCTGCTCTCCTTCCACTAGAGTCTTGGGCTTACAACTGAGCAGCAGCCATATGGAGCCCTGTGTGTATGTATATTACACGTTACACATGGTGACACACAGGCCCTGGATCCTTTGTGACATGAGTGGTCAGCCAGGATGCTTCGGTTAGGTAACCACTTTCAGTTTTGTCTTCACCTCTTACGGCAGGTGTAGAAAGGGAGGACTGCCCATTCTTTGACTGTTTTCACGGTGAGGTCAGGCTTCTGTCTCATGCTGTTGGAAAAGCTTTCCTGGCTGCTGTGGAGCTGATGATACTGAGCTTTCTTCTACCTGTTAAAGTCAGGACCTACCGGGCCTGACATTATTGACACAACACACCTCAGCATCCGAGGAGCCTTAAGTGGTCTGGCTTCAGTGCTGTTAAGCCATGTGGCCTATCTTCAATGTTGAGTTGTTCACCTATGACCGAGCACAGCAGGCCTCTGCTGTGACCAGAGGAGAGCAGGGCCTGGAACATACGTCATGCATCTAAAAAGCAAGTGTTGACAAAGCCCGAAGAAGCTGCCACCAGACTGATCTAGAACACATGGAGTTTTCACATAAATTCTTAATGTTTCATATTGTTAATATCTTAAAATTTGTTAATTGTTAATGAAGGCCTTATTACTATTTTCAGATTCTTTCAATAAATAAACTTGTTTTAAGAAAAAAATCCATTTTTATAGGTAAGGAACTATAGTAACGCAGTTTTATATTATTAACTTGGTACCACAAGCTGCCCTATCTTTCTTTGTAAGTTCTGTTTTTATTTTAAGTGTTTGAGTGTTTTTCAGAATGTGTATGAGTTTATCACATGTATGCCTGTTGTGCTCCGACTCCAGAAAGGTTATGTGATCTCTGGGACCAGACTTGCAGACAGTTGTGAGCCATCATGTGGGTGCTGAGAGCTGAATCCAGGTCCTCTGCAAAAGCAGCCAGTGCTCCTAACCACTGAGCCATCTCTTCAGCCCCTAGCCCACCTGTTTTAAAACTTCAAAGGATATCATCAGCAAGCTGAAAGTACAATGATTCAATTTCACTAAAAAGACCACTTTAAAGTTTTAAAAGAATATTCCTTAATGACATCACAAATTAATATGCCCTGAAACTACAACCAAAAAAATCAAACAAGATAATGAAACAAATAGCAGTAATATAACAGTATTTGTGTGTGATATTGCATGAGCAAGTTTTGTTTTTCCCTGCTTAACATATGATAATCATTTTCATCTTTTAAGGATAAACTACTCAGAAATGGTCTGCATATATTTTTATCAGTGCTGAAAATAGATTACCAAAGTCAGAAAACATAACTGTACTAATCAGAAAAATCTTCATGACAATCCCCAGATTGACACATGGAAAGTAAGATCAAATAGAATAGACGTTTATTTTGATGATAATACTATTTGCAAGGGTTTGGGAACTTGAAATTTTAGGTTATTTATGGGGGCAGAGTGTTAATTTAGGGGTACCTAGTAACTTTAGGATGGCTACCTGTCTTAGTCACTGTTCTATTCCTATGAAAAGACACCATAACCATGGCAACAATAAGAGAAAATATTAATTTGGAAGCTTGCATATAGTTTCAAGACATCATCATGGTGAGAAGCATGGTGGCAGGCATGGTTCTGAGGAAGGACTTGAGAACTACATCCTGGTCCTCAGGCAAAGAGAGAAACACTCTATGTGGAATGGCCTTTTGAAACCTGAAAGACTACCACAGTCTCACATTTCTACCAGCAAGGCCATGCCTCAGAATCCTGTAAGATTTCAATTAGTGCCAATCCCAGGTAGCTAAGCATTTAAACAGGTGAGTCTATGGGAGCCTTTATTATTTAATTCACCACACTAACCTTTTGAGTTTGACATCCAGGCAAACTAGAGATACTTACTGTGTGTTATCTCGATCATTCCTTTATCATTCTCGATCAACTCATTTGCTTGGGTTATTTTGTTTAAAAATTTGTTTAAAATTAATTTCTGAAACACAATTTATATTCCAAAAGGTTAAATATATTAAAAAGCAAAAAAAGATGCTCTCTAAGTTTATCTATTACAGTCATTATCAGAACAATAGCAAAAATATTTACATGTAAAGTGTCTCAGAGGCAATATATAAAGTCTGAGTGTTCAGATTCTGTGTCTGGTTCTATTGTCTTGAATAGTGACTCCTCCTTCAATAAATACATTAGAATTTATGCACAGTATATTTCAGTAACTATATCCTGGGGGTTTACATGTCTATTATTTACTTTATTCATTAAATTTGTCATTCAAAATATTGTATATCTGAATTTTGTTAATATTAGACTGACCTTAAAGTACTATTTCTTTGACTTTGAGATCTCTAACTTGTTAGTGTTACAGTAAGTTGATGGCTAAAAATCATAGTAATTAATACAGTAGATATTCTGTTAAGATATCAAATCTGTGTTGTTTAACAACTGTTTCATTTTAATTATTTCTATTTTTCACCAAATATTTTACCTATTAGTTTGAAAAGATAAGAGAGAGGTAATACCAAATATGTATTTGTGAATCTCTTACTGTCTGTGTGGTAAATAAATGTTCTCACAGTCTCTCAGAATTCATGAGGTCCACAATGCCAGACCTAATTGAAGATGAAAAATAAAGACTGAGCCATTGACTGAGGAAAGATTTCATCCTTTACTTGATCCCATATTACATGAATTTTGTTTCACAAAAAAAATGAGTGGTGACAGTTGATTAGAAAAAAGTTTAAAGTAATGTCTGTATGCAAGAGAGATATTGAAAATAATAAAGGATAGTCCAGTGATTGAGATGTTTGATATTCTTGGTATAGACCATGTTTATCTCCTAACACCCACACCAGATGTCCCACAACCACTTGTAACTCTAGCTCCAGGAAATCCATGTTGCTTTCCAGGACTCTTGGGCACCTGAAAGTGTGTGTGTGTGTGTGTGTGTGTGTGTGTGTGTGTGTACATGTCCGTGCAACATGTGTGTACAAATAAAATGGTAATACATTTTTAAGATAAAAAGAAAGTTGATAGAAAAATTTTACTGAGACACTTGTTGATATAACTTATCTTTGTATTGAGTAAAACATAGTTTACACAGTAGACTTGCACATTGGTCCTCATCACCCACTTTGTTATCTCTTTAAAGACTTCTATATAAGATGCTCAAAGGTTGTTTTAAGGTCTTTTATTTGTACTTCAAATATGTTGGACCATTCAGGGCCTGCTTTGGTAGAGTTGCTGAGACAGTATATAGAGACATATATATTGTTCTGGGTTATGTTGATGTGTTTTTGTGCTGACGTCTAGCTTCTGGGATTGGGAAGATTATAATTTTAAGTGCTTGTGTCTGGTTTTACGATGAAGCCACTCAAATGACAATGGACTAGGCCCCGATGCATGAGTATAGCAGAATATCAATAGAAATAATTTCACTGACTTTTTTTCTTTCTGGTCAGCCATATTTGGGTCCCTCCTTTCAACTATAAAATTCAGTTTAGTCTCAACTTTAGAGTTACCACCCCATCCCCTAGTTACAACCTAGCATGACAAGGAGGCCCACTAAAGGTACTTGTTTTTTCTCCATCAAAACTAGAACCCTAAGGTTAGATTTGGGGGTAGTCCTGGGAATGCAGATAAATCTCCTCTCTGCTCAAAGATCCTCTGGTGGACATCTGAACAAACTAGAATACACTAAAGATATCAATACCTCATCTCAAATCCCGTTTTTAAATTACATCAGTTACAACATTGTGCTCATTTCTTTGAGATTAAGTACTTCTTGTCTCTAGCCCAAATTGTTCTCAAACAAGTTATCTAAATGCAGAGTCATGTGCTCAGCAGCATAGGATGAATGAGGCCAAGAATTTCTTTCTGGTGCTGTGTTTCTCAAGTGGAAATGTTCGAGTAACAACCTAAAATATGGAGGGAATGGAATGTGTGTCTTTATATACTGACTGTTTGATAAATATCATAAAACTGGGCCTGCTACACTTTGTGATATATAGGTAAACCTAGTGGTGTGTACCTGTAATCTCACAATTTAGGAGGCAAAAATGTAAATCTTAACTAATAGCTTAACCTGGACAATACCACAACTACCTGCCCAGTTTTTTTGTTAATTAAAATTAAATGAAAACTTCAAAATTATACATTCAAAAACAGGAAGAAGATGTCAAATCACCTTGAAAATTTCCAAAGATATGTCCTGTTTGTACTGGACTCATTGAAATAACTTTTAAGAAATGTCCCTGGCACAGCCATATCCACTGGAAACTGTGAAATTCATGAAGCCAGAACAGCTGTTTGACAAAGTTCCAGCAAAGCTGAACCAAATACTGTGATTGCTGACATTTTATTTCCCTTCCCACTTTTGGATTTTGGCCTCTGCGTGCTGCATTTTTGAGGACTTTCTGCATTATAATTCATTTTATATCTTTTCCTGAGAAAATTATGTCTGAGTCTTTTTAGGAAAGTCCTAAACTTACTGTTCCTTCTGTAAAAGGAAATAACATTATCTTGCCTTATTTGGATGTCTTCTTTATGCCCTGAAGGTCACAATAAGCACAAATAAACCCAAAAACACTAGGAATTTCTTTTTTATGTTTATTTATTACTTCAAATTACATCTCCATCACAGTGCCCTCTTTCCACCCCTTCCAGTCCCACTCTCCTACCCTCTCCTCCCCCCTCTCACCCATCCCACTCCTCCAATGTGGAGTGTCTCTACATATCAGCCCCTCTCAGTTCAACAATCATATAACGGCTAAGAGCTTCTTCTTGCACTGGGGGCCTACATGGTAGCACCCATAGGGAAAATTGTCCCATTAATAGGTAACAAAGTCTATGTTCCTGTTCCTTTTGGTATGTTGGTTGTAGGATAGTTATCCTGTACTATATGGCTAAAATCCAATTATAAGTGAGCAGATGCCATGTGCATCTTTCTCAGTCTGGGTTAGCTCACTCAGGATGAGCTTCTCTAGGTCCATCCATTTGGCTGTGAATTGCGTGATTTCCTTTTTGAGGCTGTGACTCCAGGAATGCTCTTGGCATATCCACCCCTAAGTAAAGATATTCAGTGTAATTTGAACATTGTAAACTTAGAGATAATTGACAAACTCTGACCTGCTAAGTGAATTGGCAACAGATTCAAGGCCTCCTTTTGCAATATGCTTATTGCTCTCTGAAAATGTGGTTTAAAGATAGGAGATCATACAGGGTATAACCCTGGAGGAATAGAACTCAGGAAATAAGATAGACTAAATTAACTTTTCCTACTCAGTAATGTAGATGATAAACGGATATAAGTAAAAGAAGTTTGGTGTTAGTATTTGCTATTCATAAAAGCAAATTCAGATATTTGCTTTGAAATATCTGTTCAGATATTTTCTATTTGCCTGGAGTGCTTTAAAACTGCAAGTACTGCCAGCCTAAACGCAGGCTGTCATATAATATTTGTGTTTGCTTTGGCAGAGACATTCTTTAAATTCTTGGAATTGGAGTTATAGGCATGTTTTGAAGTATTTGGGATAGACCAGGGGAAAAACTGTACCACCTACAGTTTCCTTGTACAACTAATATACGATGTACACATAAAACCCACTGTAGATATTTGGATTGTCCAACTCATTTCTTGTGGATGAGTGCTAGTAGTTGAGAACAGAAAAAACTTCAGTTTTGCTGGATCAGGCAGTCTGGGAGTGGTCATGAGCATGTTTACATGTTGTCACTGAACATATATGTTCCCTTTTGAGGTTTCCTGGGCTAATGAATGCCAAGGAAATTTTCTGTTGAGCCACTCCAAATATACAACTCAATGACAAGTTCAATATGGAATAAATACCATAGTTACTAGTAAGTAAAGCTTATTATTTTAGAATCTGATATGATATTATTTAGTAAAAGTTTAGAAAATTTAGAGTTTGGTAACTCTACTTGTTCCTATATAATCCAATCCCTTTCAGCTGTTTCTTCACAAAGGCAATACGTGACCCTACACCTATAATATGTGTTCCTTGATCTTCTGTGAGCCATTTCCGAACTGTTTAATTTTGTCAAAGGGCTGTTGAATTTTGTCAAGCGGTGCTAAATTTTCTCAAAGCATTTTTCAGGATCTAATGAGATGATCATGTGTTTGTTTTGATTCTTTCAGTTTGTTTGTATGGTGGTTTACATTGACTGATATCCATGTGTTGAACCACCCCTGCATCTCTGGAATGAAGCCTACTTGTCCATGGTAGATGGTCATTTTGATGTGTTCTTGTATTCAGTTTGCTAGCTTGTTATTGAGTATTTTTGCATCTATGTTCATAAGAGAAAATTTCTTTTTATTCAACCAAATACGATCTTTGTTTATATGCTATGTCCTCTGCTTTTGTGTTTTTGTTGGATTCCTGTGTGAGGGAATGTCTGTGTTTCTGCATGCATATGATTTTCCAGTAATTTATCTTTGACACATTTTCTTCTGTTTATTTGTTCTACACTTTTCTCATTTTCCTTTTTGTGTTTCCTCTCAATTTATTTTATTTTAGTTTTTATTTAGGTGACTATTTTTGTTTGTTTTTTCCCCTAAAAGCTATGGATTTTGATGAGAAGGGTACTGTAGAAAATTTCAGAGAAAGTATGGGGCAGGGGACATAATCATAATATATTATTGACTTCCTGAAAAAAAACTATTTGAAACAAAAGAAAAATGGAAAATGAAAAGGAAGCTTGAATAGTCTCTGTCCAGGAAAAATTGTGCAGGTAATAATCACATCTCAAGTTGTTTCTATGTAAGCAATATTTTTGTAATTGTATCTTCACAATGGAAAAACAGGAGGCAGTGCACAAAATGTGGGGAAAGGACTATTAAAATATGAGGCAGAGCACTTGAAATATAATGGAAATAATTAGTAAAAGAACATACATGAGGTTGAATTTTAAATGTGATTCAATAAAAAGAATGTAAAATAGCATAATTTTCTTTAAAATGAATACTTTACAAAGTTGTTTCTGTCAAGATCTATATAATTTTAATCTTTAGGGAAAAATCTAATTAATATCTAGGAAATAAAAAGTCACAGAAATTAATGTTTTTGTTAAGGACAAATAAAGAAACTCTATGGTTTAAATGTCATAATCAACCAGGCACAAATCTACTAATTATGTATAAACAAAAGGCTGTTATGATGCAATTAAGTACAGTTGTAAACTCAATGTCCCATTCAATGCTAGTTCAAATCAATGAATTCTTCTTGGCCTTTGTCTGGCTACATGTAAAGTATTTTCATGTACTTTGCATGTAGAGTCTTTGTGTTTTATAAATTAAAATAATTATCACCTTGAAGTTGTATACATTTTATGAAATGTTTGAGGTTTAGAATCATTTTGACTGATTGGTCTCTTTTGTGAAGATTTTCTCTTTCTCTTATTTTCACAGTGAAATTTCTTTTGTAGACACATACTCAGAAACTATGTTCTGAAACCTTCACCTTCTCATACGTTAGTCACAAAATGGATCAGAGATGCCTGCTGTATGTGCATCTCCAAAAGAAACAGACGACTAACTCATATGACATGAGTGATGTGATTGGATTCGCTAGCCTTGTGCAGGGAACTAACCTCCCTGTGGCATAAGGATCCTTAGGCCCACTTTTAACTGGGTAGGAAGGAAGCTGCTTAGCTCAAAGATGAAATCTGAAAAAAGGGGGGGGCATGGGGAGAGTACTTCTCTAAACCCCCATTCCTAATTGGAGCATTTGTGTTTTACCTGCCATTCTGTAACAGGATGAATGCACTTTTGGAAAACATCTGGGAACAATGAGCAGTGGATATCTAGTTTCTTAACTCCCACATCTTACCATGCAATCACTCTTTCATGTCCATGTCAGTTTCAGATTGTTCTTACACATTCCAGATTGCAATTATGAGCATTATTCAGGTACTAAATAACTTATCTCTGTATATAAAGTATCTCTTTACAACTACATTGATTCTAAATTATTTTATTTGATAAATAGTTCCCTAATGACAGTACATGGAAAACAATACTACATCATTTACAACAACAACAAGAACGAAGGAGGAGGAGGAGGAGCAGGATGAAGAGAAGGAGGAGGAAGAAAGGAAGAAAAGAAGAAGAAGAAGAGAAAATACAATGGATGTTTTCTGCTTTCAGGAGAACTAATCACACTGATCACATACTTAATTCTCAAAATACTTGCTAAATAATAAAATTTATTTATTCAAAAATATTATTTTAAAGCAGAAATAGCTGATCAACATGTTGGCACACACACATATGTGTGTGTGTATGTGTGTATGTATGTAAACACTCAAGTACACATCTTCATGCATGTATGTGTATGCAGGTGACAGGCCAAGTTATCAATTGCTATTAAGTATATTTTTTGTCGTAGGTGAATTCTTCAACTGTTTCTCATTTCTCCACCTTATTCTTAGAGACAAGGCTTCTATGTGAACCCGTACCTTACCAGATGGCTAGCCTGACTGGTCAAAAACTGCGTGATCTACCTGTTTCTGCATAGACAATACTGGGTTACAGATGTGACACTTTTAATCTGTCTTTCATGCATTTATTTCATAACAGAAAACAATCAGACAACAAACAAACAATCTTCAGAAAAAAGCAGGAATTTTCCTGTTCTGTAGCCACTAATATTGGACACAGTTGAGGAGACCTGAGCCCTCGGCAGCCTGAAATGAATTGATGGACAGCATTCTAGAATTCTTACTTCTGTTTCTCCCATGCCACGTGAGCACATACACTGCTCAAGTCCTCTTAGTAACACCGGTAGCTTTACTATGGACGGCAGCTCAGCCCTGTAAATACATCTTGGCAAGCTGTGGACTAGACAGCAGCTAGAGAAACTCAGAGATTGCTGACCCCAGGCTCACAGTGCAGATCTTCAGAGCAGCTCCAAGAGCAGAGATGGCTTGCTGGACTATTGTTTGCAGAAATGTCACACTAGGCATTCCATTCTCTCTGTCACTGGAACCTCTTTGTAGGCAGTCAGTTCCTCTGGTTTGTCATGAGAGAGCCTTACTCACTGATCATCCCTTTCACTCAGAAATTCA
This sequence comes from Lophiomys imhausi, assembly GCA_907164525.1. NCBI lineage: Eukaryota > Metazoa > Chordata > Mammalia > Rodentia > Muridae > Lophiomys > Lophiomys imhausi. The sequence continues at coordinate 14,280,963 of CAJQZJ010004763.1, forward strand.
GTTTATTTTTAAAATTCTATGAATATTTTCCTTGTTGTCGTTTGAGACAGAATTTGAGTTAGTAGTACAGGTTGGTTGGAATTTATGACAATTCTCCTAACTCAGCAGCACGAATGGTGATTTTAGAGGAATAGAGCCACTTCCAAAATATCACATCATTTTAACCAAGTCTGTTATTTTAGTTTTATAACAAACATACAGCAATATCTCTGGACATCATATTCAGCTTCTTTTTTCTATTTGAATGTTTAATTTTCAAATTATATCACCTTTAAAATAACAATGAATAAAAGGCACTATATTGCCATGAAGGAAAATCATTTAAAATACCATGGTGCTTTCAGATGTTTGTTTACAAAATTGAACACACACACACACACACACACACACACACACACACACACACACACAAAGAATTACTTAAATACAAACTCACAATTCTTAGTGCTTGGAGATTCTGGTAAGTTTTCCAAAAGCAGGTACACTCTATAAATAAATATTTTGTTTGAATTAATATGTTTATATTTACTGGATATTATAAACTGTGCATCACCATTCATATTTGCATTCCATAATAAGATTATATACATTACAACCAATGAGATCCTGAAATATAATTTATGCAGAATAACTATTTAACCTGAAATACTTATAGCAAACTTAACTACATATCAAAGAATGTTATTACTGATGAGTTAAGACATATGTAGCCAAGAGTCATACTCTGTATATGGATTTAAACATCTTCAGTGATAATTTCCCAAGCCCTTCCATATAAATTTGATGAATTGTTCAAGGTGTAAGAGTCTGAAGACCCTCTGTTGTTAATTACTACAAAGAAAAATGCATATAAAAGTATCAAGGTGAGATATGATGTAATCCTTGGTGTTTATTAACTTAACTTAAAATTTAAATCTTTAGAACTACAGACTACAATATATATTTGGATAATGAACTCATAGAAAGTCACAAGAATTGACATTAATCTTTTAATGTTTTAAACATATGTACTTTGTGCTTCTCCCTGAATTTTCTTCATTTGCAAGCACTTATAGAATACCAATGAACAAAAAGTTCTATGTTACCATGAAGGAAATCATTTAAAATATGCTTGCTGCTTTTGGAGAGTTTGGTTACAGAATTGAACACACACACACACACACACACACACACACACACACACACAAACACACACACGCAGTCTTACACATAACAATTACTTAAATACAAGATAAAATTTTAACTACAGCATATACATGAATGAACTTGTTTGCAGCTGAAATGGAGAGAAAATTTCTCATTATACATCAGTAATTCATATATCTTTCTTCTGTCAATAAGCCTATAGAGTACAACAAGGTGTTTTCCATAAATATTAACAATAAATTGAATTTATGAAATATTTCACAACCAAACATAAATGATGCTAATATGTCAGGTATAATAAGGAAAAAATACAGATATAATGTGAGATGGGTGCTGAGGATAGTTGCAATGACATTTATGAACACAGAGTGGTTTAAATCCTTGAAAATCAAAAGTGTCAATATGACTTTTGTTTTCAGAATCTCAATAATAAAATAAGACATTGATTTTTTAATTGATTTTATTCAGTAAAGTTTAACAGAATATTATTTTAATATTTTTGATGTCTAAGCATTGAAACTTATTATGTTCAAAACTGGATTTATAACATTGGATACTGTTCTTTTTTACAGTTGGTTAAGTTGGTATGATGTTATCTCCAGATTTATAAGAAAGACCAGACATATCACCCAATAAGTAGGCATATAAAAGTAATAAGTGGTCACTATGGACTCTATTTTTATATCCCTGCCCTCAGCATCCATTCTTGACACTAATGGAAATGTGACATGGTGATATGGAAAAATACAGTTAGAAACACACAATTATCTGTGTTTGGAAGTTCTGATAAGTGGTCCAAAAGCAGGTGCATGCTGTAAAGAACTAATTCTTAGTTCTTTAATGTCATTTTATGTTTGGAATCTTTGGCAGTTTGTGAGATGACTGCAATATTGTTAGATCAGAAGAACAGCATTGGAAGCTAAAAACAATGGGTCAGACCTTCATAGATTGGCTTACCCTGGTCCAGCCAGCACCATCATCTGTTGAAGAAAAGCATCTCTCTCAGTGTACATTACCTAGGTTTGCTGCATTTTATCCTTTGTTGCCACAAAATGGAAGCCTTGGAAGACGTTTTCCACTTTAAATACTTCATAACTATTATTATTTACATGCCATAGAGTCTGAGAAATGAACACAGAGAAGTCCATGCTGTAGCTTCCTGAATTGTTGCATAGTTAAAATAATAAGTGATTTATATAACATTGTCAAAAATTAAATGGCTAATCATATGGTTAAACAAGTATCAAACACATGAGCAAATAATTTAAAATAAAGTCATTATTCATCAATGACTAATATTAAAGCTACATAATAGAAGAATAAGAAATATGCAGTTAACTAGAAATGTAATGATTTACCTTAGATTTTTATCTAATTACCCAAACACACAATGTTTCAAACTGTTGTGTGTCATGTAGTTTGACAGTTATAGCTGCATTATTTATATTTTCATATAGCTATCTACATTTTATTCTATTTCAGAAATATATATTTGTAAGGTCTAATTTACACCTAGTTCCAAGAAAACTCCATTATGGCTCATTATATCGTCCTAATGAGGACAATTTATAGAGTCATCCTGTACTTATTCTTCTCCTGATCCTAATAACAGAAAGAATATGTTTTCAAATGTCTTCAAGAAGCACGGCTGAAGTAGAACTTTTACAAAATAACTACTTAGCATTAAGTAATTACACTAAATTTAAGTATATATCAAAGTATGTCGTTACAGATGAGTTAAGATAAATGTTACACTGAAATTACCATTGTATCTTGCTTTAATAAAATTAGTCACCACTGCTCATCCAAGCAGTGAAGAAAAAAGTACAACTAGGAAATCTAGAGCTATGAAGTTCACTTCCTTTCAATTTCTTATTTAAATGTGGTGAGTAATTTTTCTCCACATTAACTGTTCATATGTTATATATTCTTAGATTCAGAGAGAGAAGTTTAAAAGTGCAACATCAAATAAAACTCATACCCTACCAAAGTCATTTGCTTTATGATAATTATGCATTGCTATTCAAGTAAAACAAATAATTTGATTAACAAACTATAAATGGTCCAGAAATATAGCATAAGAGATAGACTTATAAATAACACAGGAATAACATTTTGTTATTCTCAGGTTAGCCAATATCTTGAATACAGATTGTATATTCTAGACCAGAACTTCAGATAATTATATGATATTTGGGTGAAGATCATTTTATTTGCAAAACCACATTTATTCAGATAAATGATGTCACATTTAGCTATGAATCAGTAATTCTGAGTTCAAAGCTTGACATTAAAATTGTTTTATTTTCTTAATATATCCAGAGCTTAAACTCAGTTGATAATCTGAATCACAATACAAATGTTTCCCTGCTTACTAATAATGAAAATTAAACTAATTTGTCTCATTGTAAAGTTTAACAAAAAGTATTTTTTAATGTTTATTTATTACTTCAAGTTACATCTCCATCACAATATCTTCTTTCCTCCCCTCCTGGTTCCACCCTCCCACCCTCTCCTCTCTCTCCTACTCATTCCACTCCTCCAATGTGAAGTGTTCCTACATATCAGCCCCTCTCAGTTCAACAGTCATATGAGAACTAAGAGCTTCCTCTTGCACAGGGGGCCTACATGGTAACACCCTTAGGACAAATTGTCCCATTAATAGGTAACAAAGTCTATGTCCCTGATCCTTTTGGTGTGTTGGCTGTAGGATAGTTATCCTGTACTATATGGCTAAAATCCAATTATAAGTAAATAGATGCCAAGAGCATCTTTCTGAGTCTGGGTTGGCTCATTCAGGATGAGCTTTTCTAGTTACATCCATTTGTCTGAAAATTGCATGATTTCCTTGTTTCTGACAGCTGAGTAATATTCCATTGTGTAAATGTACCACAATTTTTTTTATCCATTCTTCAGTTGAGGGACATCTGGGTTGTTTCCAGTTCCTAGCTGTTATAAATAAGGCTGCTATGAACATAGATGAAGATATGTCCCTGTGGTTTGGTGAGGAATCATTTGGGTGGACACCCAGAAATGGTATGGTTGGGTCTTGAGGTAGTGCTATTCCAAGTTTTCTACACTATAAGAAATTCTCAACATCTTTAATCATCAGAGAAATGCAACTCAAGATGACTCTGAGATTCTATCTCACACATGTCAGAATGGCTAAGATAAAAAACTCAAATGACAGCACATACTGCGAGGTTGTGGCAAAAGGGGAACACTCCTCCACTGTTTGCGGGAGTGCAAGCTTGAACAAAAAAAAAGTATTTTTAATTCAAATATAAACTAGTATAAAGTTAGACATATAGGAAAATATTGTTTATCTGAGAAATTCCATATTCAGAAAACAAAAAAACCAAATTTTTATCATTTTTCCTTTTTTCTTTTTATTTCTTCAAGTTGCATCTCAATCACAATCCCCTCCCTACCCACACTCCAGTCCCACCCTCCCACTCTCTTCCCCCTCACCCCCCCATCCACTTCCTTTTTTTTTAGTTTAAGGTCTATCTTTTCCCCCCAACAGCTCCCCCTTTCAGTCCAACAAATGGCTTTTTCTCTTATAACAAGAAATAAAATACAAAACAACAGAAATAATTAGGCCATATTATGAGAATTATAAAGCTTAGCAAATATTCCCAGTGTCCAGGCCATATGTATTTGGCAACTGACTTTAACATTCCACTATGAAACCATACCCATGAGTTTAAAGTTCTATATCCAACTTAGCTTCCATCCTAACTTGCATCACAATTTTAAAAATGTCTTCTTAGATCAACCTCCTAATTCCTAAACAACTCAAAATTTAACTATGAGACTATAGCTATCAAGTCTTCAACCACAACAGAGACCTGAGAAGGATAAATATATCTGATTATACAGGAAGTGCTGGGCCAGCAGCTTCCAAAACTAAGAAATTACATACAACTGGCTGCCTGGACAGTTCTCAATTTCTCTCCATACATCACAGCATCAATCTTCAGCCTTTTGGCCCCATTTCTCTGACATACATTGTTTTGGCCTTTTGTTAGCAACTGATTAAGATAATCAAGAAATGCAAACTAAAAGTCAGTCAAGCATGTCATTTTGTTAGGTACTAGGGCAGTCTATCACAGTTTTTTTCTAAGTTTTCTTAACTTAAGTTTTCTTATTTTTTTTTTCTATATCGAGAAATGTCAGCTCTTGAGAGCACCCCCTATTCTACTCCAAGTAGATTATGAGCATCAAAGAATCTCCAATTGGAAATGCTTGAATTAGTGGCAAGCCTGTCACTTGGCAAGAAAAATCCCTTGCTTTAACTGTACACAGACTGCTGTCCAAAAAGGACAAACCTTGGAAGCACATACATCAACAGCCTAGCTCTGCCAAGACAGGGTAGGCAAGTCCTTCATAATTCCTGTTTTACAATTTTTATCACTTTAATATTGCAATTTTAAGTTCAGTTTTGTCCATAAAACTGGAAGTTTTGGAAGTACTATGGAAGTTTCTTTCTTCACAAAGAAAAGGAAAATTAGACAAAATTCATAGCAATATTTTTTGAATAAGCAGTGATATTGATAGTTGTTTTCATTAGTTTACTCATGGTCTTCCATACTTTCATGCACACACAGTTAGAGGCTAGACTTCCCTGGGGAATTTCTGCTTATAAAGTAGAAGTCTGGCAGCACCAGAGAATCTCTGAGCTTGGCACTAAAAGGACTGACTCCCTTTTATCAGCAGAACCTCCCTCTTCTGTTGGATATGAGGAAATTAAATCCTCTAAAGGAGTGTCATGTGGCCCAACACTCTTATCCCATAAGATACCCAGGGAACATCTGAAGATTTCTGAAAGTACTTTTCCATGCTAATGAGGTCTGCTGGTGCCTTGGCTTTCAGCAATTTGTCTATGATTCCAGCCTACATGAAGTTCCTCCTCCATTCCTACTGCACTTAGGTTAATTAGATATTATGTTTCTTATCTTCTGATGGGACAATACCCAGTAAATCTACCACATTCACCTCAAAAACACTTCCCAACTGCCCAAAGTTTTATAATGCCCCTGATTCATGAAATAATCTCTCTCTCTCTCTCTCTGTCTCTCTCTCTCTCTCTCTCTCTCTCTCTCTCTCTCTCTCTCTCTCCTTCATGACTGCCTGGGACTTGGCTGTTTATTTTGGGCTTGGGGGCTGGAAGCACTCTTCCTTCCAAGAAGAATCCACCTCAGCTTGCCTGGCAGGCCAGTCATGAACAAGGTCCAGGCTCCTGCCTGACTGCCTCCACCTAGTCAGATCTCCTACTGCTGGTCGCTGGGACTCATCTCTGAGCATATGGAGCACCAGCTCCTGCCTGACTACTGTTGCCTGGCAGGCTAGCATAACCGAACTTTTTAAAATTATTAAGTATTTATTGATTGATAATTATTTACTTATAACAAATACCAACAATTTCTTAACTATTAACCCTATAAATTCCTACAACCCCTTTAACCTAACCACTAAACCTATTGATAATTATTACAACTATTTCCTAATCTTTTAGAAGGATACAGTCTCTGGGGCAGGTCTTCAGTCGTCAGGAACACAGTCTCTGTGGTAGACTCTTTAGTGCACTTAGCAGTCCTTTTTCTGGAATATCTCGTCAGGGTAAATTGGCTATGGCAGTCTCACCTTAAATAAGGTTTGAGGCTTTCCTCTCTCTGGGAGACCCCAGCAGTCCGTAGGCCAACTTATTTCCTTCATTATCAGCAACTCTGCCACTCTGCCTCAGTCTTTAAAGCTGGCCACAGTTTCATTTAGGCCACTGTTCAGACAGGTCAAACCCCTCTAGGCAAAAGCTGAGCCACAGGGTTTAGTCCTTTGATGGTGTAGTGTTAAGCATTCTAAATGTTAATTAATTGGCCCTGCTTGCTGTCTGTTTCTTACATTGACTCTGATTGGTTAAATAAAATGCCAAGGCCTGAGATTGGACAAAGACAGAGAAAGGTAGGACTTCCTAACAGGAAGCCTGAGCTTTAGACAGAGGATTAAAGCATTCCAGCAAGAAGCAGGAAGAATAATTCATTCCAACCAGTAGCAGGAAGAAGAAGAAGGCACACACCATGGGTTAGAGAAAAGAACCTCATTCCACATGGCAAGGAACATCGGCATATAGTGGAGAATGGCAGTCCAAGGGGACATATGTATATATGGGGTCATATTTGGGTAATAAGATTGCTCAACTCAGGCCAAGGCTTGTAAAATCAACATGGTGTCTGTGTGTATTTATTTATAATGGTGGGATAAGAATTAACAGTTCCAAATCAATTAACAATAATTTAAATACTGGTTAAATAGTTTAATTAGCCATATTTCTTTTTACAGTCCTTGGCCTTTTGTTGTCTTGCTGAGGCTTTCTTTGTTCACTAGCTTCTTTCTGCCTCAGGGAGATCGGGCCATCAGTTCCCCAGCACTTTCTCCAGCAGGACTCTTGGAGCTCTCTAGCATGGGGGGTGGGGGGACTCTGGCTCCATCCTTAAATAGGATCTCTCCTTGTTCCACCTGTTTCAGCTTAATTTGGGCTCCACCCACTTAGCAGCTGAAAACAATGCCAGGCCAAATACTTTGTTTCTTAGTCCATTAAGTGTTTCCTGGCTTCAACCGTGTTTTTCAGTCCATTAAGTCTCCTGTTTGTTTCCTGTTTTCACCTGACTTCATCCTTGTTTTTCCACAAGCTGATAAGCTAATTGCTCACAGCAGGGTCGATCTTCATGTCCCGAATTAAGAGAATGTATCAGAAACCCCTAGATATTTTCTAAATCTAATTTAATTAATCTAACTCCCTACAGGCTAGGCCTGCTGGGCACATGCTCCCACCAAGAGGCATTGAGCTTCTGCCACCTGTCCTGCACCACCCAACTGGCTGCCTGGCCTGGCTCCAGGAGCCCCAGGTTCATACAAACTACCCAGCCTGGTGCTAGCAGTTTAGCGAAAGGAGCTAATATTTGTGCATTGGGGAAAAAAATAACTCTTTCTCTTCCCCCTCCAGATACCCTAAGGGTACAGATCTCCTACTTTGTGTTCCAACTATGTCTGCCCAGAAATCAGCTGAGTCCAGATCTATTGGCAAAGTAGCATTGGCTTGATATTGGACCAGTCTGGAAATTCCACTCCAGAAGCCACACACTTCTATGCACCAGTGTCAACATTTATATTTCCAGAACACATCTGTCCTCAGTGTGAAGGGTATGTCATCCCCAAAGGAAAAACTGCTGAGCAGCCAGTTTCCAGTTCACTGTACATCTTCCATAGGAAATGTGCAAAGCATGGTTGTGACAACTGCCATACATGTCCCCAGATGTCCAAACAAAATATCTGCCACCATAACAGGAAAATAGAAAAGAACAATGGAAATAGAATTCTCATTCATTCCTCCCCCCAAGAAAATGTTAGTAATATCCAGATTGTGAAGTAGAATAGGTAAAATACTAGAGTACTTCTCATGAAAATAATCATGTTGTGTACTGACAATTTTAATGCTTTGCATATATTATTGTTTTTCAGAGCTTTAAATATTATACACTTTTAATGAATAGACCGCTCTCTGCACTCCTGTACTTTTGTCCCCTGGTACATCCTAGTTGAATTATGTTGCTTTGTTTGTAGAATTTACCTGGAAGTTTCATTTATGGATCTATACACACCCATATATACATAGAAGGTTCTCTTCTTGCCATGTCTGTGTTTACCACAGAAAGATAGGCAAACACACACACACACACACACACACACACACACACACACACACACACGTACACACACACACACACACACACACACACGTACACACACACACACACACACACACACGTACACACACACACGTACACACACATACACACACACACACACACAGGTTTAAAAAGCATGGAAAAATACCTGTTGAACATACAAAAGACTCGAGTTCGATCCCAATTCCATAGCACACTAGCAGAAATGCTGTTGCACAATACTAATCCATAAGCTGCTTGTGAATTACTCTTCAGGTGTAGTTACTATCACATAAATGATAATATATGGCACTGTTCATCAATCTTGCCTTTGCATGGCGAGGTATTTTAATTTTCTTCCTTCTCTTGAAGACTTATATGCTTAAAGATTAAGTTTAATGTGTTTGAAAATTCACTTTGAGGATATTGCTCCACACTTATGTTGGAAAATTAATTTTTAGAGTAAAGGATTTCACTGAGAGAAAATGAATTCAGAACATTGTCAAAGTTATATCACTTAATAAAATTAGGATATACAGGAATATATGCTATCTAAATACCATCAAATCACTGTTGCTTAATAGAACACAATGTGGCATAATTTTCCTTCATTCTATCCAGAAAAGAGTGAAAGACTGTGTTCTAGATTACATGAAAACTTGGAAATCCTCTTTCAAATAATATTAACTATCCAACAACATGTTTTTGTAAGTTGTTCTCTTAGGCTTTATTTGAAATTGACAGTGTACTTCTTAAATTTTATAAAGTAAGTTCTAGGAAAAAGGAGATCATGATTCATTCTAAAAGATAAAGATATTACAACAGGAGGTTGAAAGTATGTGAGCTATTGGTTTGTCATTTCAAGAATTCCAAAGTTCTCCCTTTAAAACTCATTTTTTTTAAATTGTGAGCCCATATATTACTAAACTTGGAGAGGTCATGAAGCAGTGTACCGTCAGAGGTTTGGAGACATACAATTACTGACAATTTATAGCGTTTCTGACAGTGTGCTGCATTGTGTGGTTTCACTGCAACACTGAAATGCCTTGGCTCAGATTCAAGATGGCAGTGTGTTATGAACTGCAATAATCTTACTATAAATAAAGTTTCTGCTCTCCTAGGAACATAATGATTACTGAAACAAGGACCTTTAACATACTTAACAGGATTCCTGAGCATGTGTCAAACTAGTATATAATCTGTATTGTATTAGAAAGTTTAATTAGTTCTTTCAGTTTCTAAGTGGAGTTTCACTCCTACTTTACAAGTCCCAGAGTTTTCAAATTTTAAAATTCTTTCTCTAAAAACGTCCGTAGTCTCTGTCAATGTTTAGTCTCTATAACATATCCATAGCCTGCCTAAGATAGCCATACTCTCTCTTAAAACATCTCTCTAATACATCTAAAGTTTCTTTTAAACCTCAAAAATGTCTTTAAAATAGGCAAACACACACCCACACACAAAACAAATAATCAAAGTAAATGATGCTATCAGTTCTAAAGCAATGTGGGAGGTACCCAGGAGTGTATGGAGGAAGAAAATGGAAAGGGATAGCCATTATAATTATATTTTAATTAAAATGTAAAAGAAATAGACAAATCTAAAAGAAAACATCGTACACAAAAATTTAAAATTTTATCTACTTTTAAGTCAAAAATTTCTATCTTTACCTTCATACCTTATATATTGTCCTCTTCCCATTTGCATAAAGTTGCCTTACATATTATTCTATATGTAAATGCTTCATTAGGCACAGGGATGTTAAATATATATTTGTGTGTATAGCTGTTTTGACTGCATGTATGTTCTGCACATCATGTACCCTCAGTGACCTTGGTGGCCAGAAAAGGACATCAGATCCTCCGGGGACTGAAGACACCAACAATTGTGAGCAGTCAAGTGGTTTCTAGGGATGACGAAGCCATGTTCTCTGGAAAACAAACCATTGTTCTTAAGTACTGAGTATTGTCCCTGCTCCACTAAGGACATATTTAAATATAGTATTAGCAGAGAAAAATTAATAATAGCTTCCTAATTTGTAACCAGCCTTCAACACTGGCTTTTAAAAATTAACAGTAGAATATATGAGAACAACTATTCTAATTGAGTTCAGGTTTTTATGTTTTTAATTTTTACCACTCTATGAGTTATTGATCAGGATAACTCCAGAGGCACCCATAACAAATCATTCTATTGTCATTGCTCTGACTTATCCAACACAACTCTACAGTTAAGTCCTTGTGGCTGAAGACATCCCACACTTCATCTCCATGGTATAGAGAAATAAATCTATTTCCCCTTCTCAGGGAGATCAATGTGTCCCACCTTTCACCCTCTTTTTTACTTAGTCTTTCTGGGTCTGGATTGTAGCATGATTATCTTTTACTTAACAGATAATATCCACTTATAAGTAAGTACATACCATGTTTATCTTCCTGGGTCTGAATTACATCACTAAGGATGTTTTATTTCAAGTTCTATACTGGAGGATGGATAGCTGCTGGACAGTCCAGAGACTGTCGGGAGCCGAATGTTCTTGAGGCTCCTTCCTTCGTGTCCATCTGCTATTCTTAAGCCTTTAACATACAGTGTTCAAGCGGTGTCAGAAGCTCTCTGAGAAAGGGGTTCTATAAACTTGTAAGCGTCCTAAAAAGCTATCTGGCATTTTGCAATGTTTATGTTAAGATGCACCCCAGAGCTGCTTCTTGCTAACACCCAGCTTTTCCTTTCATGTGTTATTACTGGAATGGAGCGAAGATTACCTCATTGCTAATTCCCACTCTTCTTGTTTGGCTAGACTTCACACAGAGTCCTACAAAGGTGATATTATTATTCCTGATAAGAGTTTTACAAACTGCCTGACTCAGTCCAAACTATTGTAGAAGTTAAAGAAGATAGAGAGTTGATAGAAAACATACAGCTGTATATAGTAAATCCTCTTCCCAAACATTGTGTATCTCATTAGGAGACAGGCCTGGGATAGATTTATGACCTCAGATAAGCTTTCACTCTAGAGGTAATAAGACTGATTCCAGGTGCAAACCATAAATCCAATTAAGGGTTTTAAACTTCCCATGAACTTAGGATATAATGAGGCTACCAAGAAATGCCTAAACATTAGTACAAATCTTTTTTTACAAATACAAAAACTGTATTGTTATAATTCCTTATACCTTGTCAGGTTTGACATAATATACTGTCATCTTAAACTTATGTATAGAAAAGCAAATTTTAATGTGTTATTGTTAAGTGCCCTCCTATTGCTATGATTTTATCTATCCTTGTGATAAATGCCTTTTAACTATGAAGTAATTCTTTCCTTGATGTAAAGAGCCCTTGCTCAGGGTATAAAAAGAATGGTCACCACATTAAAATTGTCGTTGCATCCTAGCTTCGTCCATTTCTTCTTTCTGGTGTGAGTGCATGTGAGAGAGTCCCTCTGTTCTCATTCCTTTCTTATTATTTTCATGTAACTCATAGATCAGGTAAAAATCTTGGAGCTCCACCATCAACTTTTGGGATAAATTGGTCAAAATGTAGTTTAGTCTGCTGAACACTCAGTGGGTGGCCTGCCGGCTAATAGGCCAAGCGCTTGCAGTAGATTACAAAACAAAGGCTGTTTTACCATCTCCTGGTCTTGCAGCCCCAACCAAAGGAAAAAAGTTGGTCATTTTAACTCTGGAAGTCACCATCAAAAGACATAGGTTTCTTCTATCTATCTATCTATCTATCTATCTATCTATCTATCTTTCTCTTTTCTCTTTTCTAAACTAACCAGCATTATTGGCTGTCTCTTGCAATCCCCGAATTTAGAAGGTTTCTGAAAGAAAAAACATCAGTCTCCAAGAGTTGTGACTGACCCCTGTCGCAGAGGAATTAAGAAGATTGCTGAGAAAAGACGCCAGTCTCCCCGAGAGTTGTGACTGACCCCTATTGCCAACTATGTACTCTCAGTGGTTTTGTGGATGTCAAAGGCTGGTCCTTGACAAGAGACCTAGGATAGAATAAACACAAATGACAAAAAAAAAGTCAATGAAATATTTTTTAATGACCTAATGATATTCTACTATGTTCATAGTTTGATGCCTAGCCCAAATGTCAGCAGAGAGGCTTCAACGTGATGGGAGCAGATGCAGAGACCCAAGTCAAACATTAGCTGCAGCTCTGGGAACACCACAGAAGAGGAGGAAGAAGGACTGTAGGAGTCACAGGTGTTTGGGACATCATGAGAACACAGAACCAACCAAGAAGGGCTCAAGGGGCTCACAGGTAGTTAAATGACAATCAAAGACACCCTACATGGTTCTATGCTGTGTCCTATGCCTACATGTTATCTATGGTTGTGTAGCCTGGTGTTCCTGTAGAATTAGGGCTTGCCTCAGACTCTTTTGCCTGTCCTTGGGATCCTTTTCCTACTATTGGGTTACCATGTCCAGACTTGATAAATGCCTACCTAGTCTTATTGTAACTTGTTATGGCTTGTTTAGTTGATATTCCTGGTAGGCCAGCTGTTTTCTGAAAGTAAATGGAGGAGTGATTCTGGGGGAGAAGGGAGGTGGAGAGGACTGGGAGAAGAAGAAGGAGGAGAAATGGCAGTTGCACTGTAATGTATGATACAAGAATAGATTTTTTTTAAAGTATTTTCAGTAATTTCTTTGATATGTATTTACCATAAAAATGCCAAAGTGTACTGACATCTAGTCCTTAAGAAATGGCTTGCTGTCCTCAACCAAGTGAATGAAAAAGACAAAATAACTGCATTGCAGAGGCAATGATTCACTTAATGGCTTGAACAACAACAAATATAGAAGTAGCATATATGGAGATACATTAGACTATGCAGCACAAAATTGTGTACTGAAAATACTGACTCACAACAAAAGACATTTGCTTACAAACATGGAAGGCATTGTAAAAAGAGCAGTATACCTTGGCCAGACTCTGCAGACCCCATGTTTGTAACCTGAACATTTGAAAAACAGAGGCATGATAATAAATAGTTTGCAGTAATCCTGGACCACGTAGACAATGTGAAACAACCAAGGAAACATTCTATAAATATCTGTTATATCCATTTGGTGTATAACGTCTGTCTTAGTCATTTTTTCTGTTTAGTTTTTGTCTAGGTGACCTGTCGGTGAGACTGGAATACTGAAGACTGATTTGAAGATCAAAATGTGCTCTGAGGTATAGTACAGTTGCTTTCACAAACTTGGGTGCCCTTATGTTTGGGGCATGGATGTTATAAACTGAAATGGCATCTTGGTGGATTTTTGATGAGTATGTAGCATCCTTATCTTTTCTGATTAGCTTTGATTTAAAATCTGTTTTGCTAGATATTAAAATGGCTACACTAGCTTATTTCTTAGGTCCATTTGCTTGGAATATCTTTCTCCACCCTTTACCCTGAGGTAATTAATGCCTATCCTTGATATTGAGGTTTGCTTCTTGGATGCAGCAGAAGGATGGGCTTGTTTTTCAAATCAATATTATTACCTGTGTCTTCATTTGATAACTGAGAGATATCAATGACAAAAGAATGTGATTTCCTGGTTTTTATTCTTGCTTTTAGTTTGTGTGTGTGTGTCTGTGTGTGTGTATACATGTGTGTTTGTGTCTCTGTCTGTCTGTGTATGAGTTTGTGTGTGTGTGTGTTTCCCTTCTTTTTATGTTGATGGTCTGAGATTATATATTCCCTATGTTTTCATGGGTGAAGTTAACATCCTTAGGTTGGCATTTTCTTTCAAGCACCTTCTTCTGTAAGACTGGATTTATAGATAAATATTGCTTAAACTTTGTCGCGCCCCCCCTTGTCCAGCAAGGAGGACGCAACTCACAAAACTCTTCTCCAGCAGTTTATTCAGGTCCCTTGAAAACAGTCTTCCGAATAATGGGGCAGACCCAACCCACAGGCTAAATACTAAATGAACAGCCAGTCAAGTAAAGCCAAGTGGTGCTATCTTAGAGGTCTACGTATGCGGAAGCAAGCCAGATCAGCGGTCTATGCCAAATATGAACTTATTATCATAGAGAGCGCTCACCGTCGGGCTGGTGGAAGGTGGAGACCAGCGCCATCTTTAGGGCGCGGCACTTCGCAGCTCTCTACAGTTCCTCCTTTTTTATTTTTTTCTAAAGTTGGTAAAAGTCCCTGGAAAGGCTTCGTAATCCCTCTATCTGGGGATCTCACGGTGGGCCTGAGCCTGTAGGAGGGCGGTGCTCAAACTCTTACCCGTCTCTGGGTCAGCCTCCCCACTCGGGACTGCCCTGTCTTAGGTGGCCAAGACTTACCCGTCAACTCCATCACTGACTTGCCAGACCCTAATATCCATGGAATGAATACCTCAGTGGGCAGGGACTATGCTTAGTGAAGATTTACTTCATGGCAGCAAGCCATGCCTGAAGGGACTGGCCCGCCTCAATGGCGACAAGGGCTTGTATAATCATGGCTGCATTATGCTTTTGTGTGGTTCTCATTTTGTAGATGCACCATAGGCAAACCAGAGAGGCTAGTATCATTAGTATCGCCAAAGAGCCTATGCCCGCCCACTCCTTAAGATGATCCATAGCCGTCTGTATCCAGGAAGTCAAGCCAGTAGCCAGGCTCAGATCCACCTGAGTGGAGTTGATGTGGATGATTGTCGCTCTCAGCTCTCTCATCAAATTTTCAAATTCAGCCGACCAATCCTGTAAGAGGAACTTTGACAATTGTCTAGACAAATTAGCAGCCTTTGTAAAATTTTGATACTGTACGGAAGTAACACACAAACCTTGCAATTTCCACTCACACCCCAATTGTGCTAGTTGCCGAAGAGAATCAATCTGTTCTTGTATTAAATCTATGCGTTGATTAACTATCATAAGACCTCCTTTGAGATGAGAATTCATAGAGGTCTGAGTATCCAATGCCTGTGCCACAGTGGCTGAGATGTTATTCAGGGCATTGGCAGTCTGTATAGAACTAGACAAGGCAATAGCTGAGGCAGTAGCTCCCACAGCAGCAACAGTGATAGCAGTAACAATAGCTGCAGTGATGCCAAAATCTCTTTTAAATCTGAATAGCATCATGGTATTAGGAGCCTCTACAGGAACTGGTACATATCGAGGCATTCTAGTCACCACAGCCACAGGAAAGGCTGTGGCATTCCAGCATAGGGCAAAAAAACATGTGCCCGGAGTGCATACTAACTTTTCTTCACCTAAGGATGCACTCCCATTACTTACAATCCACAGAAAAGGAGGCCAGAGACATACTGGCGAGGCTGAAAAGTTCTTGTTGCGTTAAGAATGAAATAAAGAATTTCAAGTACCAGAGCCACTACCGCTAGAGAAATCCAGATTGGTAGCGGACCCTAGGGAAAAATTACCTCTTTGATAAATTCCTCCCCCTAGCATAATGACAGGTCCCAAGTCCATGCAACTTCCATTTACTCCACACAAAAGCCACAAATCAAAAGGATTGGTGGCAGTCTGCTGAGGATCCCTAGTAGATATATCAAGCATTCCTGTACAAGACTTATTCACTATATTACTAATCATGGGGCTAAAGGAAAAATAATCTTGTTGAACCCAAACTGTTCTGCGCTCCTGACATACTCACTGCTACTATCACCAGGATCCTTAGGAAAGTCTTCATGACGAATCTTCCTCACAAGGCGTTCAGGCACCCACACTGGATCTTGTTGATTCTGAGGAAAAACACAAACAGACCCTCTCGCCCATGTTAGCACGGGGTCAGGCCCCCGCCAAGAGCCTGTCAGAATATCCTTCCACTTCACCATGCTTTTAGGTGAACCATGGGAATCCTGATGTCTGTCCGCTGCTGAGCGGCCTTGAGCATCCAAATTGAAGAAATTTAAAGTAAATAAGGCTAAAGACATTCTCTCCTTGGGGGATACAGCCTTGGCCTGTTCCCCCTTTTTGTTTTTGTAAGCATTCTTTCAAGGTGCGATGAGCACGCTCCACAATTCCTTGTCCTTGAGGATTGTATGGTAATCCATGATTAAGCTGTACCTCCATCTGGTTCCAGAAGGAGACAAAGGACTGAGCCGTATAGGCTGGTCCATTGTCCATTTTCAGCTGCTGTGGTTTTCCCCATGCAGCCCAGGCTTCTAAGCAATGTCCTATGACATTGCGAGCCTTTTCTCCACTCATAGGTGTAGCATGTATGATTCCTGAGCAGGTATCCACAGATACATGAATATATTTTAAGGTTCCAAATTCTGAAATGTGGGTAACGTCCATTTGCCAGATTTTAAGTGGCATCAACCCTCTAGGGTTCACTCCCACAGTGGGAGGATGATGATGAATCACACACTGAGGACAGTCCAAAACTACTTGTCTAGCATCTGCTCTAGACAAATGGAATTTCTACTGTAGAGTTTTTGCATTTACATGAAATAATTGGTGAAACTGTCTGGCTTGATCCAGGAATGAGCTCCAAAAAATGCATTCCATCCTGGTCCATTGATCAACTTTATTATTACCCTCACTTAATGGTCCAGGTAATCCTGTATGTGCTCTGATATGTTGAATATAAAAACACCTTTTTCTCTGCCAGATTAAAACTTGTAACTCTTGTAATAAGGCACATACAGTACTACTATTCTTAATAGGACCTGCTAATTCTAATACTTTCACTGCGTTGACCACATAAACTGAATCTGAAATCTAATTGAATGCAAATTGACATCTTTTAAACACCTCAATTACTATTTTTAACTCTACTATTTGGGGGGAGCCCGGTTGAAATTGACATAACACAGGCTCTTGTCTTTCTATCAAATAGGCTCCACAGCCTGTCTTTGAGCCATCAGTAAACACATTTGGTGACCCTTGAAGTGGTACTGCTGAAGTAACCTTAGGGAATATCACTGGGTGCTCCTTAAAAAATGATAGCAATGGATGTTTAGGATAATGGTTATCAATCACTCCTACAAAGCTACATTGCAATATTGCCCAGTCATCTACAGTGCCACACAAAATCTTAATTTGATAACTGGAATAAGGCACTATTATACTGGCAGGAGCAACTCCAAAAGACTGCAAGCATTGTTGGATACCATTCAAGGCTAAAGCAGCAAGTGCAGTGGGATAATGTTCTATTCTGTTCTTACTTGTGTCCACATCCCCGGGCAGAAAGATCTCCCTACTTTCAGGGACTGAACTGGCTGCTCTGTCTGAGTGGCTTCTGGATATGGAGGAGGAGTTGAAGGCGCCATGGCAACGGCTTTGTTTACACCAGCTGCCGCCAGCGTGGCTGAAGGCACTGTAACAACGACTCCACCCACTCCGACTGCCGCTGACGTGTCAGGCGCCATGGCAACAGCTCCTCCCACACCGACTGCCGCCTGTGTGTCCTTCTCTTTTACCTTTTTCTTTTCCTTTTTTCTAATAACAGTCCTCTCCAACTGTTCTATTAGAGCGTGTAGCTCTCCTTCAGAATCTGTGCTCTCTGAGTCCTCCAAATCTCTAAAATCTCTAAAATCTGTAAGATCGGGATAGAGAGGAACTTTCTTTTTGCCTCCCTTTTCACTGTCTGCCTGCTCAAATCTTTCGCCTTTGTTACTTTCCTTTTCACTGTCTACCTGCTCAGATCTCTCCCCTTGTAGCAGTTCCAAGGCTGATTCTCCCTCTTTGATCACGTTACAACACCTCTGATCTTCTAAACAACTCCTCACCATTTTCCAAATCGGTCTTACTCCATGCTTCAGAGTCCCTTGCTCCCAAGCAAAATCCAAGTCCCTGCCTAATTTGTCCCAGCAGGATACCGTAAGATTCCCGGACACCGCAAACCACGGAGCCACAGAATCACATTCATTCAAAAATCTTTCTAAGGTAGACTTCTTAATCTTCAAATTCCTAGCTAAAAGTAGCTCCTGAAGAGCCAGAAAAATTGGGTGTGACTCAGACAATCCCATGTTTAAAAATTTTACTTTCGGTTCGCTGCTTCCCCACGAAACTTTACCTTTTGTTTGCTATTTCCCGCGAAACTTTACCTTTTGTTCGCTATTTCCGCGAAACTTTACCATTTGTTCACTATCTCCGCGAAACTTTACCTTTTGTTCGCTATCTCTGCGAAACTTTACCTTGTGTTCGCTATTTCCATGAAACTTTATTGTCCTGATTTATCCCAGGAACTTATCAACGCGTTGCCCCTGACTGCAGGAGTTCTGAGTCATTTCTGGGTCCCCGTACGGGCCACCACTTTGTCGCGCCCCCCCTTGTCCAGCAAGGAGGACGCAACTCACAAAACTCTTCTCCAGCAGTTTATTCAGGTCCCTTGAAAACAGTCTTCCGAATAATGGGGCAGACCCAACCCACAGGCTAAATACTAAATGAACAGCCAGTCAAGTAAAGCCAAGTGGTGCTATCTTAGAGGTCTACGTATGCGGAAGCAAGCCAGATCAGCGGTCTATGCCAAATATGAACTTATTATCATAGAGAGCGCTCACCGTCGGGCTGGTGGAAGGCGGAGACCAGCGCCATCTTTAGGGCGCAGCACTTCGCAGCTCTCTACAAAACTTGGCTTTGTCATGGAATGTCTTGGTCTCTCTATCTATGGTGATTGAAAGTTTTCCTGAGTATAGCAGTCAGGGCTGGCATATATGACCTCTTAGAGTCTGCAGCATATGATATTGAGAAGTCAGGTGTAATCCTAATAGGTCAGCCTGTATACGTTAGTTGGTCTTTTATACTTGTAGCTTTTTAATATTCTTTCTCTGTTCTGTATGTTTAGTGTTTTGATTATTGTGTGCTGAGGGGCATTTCTTTTCTGGTTCAACTTATTTGGTATTCTATAAGCTTCTTGTCTTTATAGACATCTTCTTCTTTAGATTAGATTGGGAAATTTTTTTCTATACTTTTTAAAAAAATATTATCTTGTTCTTTGACCTGTGTTTTTAATTTTCAGAATTTCCTCAGTTTAGGTTTTCTATATTGATTCTATTTCCATTTTCTTGTCTCAAAAAGTTTTATTCATTTCTTTCCTATTTTTGTTTGTATTTTCCTGGATTTCTTAAAGGGATTCATTCATTTCCTCCTTGAGTACCATATTATATTTATAAAGAGTGTTTTAATGTCTCTTCCTTTCTTTTTTTGTTTTTTTTTATGTTTATTTATTACTTCAAGTTACATCTCCATCACAGTGCCTTCTTTCTACCCCTCTCAGTCCCTCCCTTCCACCCTATTCCCACTCTCCCTCCTATCCTACTCCTCCAGAGTGGGGTGTCCCCACATATCAGCCCTCACAGGGCTAAGAGCTTCTTCATGTGCTGGGGGCCTACATGGCAGCACCACTGTGGCAAAGTGTTTCACTAACAAGTAACAAAGTCTATGTTCCTGTTCCTTTCAGTCTGTTGGCTGTAGGGTAGTTATACTGTACTGTATAACTAAAATTCAATTATAAGTGAATAGATGCCATGTGCATCTTTCTGAGTCTGGGTTAGCTCACTCAGGATAAGCTTTTCTAGTTCCATACATTTAGCTGCCAATTACATGATCTCCTTGCTTCTGAAAGTTGAATTGTATTCCATTGTGTAGATGTACCTCAGATTTTTTTATCCATTTGTCAGTTGAGGGACATCTGGGTTGTTTCCAGTTTCTAGCTATTACAAATAAGGCTGCTATGAACATAGATGAGGAGATCTCCTTGTAGTTTGGTGAGGAATCATTTGGATGTATACCCAAAAGTGGTATGGGTGGGTCTTGAGGTAGAGCTATCCCAAGTTTTCTAAGATATGGCCAGACTGACCTCCATAGTGGTTGCACAAACCTGCACTCCCAGCAGCAATGGAGGAGTGTTCCCCTTTCTGCACAACCTCACCAGCATGTGCTGTCATTTGAAGTTTTGATCTTAGCCATTCTGAAAGGTGTGTGATGGAATCTCAGAGTTGTCTTGAGTTGCAATTCTCTGATGATTAAGGATGTTGAGCATTTCAAAGCTACTGTAAGGCAAAAGACACTGTCACTCAAACAAAATGACAACATATAGATTGGGAAAAGATCTTTACCAACTGTACATCCATAATATACAAAAAACTCAAGAAATTAAATGCCAAGAAACCAAATAATCAAATCATTGGTGAACAGAGCTAAACTGAGAATTCATAAAGGGGGAATCTGTAATAGCCTAGAGACACTTAATGGTTTTTTTTTGTGTTTATTTGTTTCTTTGTTTGTTTGTTTTCCTTTTTTATGCTTCATCTATTTTGGAATACTCAGGATCTACTGACAAGTTGTGAATTGGGACAGGCTATGAGTCTCAATGGAGTTCACAGAAAACAGGAAATCAGTGTTCTTCCAGGACATGATTAATTAGTGTCCTTGGAATGGAGGTAGAGGGTGACTAGAGATCACCTCAGAAGTTCTGAGAGAATGGGGAATTGTATCTGGAGGAATAGAAGAAAGGAGAAGATCAATACTCAGCATACATGTTTCCCTGACAGTAATGGTCTGTGGGTTAGCATAGAGTACCTGCTGGTGTTGGGAGCTAAGGTAAAGCAACAAGTGATGAGAGGGAGGTTAGAAATGGAAGGTCTGGAAGGTCATGGGATCCTCATGTGATGCTAAAAGGATGAGAAGGTAGGCTTCAGCAGGTATTCCTTAGTTTGCAAAGATAGGAATGTGGCTTGGAGATTAGATTTGGAGAAGAGGAGAAACTGTTAAAGGTCTTTAGTTAGCTTACCTGTTTCCCTGGCCTGTTGAGCTGGTGTATTCCCAGGGAATGCCTATTGGTGATGGAGGCTGGGATATTGGGGTAAGTTACAGGAAAGAAAGTTGTAGGAGAGGATCTTCCTGAACCGTTGGAGTTAGGGTCAAAGACACTTCAGCAGGTGCTCTGCTACTGAGCTGGGGATAAGACTGGGGGATTGGCTCACAGGATCCGAAGGAGAGGTGAGAATCTGCCCTCAGCCTTCCTACTTCTTTGGCAGGAGTGGCCATAGTGTCAGCAGTGATTTCCTTCTTGAGTTACTAGCTTGAATAAAGCAACAAATAGAGGGAGGAAGGTTAGGAGAGGAAGATCTGTGGGATCCATAGGTGATGGGTAAGGCAGGCCAGAAGGCTGCAGCAGATGTTCTCTTGCAGAGCTGAGGGTGGGACTGACTGGGGTAATGTGTCTGGAGGAATAGAGGGGAAATTTAAGGCTTACAGTCAGCCTACGAGCTTCCATGACAGGGGTGGCCTGTGCCTTAGCAAGTGGTGCCTGTTGGAGTTGTGGAGAACTGGGATTTAACAACAAGTAGAAGGAGGGGAAGATCTGTGGAATTTACTAGAGATAGGGTACAGGAAGAGAGAGTCTTCACCAAGTTCTGAGACCCAACTGGAGATAAGAGTAAGGAGACCTACAGGAGTGGAAGGGGAGGTGAACATCTCAGCTCCACCTACCGAGTTCCCTGACAGGAGTTAAAGACCCTGCACTGAAAAATAGAAATAGAAATATGTCTTATGACATGAATTATTGTTTTCTCTTAAAAATTTTAATATGGAATTTTGAACGTTGTATACACTGTGAATTTATACTGTCCCATGGGATATAATGAACATCCAATTTATCAATGGTATATTTTGAACACTCTATAATGTTTAACAGAGAAAGCCATGTCTAATTAAGACTAAACCTTCAATGAAATATGTGTGTATACACAAGTTGGTGGAATAAACATTCACAAAACATATACATTTCAGCCTATAATAACTAGATGTCATTGCATATTTGCTACCTAAATATATTGAGAACTTTATAAATTGAATCATTTACTTTATAATAAGCTCTTATTTGAATATGCTGGAATCTCATAAGAGTTTTAGGTATATTTATGTTAAATTATATACCAGTAGATTTTATTTTACTGACTTTGGGGATTATCTATCTATCTATCTATCTATCTATCTATCTATCTATCTGTTTTGAAACTTATCTACTTGGCTTTAAAGCCACTCTAGCCTCCTATTAAGCCACACTGCATCATTCAGAGCCTGAGATTCTGGGTGTTTACTATATGCCTTTATATTATGGACTTGAGACTTGAGGAAGCACTTCTTGGGTCCCTGCTCATTCCTTTTTAATGCTCCCTTTTTACTCCCACTTACCCATATTTCAGGAAAGCTTATTTCCAAATATTTATTCCAATTTTTTCATTTCCCCTATTATATTAATTACAAATATTTTCACTTATTATTTTAAACATTATTTTCCCTTTTCATATTATTTACCTTTATTATATTTTATGTTGCATGATACATATTCTTTATTGTTATAATAAATATCATTCTGTAATTGGATTCTTTATACTATAGTGTGCTTTGTTTATGACATTTTATAGACTTCAGAGATTGCTTCTTGACAGTTTTGCTCCTCTTCTTGTGTTATTCAAGGACCTGCAGTCACTAGGCACATCCACTGCAATCTGTTTCTTTCAGTTGTCTTGTCTTTCAAACTCTTATTACCTATTACATTCTGCCTAGTAAATAAAAGCTGTTAATTTTTATGACCAAATTTGTTCAGATTCTTGCCAGAAAACAGTCCTATTGACTAAGAACCAACTAATCAGGTTGATTTTCACCATAACAATATTACTTCTAGCATTGTGTTATGTAGTTTCTTTTCTAGGCTATTTATTATTTCTTTGCTACGAAAAGATACCCTAGTTTATTATTTAAACTAGTAAAGTTTCTTTGCTCAGTGTTTGGGGGCTCAGGGATTCATTGTATGGCACTTCTGTCAGGAACTTGCAGCCAGTCAAGTTGCTTACCTAGCTATGAAGCAGAAAAACAATCTCATTGTCAGTGAATTTCTCCTTTTAATACACTCCAGGAACCAGACTTAAGGAATACTATATCCGAATTCTGCAAGGAGTCTTGCCACCTCAGTTACTTAATCCAGATAATCCCCCAGAAGCATGAACAGAGAGAGGCTAGTATCGCTAAAACACTCACTTCCTAAGAGTTGTCACTCTAATTCCAGATAAAATTCCATTAGCAATCAAAATTAATCATCACACAAGATGAAATTAGATGTTAAAATTATAAGAATATACACAGGGAGCTGAAAACATAGATTAATATCTAGAGAAATTGGAATATGATCTTGGTGACATGAGTTCAGACCACCAAAAGTTATATTTTAAAAAACAAAGTAAAAGTAAGCATTGTAGCACAAGTTTCTCTAATCCAGAAACTTCTACCAGGACATGGGATTTAGAGACAGGGAAATAAGCAGAAGTTTTACTGCCAAGTATTCATGGTATGTTGTTCAATAGTGAACAAAAGATACCCTGTCTCGACAAAAAAAACAAAAAGGGTGGGGGGAGCTAAAACCAACAACTGATGTTCTCTTCTGAATTCCATAAGCTCAAATCTCTATACATGTTTCCAGACACCTACATGCCTATACACAGCAACACACACACACACACACACACACACACACACACACACACACACACA
>CAJQZJ010004763.1:14305286-14347612 GCA_907164525.1 Lophiomys imhausi
ACACACACACACACACACACACACACACACACACACACACACACACACACCATAGCCACATGTGTGTGAGCACACACATCATTTACATTCACACAGACATATCATATACTCTTACAAATACATGTAAGTACACGTCACATTTATAGCATCTCTCTTCATAAATTGAGACCTTTATCTCAACATGAATTCCTTTTTTTATGATATGTCTTCCTAGAAAGGGTCTGTGAATACAAATTTGAGATATGAAAAAGTTAGAGAAAACCGCCAATAAATAAATTCATAATTTTCACATTCATTTTTCATTGGATGGTCCTGAATTCCCATTAATATATTTTCTATTTTTCCTTATATTATTATTTTCAATTTTTAATTGAAATAGAATTATATAACTTCTCCCCTATTCTTTCATTTAAGTCCTTCCATTCCCCTATCCTCAAGTTGATAGACTTATTTTTCAGTTACTATTGTTACATATGTGTGTGTGTTTGTGTATATTTCTTTACAAAAATAAATAAATAAATTTACCGAGTCCATTCTGTTGTTTTTTGTGCATATGGTTTCAGGGGTTACCACTCTGATTTGGACAATATGAGGGTTATTCCTGAAAGAGGTTAATATTTCTCTCCTATTAGTCATTAGTTTCCTGTAGTTCTTTGTCAGTGGTGAGATCACATGAAATATTCAGTTTTCCATGTTAATAGATCTATTGATATTGCCATCATGCGATCTTGCATCCATTGCTATGAAAGATCGTTTTACAATTTTCATAACAGTCTTCAAAATATTCTGACTCATACAGTCTTTCTTACTTCTCTTCTACAGTGTTCCTTGAGATATAGATACAGGAGCAGTAATGAAGTATCCATTTGAGCTCTGCTCTCAGGGGTAATATTTTGAATGCTAGTGATCATAGCTCATAGTGATTGAGGTGAGTAAGACTGCCAGTTGGTTCATTATCATGGCAGCTTGCATACTGTTTTGTGGTATCATATAATAGGCCTAATCCACCTTTAAAACCTATGTACTATGAGAATAACCAGCATGGCACAGTCTCAGGAAAGGTACAGTAAGAGACACTCACATCTTAGTGGTAACCAACAGATGTCTGATTAGACTTAAATGTATTCTCTTAAACCACAGAAATTATCATATTCCTCAATGACTAAACAATCTGATCTGGGCTGGGCTGCTAGGTCTTTCTTTAAAAATAAACAAACAAACAAAAAAAATAGTTTTCCTGAAGCACCTCCATAGTTCAATCCTTTACTGCCATATTTTGTTATTTAATATTTCCCTAAGTCGGTCCTTTGATTTTTATCTAAGTAAGAAATTTCTCTCCTCTATGACAAGATGAATTCACTTTCCCAATATAGAGCTCCCTGCTTTTGGACAACTTCAATGTTTCATTTTCCGTGTTTTCATGTACCCTTAATCAACTAAAGTCTGAAATGTTAAAACTGGAAATTTCTAGAAATTAAAAAAATGGTGTCTTTTAAATTGCATACTATACTGTGTCAAGTGAAGAAATTTTCAGTGGGGATTGCCTTTTCTCTAGAAGGATGGTAATCATCCCATTTAGGCAGGATTTCTCACTGTATCTGCTTACACATCATTTAGTTACTCGTGAATTATTATGTTACCAGTAGTGTCTGTGTTCAACTTTGCTCAGGCTCAAGGGATTCTTCCTTAATAACAGTGACAACAACACAAGAACAGTGGTGTTGACTACTCAGAAATGTCAAGGAGGGACAAAAAATGCTTCTAAGTCAAAAGGTGTGTCAGTAATGTGTTCTGAGAAGAACCTGTAAGGATGAGCTAAGATGTATTTTAGTACTCAGTGATAATTGTCCTACTATCACTATGGTTGACGTATTAGTTACTTTATTTGTTGTTGGGATAAAATAACTGCCCTCAGAAAGCAAGGAAGTTAAAGTTTGTGTTTTTCACTTTTGAGGTTACAACCCATTTTGTCAAAAAGGTCTAACAGTACTTTCCCTGGGCTTGAAGTTCAGGGAAAATCTCATAGAAGTTAATCCTGAAGCCGTGAGATGGTCACTTTGTTTAGTTTGTTTTGTAATTTATAGTCTGAGATCCTAACCCATAAAGTGGGACCTCCCACATTTAGGATAAGTATTCCTATTTCAACCTGTTTCAATCTATGCAATCTAAAGTTTCCCTTGCAGTAATTTAAAGCAGGCAAGCATAGGGGAGGACTTAGTTACAGATATCTCTACTTGGTTTAGCCAATGTCCCACCCCTTTAATAATAGTGCATGTGGGAGCCTAGTTCCTGGCTGTAGATACAACAGGATACAAAACATGCAGCTACCAATGTATTAGTAATCAGGAACTCTACCAGCATTGAGCTTCATACATATTTATTTGTTGTCAGTAGAATAATGTTCTCTTCCTCTTAATGACCATCAAATTAATTTCTATTCATTTGCACTAGTTATGTATCAATATAAAAATTGGTAGGCCCATCCATGCTATATCACATGGAGCTGTTCCTGAAGCTGTTTTATCATCCATTCTCCTTTGAAGATGCAAATTTAAATTTATTTTAGTGACGTGTACCATGCTGTTTCCCAACCCTCTGTTCTTCCAGTGTTCTATCTCTTTTATTTCTGTTCTATTCAGTAGGAAATTCAGTGTTGTGTTTTTCTTCCTTATGTTAAATGTCTTCAGAGTAGAATATTTTTAAGTGTTACTTTGAAATTCCTGTCTCATGATGAACCAAGAGCCATTGTTTACAAGTTTCTCCACCCAAGGGTTGATGGGTGGTGTGAGCAAACCACTTTGCTTAAAGAAGACAAAGCTGAAAGGACAGATAGCTCCCTAAGCACATTCCCCTCCCATGCCTCACTATTGTGTGCTGCCCAAATCTTTCAAAATGTGACCCCATTAAATTTCATCTTTCTAGGGTAGTTAGGTGGACATTATTACATCACAAGTCCAAAAGATCTTCAAGAACCTGCAGAATCCCAGATATCCAAACAAACTGGGGTCTTCTGACATACTGACATTTAGACATAGCAACTCCTAGGACAAATTCGGGGGAAAGGGGGCTTGAGACTTTAGTCCTAGTGGGCTTATCTGTCTTCCAAACAGCTTATCTCTTCTACCCATCACATATGCCAGGGCCTTCACATCCTTCCCCTCACTGGGGCTGTTCTTCTTCCAGGCAGAACTTGGGGATTTCTGCAGAGAAGGTGAAACTTCAAATCTCATTAAAAAAAAAAAAAAAAGAATCCTAACAGAGTCCAGGGGCACTACATAGGCCTTCTCTGAAAATAGATTTTTGTAGTTTTTTTTTTTTTTAACGTTTCCAATGCATGAGACGAGATCCAAGGCTATGAGGTTTTATTGTTAGATGTGTTAAACTTTTATTTATTTCTGTATGTGTGTGTGTGTGTGTGTGTGTGTGTGTGTGTGTTTGCAGGCATAGGGGTAAAACAGATCATGTGTGGTAGTCAGAGGACTACTTGTTAGAGATCATTCTCTTCTTCATCCCACATGGACTTAGTGGATCTGGTGTCATCAGGTTTGAGAGCAAGTGCTTGTGCCCTCTGAGTCATCTTCTGAACTCCAGACTGAGGACTTTGAAAGTACATATGTGGGAGGTTGACAAAACAGCCAAATCTCAGCTGAGCAAATTGGTCCACACCTATAATCCCAGCACGTTTAAGATGACGCAAGAGGATTTTGATTTCAGGACTGCTTGCTCTTCACAACATGACCCTGTCTCAAAATAAACAAATACCAAAAGTGCCTTTCATACTGCTTCACACCTGAATCTCAGTATTTATAAAGAAGAGACAGAAGGATCGCCTTGAGTTTCAGTCAAGCCTGAGGTATCTTGTGAGACCTTGTGATAAAAACAAACAATTTCCTTCCCAAAAGGAGCAAGATAATTCTTTTTATTCCTTCCTAAACCTAACCAATATCTGCTCATTTGCTTGGGTAGGATAAAAATCAGTACTTAAGAGAGGCCTATGCTAAATAGGCCAGCTTATCCCTCAGTTTCCCACAAGCTTTCTGCTGTTTCACAAAGTCAGCTCTGTCCTTAATCCTGTCATAAATTCTAAGAACCCTTCTGGAGGATGCTCACCATAATACTGACCAAGAACCCTAGCTTCTCCAACAAACTTGTATTAGAGGAACTCCTTTACTGTCAACAGGATCTCAGGGTTTTGTTACACTCCTCAGAAGGATCTTAAAGGTCCTAATAGAATGCCTTCAGGTTAAAGAACGAATGCCTAAAATCATGCATTAATGCATAAATAGCAATCCATTAAGTAACAAGTACCTATGAATTCCATAAAATCAAATGCCCAAATCTTACCATGTAACTGTCTAATGGCACATACTATCTTCAAAATATTTCATTCATGAGAAATACCACCTGACCCCATTCCTCACTATTTCTCATATTCTTTAGCTTTATAAAACAGGGATAGTTATTTTCTGCAATGTGTGTGATGTGGTACTGAGATAATTGCTAGAATTGTTTCAGATGTATAGTTTAGAGTACAAATAGAAAATTATAACCTAAAAACATGGAAATTTGATTGACTAGAAATAACAGTGTAGAAAAAAATATTTTTGAAGCACATAGGGCATTCAGGTAGAGTATATACTGGTAATCCCTGCAGAATATCTTAGGTTCTGTACTTTGAAACAATTGTCACTAGAATACTAGTGTCTATGTTTGTATGTGACAAGCTTAGATGAAATGACATATCTACTCTTCCTTAGGCAAGAGTACATTTTCAGTATTACTAAGGACTAGACTTTCCTTTGCTGTGGCTGATGCTTTAATTCTTAATAATAAAGAAAACCAGCAGAGGGCAGAATTCCTGATCAAACTGTCCAAAGCAACAGGCAACAATAAACCAAAGGTAAAAGGCAAACTTTTTGAGGCAGTTTTCTTCAAAAGATGCTTAAGTTTATCCTTGAAGAAGTGGAAATGAATCAACATAAGTATCCTAAGTCACTGCACAATTCAAATCGAGTCCCACTGTGGCCATAGGGTCACCAGTGCCCATCACAGGCGAATAGGAAGTTGCCTGTTCCTAGGGAATGTTCCTGGGTGCTTGAAGTCTCCAAGCACCAGGGCCAAGGTTAGGGCTGGACCGGTTTAGGACTGGGCCTCTTGGAAGCCCAAATTCTCTTTAGGGAGCGCTCAGATCTGGGCATCAAAACTTATGACCAGGTTCAAGTATCAACTAATCTTGAGTATTCAGAGATGGGTCAGCATTTTTTTTCTGTGCTCCTCTCCTTGCCTCTCCTCTTATGCTATTTCCTATTGGCTTCTCCTTGCACTCTTATTCCCTGCACTCTCCTTTGCACAAAACTCGCTTTCTACTGTGAGTTGCTCTGGCTTCCCAAATCCAAACCCTTTCTCCTGCCAGCTAATAGGTTACAGCACCTAAGGAACCAAGGCAACCAGATGCCTTTTCCGGAAAAGGGTGGAGGCAGGGGCGGGAGGAAGCTATAGGAATAGTAAAGTATCTCTCCCTTCTCCAGTTCTGTCAGGACTCAGTGAACTACACCGGTCTGGTCATTCAATATTCGCTGATGCCAAGTAGTAACTTTCTCACCTCCCTCCTCTGATCCCACAACCACTCTTCCTCCCAACAACTATTCTTCTGACTCCACCCCTACCACTGTTTGTTTGCAGCTTTTAATCACTCTCTAAGAGTTCTATGTCCAGCCTGCAAGTAGGCAGTGTTGAGGATATGGGGGGCGGTGGTCATGGAAATGAGGAGAGGTCTAAACATCAGGGCACCCCCACCTCCACCTCCGTGCCCCTCATGCAGTCTTGAAGTCCACTTTATCATCTGAAAATGTGTTTTTCTAAGAAGCACTTCTAAATGCTACACACAAAGGCGCTCAATCTTCTAGCCCTTGGTTTCTTTTATGTCCCCCAAAGGAAAAACAACCCTTTTTTACTTCCTCACTGAAAGAGCAGCTTATCACAATTCACTTTATACCCTTTCTCTGTATTTTCTCCTCAGTTCATCCTTCGGTATATATCATTAGAACCCGAAGAAACCCAAAGATTCCTTCAAAGGGCAGAATTCTTTGAGTAAAGGCTGTTCTTGAAACAAAAACTTTGAATGACTGGCCTCCTGTTCAAGGTAAATATTTTTCTTTTTACACAGAGAGAGTGGGATGTGACAAAACCATTTCTCAGCTCTGGGTGCCTGACAGATCTTTTAATACTGCCACTTACTTCCTCTCCCATAACTGTCTAGCCTATACCCACCTCTCTGTGCCTCTAGTTTCCACTCCCAACCTGGTAGCAACTACACTCTGGATTTTATTTAAATGAAGTAAGAGAATAAGGAGGAGGAGCTCAAAATGCCCCACCTTCCCAAAGTCTTTTATATTTGTTTGTTTTCCTTTCTTACCTCTTTGGGCCTCTCTGGCTTGGAAGAGGGAAAAGAGGGCAAGGATTGAATGGGATCCCAGATCCACCGCTTCTTTCTTAGTGTGGATCACAGCTCCATCGCCAAGCCCTGCACTCACAACAGTGAAGGCACAAATTTGCTCCTGCAGACCAACTTTGTCCCTTCCAAGGTGTCGCCTTTTGCTACAGTCATCCATAAGAGAGAAGTGGTAAAAATGTCAAAAGCCTTCTTTTTTTTTTTTTTCTTTTCAATTTGCTGTTTTACTTTCTTGCTGTCTTCTTTTCCCCTCTTTACCTCTGAGGAGGCCCGGAAGACTGGCTCCTGTGATCTGTCCTCTGCCAGGCCCTGCCTTCAGACTGAGGCAGATAAAGGGTTGTAAGAAAAAGATGAAAGCACTAAAGAACCCTGAAAGTTTAAAGCTTAGGTGGGCGAGGCAGGAGGCTCTGGCAGACCCCTCCTCCACTCAGTCCTCTTTCTTCCCACCCCGCCCAAGTGTGCCTTCGAAATTGACAAGCATGCTGACGTTTGTATCCCAATCACATGCCTCCTGGCAGCCACGATCCCGCCCACTCTTTAACCAAGGGATCCAGACTTCTGCAGGCACAGCCCACCAGCCACCCCACTTGATCTTCTCCTCCCTTCTCTCTGCCAATACCACCCCCCCACACACACACACCCAGAAGAAGTGGGAGGGAATTAGGTGGGACTGGCGCTTGGCTCTTGTACTTCCAAAATCAAAGGAGCTGCAGGAGAGCACTTGAACACCCTGGACTAGCAGCTTTCGTATTCAATAAAAATCAGCTACTTCTCTACTTGCAGGGGTCTGGGATCCCCTAGTTCCACAGCAAGAGATGGGAGAGGAAGGGAGGCCGCCTGAGTCTCACTGACTACCTGGCTGGAGTCCTGGGCTGAAGGCAGTAACATTAATTCTGCAAAATCCTTGCTTCCTAAGGCAGGCACGGAACCAGTGGGCTCTGCCCTGGCTGCTCGCCAAAGTGTTTTTTGTTTTTGTTTTTTTTTTTAATTTATCATTTTTAACTGGAGACTAAGAAAGGAATAAGGATGGCACGGAGTAATCCTTAAGATCAAAATCCTTATCTTCTACGTTCTAGTGTGGAGAGCTGAAAGTGGAGCTTCTCAAAAGTACAAAGGCTGCTAAGTGCTCACAGAGGGGCTTGCTTCTTCCAGGGCAGAGTTTTACAGTGAGGAAAGAGGAGAAAGAGAAAGCATGGCTGCTGAAGCAGAGAGATAAGTCATTCACTTCGCCAGCACATTCATTTCTGATACTGGATAAAAAGGGCAGAGCAAGGAATAGAAAAGAAAAAGGAAAGCTACAGGCTAAATTCTTCAACTAGCTGAGCCCACGGTTTCTTTACTGGGCCTGTCTGGACTTGAACCTTAGGGCTGAAAATGTAGTCACTCCACATGGAAAGTCAAAAAGGAGGGTCATGTTTCCAAGATCACTCTCCCCTCCTCAGTGTAGCCTTCTTAAACTTAAACATTACATTCCTGGTCAGTTTTCCCCATATTTGAATTATTCCATTCTCTTAACTGGTCCTTTCTATTTTTAATATTTTTGTTTTTTTTTCTCTCCAACAATGAGCTCTATGTCCACAATATTGGACCGAAGTAAGAACAGTGTCTAACAGGGTACCAGCATACATTAGTCACTAGATAGAGATGCTTTGACTAAATATTTTTCCTGTTGACACAGAAATTAGAAGTCAGAGTTTACTGGGAATATTTAAGTTTCATCAATGTTTAAATGTCTTCAATTAAGCTTGTCAAGCATTTATGTTCAATTCTTTGTTTACCACTAAACTTTAAACCACAGTTATTTTAAATGATCCCTTTAAATATGCTTAATGATCCACCAGACTATAATAAAATGTTTTTATACAGTTTACAGTAGACAAACTTGCAGAAATTGAAAAAAAATGGTAATAGAATACATTAGAGGCAACTAGAAATACTTCAATCTAAATATCATTCTACGACCAAAGAACCATTCCCAAGTATTTGAAGTTTCTTTAAGATCACAGTTTGAGGGATCCAAGATGGCGGCGGCCGGCGCGGACGTATTTTGATTTCAGGGTCAACAATCACAAGGTGGCAAGTGTTCCAGGATGCTGTAAAAAGGGCACGACCCCTTCTATATCTCACCCAGCTACACAGGGACCACGGAAGATGCCTGGGCAGGACGCCCCTTCCAAATCTCGGACACGCTAGGAAGCCTCTGGACCCGGGAATCGGGATAACCCATCCCCCCAAAAGGTAAAATCCCCGGTAAGTTCCAACCTAATACCCAGCCGGCAGAATCAGAAACCACGCAGAGATAATCCCCACCCTGCTGGGCACTCCCAGGTCTCACACAGACTATCCCATCCAATTATCTAGCAAAAGGTTGCGACCCTTGGAAGTGAGCAGGAGATCCCCTGCAAAGTGCCTTCAGACCACAGATCGCAGTCTGTGACATCACTGGCCAGATTCCAAGCCATGGGAGCAGCAAGGCTACTGCAGCTGAACTGCAGACTTATCCACTACAGGAACCAACCTCGGGAAAACTGCGAGATATTTGAAACGATCATATATCGGTCTTATGTACTAGTACAGGCCCTTCCAGCGGGGAATCAGAGCTTACTTGTGCACAGCTCCGCCACCTGAATTAATTAGGTCCCCACCTGGGAGGCGGGACTGAATGACTCACCTTATAAGGGTGGAGTAAGGCAATTCGAAACCTACACCACAGTGCCCCCTTTGGACCCAAGTCCAGAAGACAGCAAATTCCACATGGCCAGAGGCCAGAGACAAAAAAAAAAAAAAAAAAATGTCTCCAACAAAAGAAAGCAACGCTATTCCATCCAGCCCGAACCACCACACCACAACTGAAACACATGAAAATGATGACAATTCTACAGTATGGAAAGTGATAAAGTCCCTTCAAGAAGAACTTAAAACTATGAAGGAATTCAAAGAAGCCACATCTTACAAGTCAAAACAATGGATAACATCATTAAAGAGCTCCAAGCCAAGGTGACCCAGTTTGAACAAGAAAAGGATAAAACAATGAAAGATCTCCAGACAAAAACAAGCAAACTGGAGAAGGAAATGTACAAAACGAACTCTACCATTCAAGACATGAAAATAGAAATGGAAACAATAAAGAAAACACAGTCAGAGTTAAAAGAGGAAATGGAGAATCAAGAGAAGAGAACAGGAACTACAGATGTGAGTATGAAAAATAGAATGCAAGAGATGGAAGACAGGATCTCAGGCATGGAAGATTTGATGGAAGAAATCAGTACAACATCCAAAGAAAATGAGAAAGC
The DNA here is from genome assembly GCA_907164525.1 of Lophiomys imhausi. Classification (NCBI taxonomy): domain Eukaryota; kingdom Metazoa; phylum Chordata; class Mammalia; order Rodentia; family Muridae; genus Lophiomys; species Lophiomys imhausi. The sequence goes on from CAJQZJ010004763.1 coordinate 14,315,031, forward strand.
TAAAAAATCTCTCACCCACAACATCCAGGAAATCAAGGACTCAATGAAAAGACAGAACCTAAGAATTATAGGGATAGAGGAAAGAGAAGACTCCCGACTCCATGGTCCAGTAAATATCTTCAACAAAATCATAGAAGAAAACTTCCCAAACCTAAAGAAAGAGATGCCAGTAAAAATCCAAGAGGCTTACAGAACACCAAACAGATTAGATCAGAAAAGAAACTCCTCTCGCCACATAATAATAGAAACTCCAAATGTAGAGAACAAAGAGAGGATATTAAAAGCTGTAAGAGAAAAAGGCCAAGTCACATACAATGGCAGACCCATCAGAATCACACCTGACTTCTCCTCAGAAACTTTAAAAGATAGAAGGGCCTGGACAGATGTCCTACAAGCCTTGAGAGAACATAGGTGCCCAGCCAGACTACTATATCCAGCAAAATTCTCTATCAACATACAAGGAGAAAACAAGATATTCAATGACAAAATAAAATTCAAACAATATCTCCTCACAAACCCAGCCCAGCCCTACAGAAGATCCTAGAAGGAAAATTCCAACCCAGAGAAGATAACTACACCCAAGAAAACAGAGGAAATAGAAACCTCCACAGCAACTAAACAAAAGAGAAACACAAGACAGCCAGCTAAACCAAAATAATGGGAAATAACAACCCCTGGTCACTAATATACATCAACATCAATGGACTCAACTAGCCAATAGAAAGACACAGACTTACAGACTGGATCTGTAAACAAGACCCATCTTTTTGCTGTATACAAGAAAAACACCTCACTATTGAAGATAAACACTACCTCAGAGTAAAGGGCTGGGAAAAGGTTTTCCAAGCAAATGGACCCAGGAAACAAGCTGGAGTAGCCACCCTAATATCAAACAAAATAGACTTCCAATTGAAGTTAATAAAAAAAGACAGAGAAGGGCATTACATACTCATTAAAGGAAATATCCACCAAGAGGTCATTTCAATATTGAACATCTATGCCCCAAATACAAAGGCACCTACATTTATAAAAAGAAACACTTCTAAAACTTAAATCGCACATTGATCCAAACACTTTAATAGGGGGAGACTTCAACACCCCACTCACAACTATGGACAGATTATCAAGACAGAAGCCAAACAGAGAAATAATGAGTCTAACAGAGATCATGAACCAAATGGACCTAACAGATATCTACAGAACATTTCACCCAAACACAAAAGGATACACCTTCTTCTCAGCACCTCACAGAACCTTCTCCAAAATCGACCATATAGTTGGACACAAAGATAGCCTCAACAGATAAAAGAAAATTGAAATAACCCCTTGTATCTTATCAGACCACCATGGAATAAAGCTGGACTTCAATAGCAAAAGAGTCAACAGAAAGTCCACACTCACATGGAAATGGAACAACTCTTTACTAGAGGACTACTGGGTCAGGGAAGAAATCAAGAAGGAAATCAAAGACTTCTTAAAATCCAACGACAATGAAGACACAACATACCCAAAACTATGGGACACAATGAAAGTTGTGCTATGAGGAAAGTTCATAGCACTAAGTGCCTTTAAAAAGAAATTTGTGACAGCTCATATTAGCGAATTAACAGCTAAACTGGGTGAACTGGAAAAAAAAGAAGCAAACACTCCCAAGAGGAGCAGAAGGCAGGAGATCATCAAACTTAGGGCTGAAATTAACAACTTAGAAACAAAAAGAACTATACAAAGAATCAATGAAACCAAGAGTTGGTTCTTTGAGAAAATCAACAAAATAGACAGACCCTTAACCAAATTAACTAAAAGACAGAGGGAGAAAACACAAATCAACAAAATCAGAAATGAAAAGGGAGAAATAACAACAGACATTGAGGAAATCCAGAGAATATTTGGATCCTACTTTAAAAATCTATACTCTACCAAATTTGAAAACTTAAGTGAAATGGACAATTTTCTTGATAGATTCCACCTACTGAAGCTAAATCATATCAGATAAACAGATTAAACAGCCCTATAACCCCTAAGGAAATAGAAACAGTCATTAAAAATCTCCTAACCAAAAAAAGCCCAGGGCCAGATGGCTTTAGCACGGAATTCTACCTGACCTTCAAAGAGGAGCTAACACCAATACTTTTCAAACTCTTTCACAAAATAGAATCTGAAAGAACATTGCCAAACTCATTCTACGAGGCCATAATCACCCTGATTCCTAAACCACACACAGACCCAACAAAGAAAGAGAACTTCAGACCAATCTCCCTCATGAACATAGATGCAAAAATACTTAATAAAAACTAGCAAACCGAATTCAAGAACACATCAAAAGTATCATACACCATGATCAAGTAGGCTTCATCCCAGGGATGCAGGGATGGTTCAACATATGAAAGTCTATCAATGTCATTCACCATATAAACAAGATGAAAGAAAAAAAAAACATGATAATCTCGCTAGATGCAGAAAAAGCATTTGACAAAATCCAACACCCCTTCATGCTAAAAGTTCTGGAGAAAACAGGCATACAAGGGCCGTACCTAGAAATAATAAAGGCAATATACAGCAGGCCAGTGGCCACCATCAAAATAAATGGAGAGAAACTTGAAGCATTTCCTCTAAACTCAGGGACAAGACAAGGATGTCCACTTCACCATATCTCTTCAATATAGTACTTGAAGTTCTTGCTAGAGCAATAAGACAACTAAAGGACATCAAGGGGATAAACATCGGAAACGAAGAAGTCAAATTATCCCTATTTGCAGATGATATGATAGTATACATAAGCGACCCCAAAAAATTCTACCAGAGAACTCTTACAGCTGATAAACACCTTCAGCAAAGTGGCTGGATACAAAATTAATTTAAAAAAATCAGAAGCCCTTCTTTATACAACAAACAAATGGGCTGAGGAAGATATAAGGGAAACAACCCCCTACACAATAGCCGCAAACAACATAAAATACCTGGGGGTAACTCTAACCAAGCAAGTAAACGACCTGTACAACAAGAACTTCAAGCCCTTGAAGAAAGAAATGGAAGAGGCCCTTAGAAGATGGAAAGATCTCCCATGCTCATGGATAGGTAGGATCAACATAATAAAAATGGCCATCCTACCTAAAGCAATATATAGATTCAATGCAATTCCTATCAAAATACCAACACAACTTTTTATAGACTTGGAAGAGCAAGCCTCAATTTCATATGGAACAACAAAAAGCTCAGAATAGCTAAATCAATCCTGTACAATAAAAAAACATCTGGAGGTATTACCATCCCAGATTTCAAGCTGTACTACAGAGCAATAGTTGTAAAAACAGCATGGTATTGGTATAGAAACAGACCAGTAGATCAATGGAATCGAATTGAAGATCCAGAAATAGACCCACACACTTATGGCCACCTAATTTTTGACAAAGAAGCCAAAATGGCACAATGGAAGAAGGACAGCATCTTCAACAAATGGTGCTGGTCCAACTGGATGTCCATTTGTAAAAGAATGAAGTTAGACTCATACTTATCACCCTGTACAAAACTTAAGTCCAAGTGGATCAAAGACCTTAACATAAGGCCGGTCACACTAAATCTACTAGAAGAAAAAGTGGGAGAAACCCTCGAACTAATTGGCACAGGTGACAACTTCCTGACAGAACACCAACAGCTCAGGACCTGAGATCAACAATCAATAAGTGGGACTTCATGAAACTGAAAAGCATCTGTAAGGCAAAGGACACTGTCATTCGAACAAAACGGCAGCCTACAGACTGGGAGAAAATCTTCAGCAACCCCACATCTGACAGAGGGCTAATATCCAAAATCTAGAAAGAACTCAAGAAATTAAATGCCAAGAAACTAAATAATCCAATCAAAAAATGGGGGACAGAGCTAAATAGAGAATTCACAAAGGAGGAATCCCTAATGGCTGAGAGACGCTTGAAGAAATGCTCAACATCCTTAATCATCAGAGAAATGCAACTCAAGACGACTCTCAGATTCCATCTCACACCTGTCAGAATGGCTAAGATCAAAAACTCAAATGACAGCACATGCTGGCGAGGGTGTGGAGAAAGGGGTACCCTACTCCATTGCTGGTGGGAATGCAGGCTTGTGCAACCACTATGGAGGTCAGTCTGGCGATATCTTAAAAAACTTGGTATAGCTCTGCCTCAGGACCCAGCCATACCACTTCTGGGTATACACCCAAATGCCTCTTCATGGAATCATAATAAGGAAGTTTCCTCATCTATGTTTATAGCAGCCTTATTTGTAATAGCTAGAAACTGGAAACAACCCAGATGTCCCTCAACCGAAGAATGGGTTAAAAATCTGTGGTACATCTACACAATGGAATATTATTCAGCTATCAGGAACAGTGAAATTATGCAATTTGCAGCCAAATGGATGGAACTAGAAAAGCTCATCCTGTGTGACTAGCCCAGACTCAGAAGGACACATATGGCATCTATTCACTTATAGTAGGATTTTAGCTATATAGTAGAAGGTATCGATACTACAACTAACACACCAAAGGGAACTTGGACATAGACTTTTTATTTTTAATTTTTATTCTTTATTTTTTATATTAGTTATATTTTTTTCTATTTTTTAGTCTTTTTTTATCTATGGTATGCTTATTGGTTTGTTTGTTTAATAGTTCTCTTTCCCGGGCAACGAGACACTTTTCACTGATGGTACTGCTTTGTAGACCCCCAGTGAATGAAGAGACTCTTGGCCCTCATACGACCTCTCAACTGAGATGAGGGACTGTTATATAAGGACACCCCACCCAAGAGAAATGGGATGGAAGGGTTAGGAGGTAAAGAAAAAAAATGAAATGTGATGTTTCGGCCTTTTACTACTAATTGTCATAAACTGTTTAGAGTAATTAAGAAATGCAAACTAATGGTTATGCAAGCCGGTCATTCAGTTAGGTACTATGACAGCCTATTATAGTTACTTTCTAAACTAATCAGAAATAAACCGGCAAGAGACAAGCAACATCTGCTTACCCTAATATAAGAGATAGATAGGGCCTCTTCAAAAACCTCAAGAGATCTGCAGAATATGGCATTCAAAGATGTTTTCGTAAGTTTAGATTTTTTTTATATCAAGACATATCAACTCCTGACAGCACCCCCTATTCTCCTCCAAGTAGAAGATGAGCATCGAAGAATCTCCAGTGGGAGATGATTGAATTAGTTGCAAGCCTATCTCTTGGTAGGAAAAGCCCCTTGCCCCAACTGTAGACAGAATGCTGTCCAAAAAGGACAAAACCTGGAAGCAGGTAAGTCGACAGCCTAGCTGTGCCAAGACAGGGTAGGTAAGTCCTTCATAACCCCTGCTCTACAATCAATGTCTGTCAGAGAAACGGGGCCAAATGACTGAAGATTGATGCTGTAATGTATGGAGAGAAAATGGGAACTGTCCAGGCAGCCACTGGTATGTCACTTCTTAGTTTGGGAAGCTGCAGGCCCTGTACTTCCTATAAAATCAGATATATTTATCACTCTCAGGTCTCTGAGGTGGTTGAAGAACAGACAACTAGAGTCTCATAATTAAATTTTGAGTTGTTTAGGAGTCAAGAGAGTGTTATACATCTAAGAAGATACTTTTAAAATTGCGTTGCAAGTTACTACGAATGTTGAGTCAGATATAGACCTTTAAACTCATGGAGATGTTTAGATAGTAGAATGTTAAAGTCAGGTACCAAATACATATGGACTGGTCATTAGGAATGTACGTTAAGCCATATAACCCTCATAACTGTGGCCTAATTACCTCTGTTGTACTGTATTGTATTTGTTATTATAAGAGAAAGAGCCATTTGTTGGACTGAAAGAGGAAACTGTAGAGGGAAATAAGATATACCTTAAACTTAAAAGAAAAAAAAATAGGGAAGAGGATGGGGGGTTGAGGTTGGGAGGGTGAGACTGGAGGGAGAATAGGGAGGTGACTGCGATTGAGATGTAACTTGAAGAAATATAAAATAAAGGGAAAAAAAGGTCACAGTTTGAAAAAAAAACTGTTATTCCCTGTAATGAAGTCAACAGAATGTTTGAGGTGCCATTTATCAGAGAAATAGGGCCTACTAGCTCTCTAAATTGTAAACTCAATTTGTTAACATAATTTTACTAAAACAATCTACCTGTGTATTGTATTTGAGTCTGGAATGTCTACTTACAAATTAAAGGTCTTGCATTGGAAATATAAGTAATTCAGCCCATTTGCTGTGCCTCAATCTCTCAGATGGAGATTTTGTATGTATTTGTGGTTTCCAACCTTCTAAACCTGTCTTTCCTACACTATTTGCTTTATATGTAGAAATCATTTTCTAGGTCTGCATTTAAATGAAGAGCAGAATGAACACACATTAATTTATGAATACTCACCTGGGAGCTTGCCAGAATCTTAATTCAAGAGCTACAGAATCGAACCGGCAGCAACAGGTCTGAGGTTCTAACCTGACTTCTCACTCTCTGGTGCATTGAGAGCTCATGGCCTGGTACTGTTCTAGGTGAGAAAGAATCAGGCCCTACCTTCTGCTCACATCTCAGACCTCAGTGCCTGGGAAAGGGCTCCTCCAAGCAAAGTGTCTTGAGTTAATAGTTATTGCTGTCTTATGTGTCTGAACTCTGTGGCCTGAATTCCTCTGGCCCTTCCCCAACTAGGCATAATATGGGTCTGAAATCATGCCTCATGAAGGAAACATACTGGAGTCACAGTGAGGTATAAATATGTCTAACTACTCTAGCCTGTAGCTGACCCCCACATGTTCAGTGTCCCAAAACCTGTTCTTGGGCTTTCAGGTAAGCTCAATAAAAGAGGACGAAAGAAGTAGAAAGGCCACAAACAGAAGCCTTCAGTTTCACGCTGGGGAATTTTTAGTAGTATTGTTATATCCTGGGGGTCCTTTCAGCCTGATATTGCTAATTGTTTAGACATAGTTCAAAATGCATTAAAATGGGACAGTTTCATTGATCCATGGTCTGAGGTTTGAAGCATAGTATATATTTCCATTTTGTCATATGAAGAACTGTTGAAGGCATGTTGTCACCTTTGCCCACTAAGTTCTGATTTGTAAGTCTCATAAAAATGATGTAAATCCAGATAAAGAAAAATTACTTTCTTTGTAATAACATTTGAAACTAATCATTTTTACATATTGCATTACAAGAGAACTAAGAGCCAATTTTGATATGGATATGAAAGTCATAAAGAGAAAACTTGAATGTTCTAGACAATCTTAAGAGTCCACAGAACTCTATTAAATATTTGGTAAAACCTATAGCTCCTCCTTAATGTCCTCACAAATCTCTAGGACTCACAGAGCCCCCATTTCATAGCCATCTTTTCATCATAGGGAGACTTCAATAACAACACAGACACTAAATATAGACATAACTTTATTATGTAACCCCCATGCTGATTTTTGTATCCCCCCCTCCACCATATCTGAGTGAAGTCTTTGTTCTGAGAATCATCTATCTCAAGGTTGTGTGAACACTGCTCCCAGTTGTCCCTGATATGCCAATAAAGCAGCTTGTAGCCAATCATTGACCAGGGGAGAGAATAGGGCTGGACTTCCTTCCCTCCAGGGGAGGAGGAGTTAGAGAAGGAAGTAAGGAATTCAACCAAAGGCAGAGGTGCAAGAGACATAAGGAGAGAGCCAACTGACACAGAAAAGCCACAATGTCCAAGTATCTCTGGAATTTATGCTGGGAGGAGGCCGGATTAAGGGGTTAAGAATAGAGCAATAACTGTTCAGTTCCTATATTATGAATCTTGTTTAACAAATAATGTAATAGAGTCTCAGTTATTTGATTGATAGCTAGATTAAAAGAAAAAAAGTGAGAAACAAACATAATTGTATAAAGTTACTCTAACAATTAAAAACACATTATCCAAGCTCAATGTCCTTAGTGCAAAAAGTGTTATAGGATCAGAGGGAAAGAGCGAGGTTCAATAATACTTAAATTACTATATGTAGAATTAGGGGAAAGAAGTAGATACTACAAAAGTCATGTCTTCTGGTTTTGGTGTTTTTTGTTTATTTGTTTGGTTTTGTTGTTTTGGGGTTTTTTTGGTGTGAAATGTAGGTAACATTTCTCAATGTGTCCCCAGACATATTAAACTTCCTCTCAAACTCAGTATATAATTTTCAAAAATAAATACATTCTGAGATATGACCAATCTCAGAATATATGTAACTGTAAAATTTAAAAAAAATCTATATATACTTAAAAAAAGAATATGTATGAAGAAAAGTGAGATTATAGACACTGACAAGCAAAGTTGCTCTCCATTTCTGGTGCAGGGGCAAAACTTGCAGATGTAGATTGGACAAAAAATTGGACATTGGCAACAGACCCAGGCAGAGTATACTGCTGGATTTCAAATGAGCCAAGGTACTGAACGAAGAGAAGCTGTCAGTCTTCTGTGGTTCAGAACTGAGAATGACGGACACCATTCTATACCTTATGCCATGCTCTCAGGGTGGCTGGCTTGTGAAGTATGTCATTTTCTCACATGGTATTCTGGGGTGTGGGGTCTGTATGAAAATTTTAGCTTACTTGGATATTTCATTCATGGTCCCTCAATTTTTTTAATTTTAAACAAATTTTAATGACAATATATTTCCCTTTCTTTCATTTCCATAACATTCTATATAACCTTTCCTACTCTCCTTAAAATGTATGGCCTCCTTTTTCACTAAGTGTTATTACATACATATACGTCTCTGTATATACCTATATATTCTTAAAATTACCTGTTCCATTGGTATAATGTTGTTTGAATGTATGTTTTCTGGGCTGAATGTTTGGTACAGGACAACTGATTGGTTTGCTCTTCTCTTGGGGCAGACCACCTGTCTTCCTCCCAGCTCTCCTCAGTTACCTATCTTTCTTTGTGTAGGGTTCAGTCCTTAGAATTGAAGTATAAGAAAAAATAGAGCAAAGGTTGCATGCACCTATTATTTTTAAAAGGTTGAATTACTTTAAAAGAAAGAAACCAATCCATGTTTGATATTTTTTACTTACTCCTATTACTACTTCCACTTTATACAAATTATTGTCTAAGGTGTGACCATAATATTATTGTCTCTTACATTTAAACATGACAATAGATGTAATTGCTTACTACATTTTAATCTCAGATTCTCCATTAACTATTTACAGAATGCTGACTGTACACCAGACAGCACTCTGAACTCTTGAGTCTAACACTGACTGAACCTGAGTGTTAGCTTCCTTGTAACTGACTTCCTTCCTTTCTTTCATAATTATTTGAATGCTTTTCTCATTAAAGAAAAATCCATCAGATGTCTGAATGTGATCATTTATAATGGCGGTTTAAGGATTAAAAACGCCAACCAATTAACTATAATACAAATAGTGGAAATAATTTCATTGTATTTAGATACCATTATAAGATTTTATGTGTATTAGTTTGCTTAGTCTTTATTGATTATAAACACATTTCATTTGATATTTCCTCAAATATTTAAACACACAGGGTCAATTAAAAGACGAGATCTAGAGTGCAAACTGTCAGGGCAATGAGTCGAGGTCCTGGTTCTTTCTTTCCTCTTTTGATTTTTTGACACAGGGCTTCTCCATGAATCCCTGACTGTCCTGGACTCACTCTGAGATCAGGCTGTCCTCAAACTCACAGAAACCCTCCTGCCTCTGTCTCTTGAATGCTGGGATTAAAGGTGTGCACTGCCACACTTGGCTATGTTCTGGCTTTTTCTAAACTTTGAGTTTTCCTAAGAGAGAGGAAATTACAAACCAAGAACCAGGAAGTAGACTACAAGTCTCACCTAATTATCATGCTATATAGTTATAAATCATTTTCTGTTATGCAGTTGTATGCTAAGTACTCATAGAGATGGGACCTTACACTCATATCAGTATCAGACAGATTCCAATGTTAACTGATGGAACTAGTAAATGTACTATGGAAGCCCATTCCCTTAAACATTGTTGAAGCTCTTTAATGAGATCCAGGATTTTGTTGATCACCACCAACAAAAAGAAATGCAATTTTGTAACAATGTCAGGATATTGAAAAAGATGAAGGTAAACATGTAGGTTTCAAATGAAGTCATGTATTAACTGCTAAGATTTCCTACTTTTGTTGTCTTCTTGGACTTTGTAAGGAAAATTGAAAAGGAAGGGAAACACAGAACATCAGGACAAAGGCATGAGATGAAAATTCTTGCCCGTATAAGTAACATGTTTGAAAACTCTGTAGAATGTAGTAACAGGGAACACTGAATGCTTGTTTGCTAATTAACAAGAGTAATGCAGGGCCTTAAAAGACACCTCACATGCTAACAATTGAAGTCTCAGTTATTGATTACAGAGAAACAATTCCTGGAGGTAGAAGCCCTACATACTCTAATTGGTAGTAAAAGATACACATTCAAATAAGTATTCAAGATGACAGTAGGAAACCAAAGAATTCACCAATGAGATTAAATTTGACAACAGTACTGGCTGAGAGCAGAGCCAGGTCATGTCTAGAAAGAGGCTGTTGTGTTTATTGGTGCCAGGCACAGGAAGGACCTTGACTATTAGACAGCCTACCCTCAGGACAGGGACATTGGAGCTACGCCCTGCACTTTGGGACTATAGATGGAAAATCAGGAATTCTCCCTGTGGGGCCTTAGGGAAAGTGCCTTCCGTTTTCTATGAAGCATGGAGTTGTGGACCATGCCTCCATGGGACTTGATGAACCAGGTGAGATGGAGCGAATCCAGACCCCAGAACCCTCAAAACTAAGGGCATGTGTGGGAAAGAACTTTCCCCCTGCCTCTCCCAGCCCTGGGGGCATGTAAACAACCTGACCTTTGGTTACAGGCATAATGTCATGTAAGCAAGGACCCTGTTACTTCTCCCCATGCAAACAGAGCATTAGAATTGGACCAATCATGAGCCAACTCCTTAAAAATCCCCTACCGCCTAAAAACTTTGTATTCTTCCATGATTCACTAAATAAAGGTCGTCATCTATTTCAGAAAAAAATAAAAAAAGACTGGGAACTGTCTTTACTTGGGAGAACTGCAGACCTGTCAACATGTGCTCTGGCAGACTTTCCATACTAGCTGGTGCATTGCCAGCCACTGAGGCAACTGAGCAGCTGCTTCAAGAACCCGCTCCTCGATGTACAGTGGACCCTTTGACAGCTGCCACCACCATTGCTGCTGCCATTCTTCAAGCCAGAAGGGACTTTGGACATCTCTCCCCATTTTGGGCTTTCAGCCTTTTTTAACAAGCGAGGAATGCTGAGCTTAGATCTGTTTATCAGAAAGCATTCCTGTTTACCCAGTTGAAGTGTTTACTGGGCTTTCAGTTAGAACTCTGTCAGTGACACTGCCATTAATGGACTCTGCTGTGGACCTTACAGAAAGCAGATGGCAGGAGGACTTAGAAAGATGAAATTCCAAAGATGGCAGTATTTAGCATGGCTTTCGCAATGTTTTTAGTCACTTCAATAATGTTCACCATTTCTATTCCATTATAATAAGTGAGTTTAGGACATGATGCAGCATCTCCTATAAAACTAGACCTTAAAAAAAGTGTCTCAAAGGTTGGGAGAAGTTCTTCTTAAGGATGATGGTGCTTAAGGTCTAGATATAGAATGGTCACACTTTTATTTGTTTTCCTGGGATCAAGGATAATTTCTAAAGCAGAGTAAAAATCTGCTGTCAAAGTCAGACACTGACCACCTATTATCAGTGGTAGTTTATGTATGGATCTTGTTTTCTGACTGCAGGAAAATAGATAAAATTGGAGAGAGTAATGTTTAATAAGTATATGTAACAGAAACAGTTCCACACTTGTTAAATACAGTGTGCAATGGAGGCTTGCACAGCCACAATATATGTTGCAATAGTGATGATGTTAGTAACATAATTGATTTTGAAATTTGGTCACTTTGACATGTCCTTTGGAAACCTGAAAATCCACAGGAAGCCTCAAGGAAGCAATTTAGAAAATTCCTGCTGTGGATTTTTCTCTTCTTATACATGGCAGCCTTAGCTAAACTCAACCTGCTTGGTGTTCATGAACTTCAAGGGGAACAACTATATAACCTAGTGAATTTAGACCTTTGCTTTTCACTTCTCCCCATCCTGAGAAGGTAAGGAAGTCCAAAATTTTCAGATAGAGAGTGACAGGCCAGTGCTTTGAAAACACACTTTGGAAGTCTGGTATTGTTGGGTGGGTTGGGTAAGAGGCCCAGCAGATCCCTTGCTGCGTAGCAGATCCTGGATCATTTCATGATAAGATGCTGGTGAGCAGAGACAAGGGAAGGGTACCATATCTGAACGTGACTTATCTAGGGAAGAGATGGTGCACCATTTTCCCTTAGATAGTCCTAGGATATAGCCTCATGACTTGAGTCCCATGAAGCCAGGTGTCTTTCAGAAATGTGTCTTAAAACAAAGAGAAGGGCTGTGACCTCTCCGGATGAGCCATGGAATCAGGAACCAAACACTTATTTTTAATCCTGGGGAAGGTTTCCATTTTTGTTGTTAGTTCTATTATTATATTTTGTAACATTCTTTTATCATATTGGATTTATTCCAATGATGGGCAGTATTTTTGAAGGAGGAGAATGCATTCCATTGCTTCCTTGTGTTAGCCAGAGGACAACTTGCAGGAGTGATTTCTATCCTTTCACCATGTGGTCCCTAGAGAAAGAACTCAGGACTTCAGGCTACACTGCAAGTTCCCTTATTTGTTAAGATATCTTGCTAGCCCTAGCTTTGTTGCTGAGCAGACTGACATTGAGAACTGTTGGAGACTCTATTGGAGCTTAGTAAAATGTTTTTTTTTTAGAGACTTTTATGATTTCCTTGTTACATGTAACCAAAGGGAGAAAACAAATAGTTTTTCTGTTCCTTTACTGAAGCAAAAAAAAAAAAAAAAACTAACATGTATTCAATTTTTTAAAGGAATTATTAAGCACATTCCACCTACCTATTGGCTGGGATATACAATCTTAAAATTTAGTTGAAATATAGTTTATTGCTACAAAAAACAAAATAGACATAGAGTCTAGAATGGTTAAAAGCTGAATTTAAAAAAGAAAATATAAAGAGATTCTGCCTTGGAATGCCCAACATTCAGTATTTGTAGCCTTTCTGACATAAGCAAAGCGACATTTAGATTTAAAGTTTAAAATTGTGTCTTTTAAGGTGAAAGCATATTCTGTTTTGGAGAAATCACACGTATGATGTGCCAGATTTGCCTGGGTTTGCAGAAGAAATACAAATGTAGAGAGGAAGATAAATTGATGGTGAGTGAGAATAAAAGGAGGCACAGTGTTCAGGAAGGCATAAGAAGACACTCTTATTGCAAAAATTAATCAATACTTCTTACTCCATAGAAAGCAAGTTAACCAGATTAATTCATTAAGATAATGCAATAATTTTTTGTTTGATCAAGAATTTACACCTTAAATATTTAAAACAGATTTAACATCATGTAATTTTTCTGAAAGACAAGCATACAGACATGCCACAAAGAAAACTAATTTCTAAGAAGCAACCCACATGTTGGTTAAAATTAGTGATATACACAAAACAGAGAATGTATATAAACACATTTTAGTAGAACTCTTTGGAGGTTGTAATTTTATTTAAATTTGAGTAAGTATTGGAGAAGTACACAATCCAAGAAGGATTTATAAGCTACAATTATTTTCCTCAACATTTTCTCATTGCTTGGGTTCATAAATAAAATCACCTTTAGTGGAATGTTGGCAGGAAGATTAATTGAGATGCCTACTGTGCTTGCGCCCTAGATAAATGGATGCAGCTTAATTCATATCTCCATAATTCATACAAGAATGACACCTCCTTGCTGCTTCTGAAACAACTTTCCCCTGTAAAACCATGTAATGCAGTACCCACCAAAGGGTGGGGTTGAATTCAGTTCTGAGAATGAAGACAAAAAAGTCATCATGTTGATTTTTTTATCTGAGATAATTTCTATAACATTCTTAGTCATTTTGAAACCTTGTCCTATAAAAATATGAAATGTTAGCACCGAGAAAGATCACTATCATAAGCATATTGGTTATCAACCTCATTGGAGCTCAGTTTAAAACTTAAACCCTCACGCCCCTTAAAAAAATTCTTTAAAGAAATTATTTTAGGGCTGGAGAGATGGCCCAGCTGTTACAGGCTAGGCTCACAACCAAAAATATAATAAATGATTTTAGAAATTGGATTTCCAAACTGAAAGCAACCATCAATCCATCAATAGTGAGAGGGTTTAAAAAGAAGCAGTATTGCTGATGCCTACATATGTGCTAAACATCTTACTGAATGACTGAACCTCAAATAGCATGTAATAATGATGAATGACTAAATAAGCATCCAGTTTCGTTGCTTGAGATAAAAGCAAATACAGTGCTGAATATTCCAAATACTCCTGAATATATATCTTTCTTAAAAACAAACCAAAACAAACAGATGACAAAATGGACATTTGAAAATGATTGCAATTTGAAAGGCGCTTAACATGGGGTGTCAATTGGTGTGCCTGTTGAAAATAACATAAAGGGATCTTGTAGTAGTGAGAATGCCCTATGCTGAACTGTATCAATATTCCCAATCTAGTTCTCTTGTTGCGTGTGATTTGGCCCTCATGGGCGAATCTGCTGTAAGTTTAGTCTCAAGTGTGACAGTGTTGACAGGTAGTGTCACTGTAAAGAGATAAGGCCAATAATAAAGCTACTTTGTCATTGGAAATGCTGCTTCTGAGGGGATTTATCACATTTTTTTCTGGAACCCCTTTTAATCCTTGTATCAGGACTATTTTCAGAGAGTAAGACTTCTCAATTTTCACTCTGCCTTCCTCTCATACCATGTACTCTTACACACATGCCCTATCCCTGAGGCCATTTGCTAGCTATAATGTGACATTGTAAGATTGCCAAGACCAGAGGACAAACTTGTGAAATAAGGGTATTTGTACTTTTAAAACAATGAACAACAGAATATACTACTGTAAATCTGGTTTTGGTAGTACATTTGAATTTTGGGAAGCATGCTGCTATTGATTTGAACCAATATATCCATATATCTATAAATCTCTTTATCTATCTATCTATGTCTATCTATCTGTTATGTATGTGTGCTTTCAAAAACCTTTTATCCCCAAACACACTTATGGTTCAACAATTGCTCAAAATAATTTTTCAAGGCCAAAAGTTGGAAGGAAATAAAACACCAGTGTCACTTTGTCAGTTATGGCATGAGCCATAAGATCTTGACATCACCATTACCTGGATCTCCAGATTTCAGCAGTTGCCAGACCAACTGCTGGAGCTATCTTTGGTGTTTAGTGCCATAGAAGAAAATGAGAAGTTCACAGCCACTTCAAGAGTCTCCATTTCAGTCTCCACTCTGCCACTCTGAAGGTATTTTTTAATAACAAGTTTAAATTCTCATGATAGCCTAGTGGTATGAAGTGATTTGTCTTGATTCCTCCAATTATGTGAACTAATTATTAACCCAGCACTGCCTTCATGAAAAGGTACTCATGTTAGCTATCCTCAATGCCAATACCATAAAGAAATAGGGTTACAATGTCAGGGCAGGTCTGTTCTTGGCTGCACAGGAGAATGCTGTCTGTAAATAATCAAAAACAAAAACAACAAGAAAAAGGATATCCAAGTTATGACAGAGGGTTATTCTCTGCTGCATCTAATTGTTTTACCCACTGTGACTACAAAGGTTAGTAGAGAACTAGTTGAACTTCAACCCAAAATCTAATTGTACCCACTATGACCACAAAGGTTTGTTGGAAATTGGTCAAACTTCAACCCAAAATCTTAAAACAACTCTGTAGGAATTCACCGAATTGTTATGGTCTCCCACATGCTTTGTGTTCTTTAGAACCTATTTCCCAATATTTAAACACTGATTTAGACTAGACAGAATGAATTATCATGATTTACTTTCATTTTTGTGTATCATGAAGCTTAATTGCTGTTAGTGCTCAAGTGTATTTACATCACCGCTTCACATGTATGGGGACAGTCACTGACTTCTCTTCCCTTTGTCCCTTTTAAGGGCTTGCTGAGCAAAAAGCTAGTATGTCTCTGTCCATAATCCTTGAAAGATGATGTAGCATAAGTCCTGGGCAGAGTAACATTTTCTGAAGAAAATATACACTTTAAATATAAAAACTGTCTAATCAAATCACAGTAAAGAAACCTCCAGAATAGTTGCTCCATAATTATGGAGAAGGTCTTTAATTTGGGAGAGAAAATATCTAGAGGCTTCTCTAAGAGTTGAGAGCATAGAGAAAAAGAAACAAGACCATGAATTAATGTGAGAGAAGGCAGAATACTAGAAGACAATAGTGGAGATAGATAAGGAAAATTTTTCCTTCATAAAAAGAGAAAAGGGGATTCTGCAACATTTGGGGAGCTAGTATAGTGCTTGAGGAAAAATGAGTTGTTGGGAAGAGACAGGAAACTAGATGGGAAATTTTTCATTCGTTGTATACTAAAGACTAGTCTAATGTTCTAGACTGATACATCAATGACTAAGAGCACACTCTTCTCTTGGAGAAGGCCTGGGTTTGATTCCTAGTTCCCACATGGCAACTCACAATCATCTATAATTCTCCTTCCAGGGAGTCTGATTCTGTCTTCTGACCTGCTCAGGTACCAGACAGAACATGGTATACAGATATACACATGATCAAAACAGTTTCACATGTAAAATAAAATCTAAAAATAAAAATTTAAACTTTCAAAATAGTGTTAAGTTTCCTCTATACTTTGTAGCTCCTGATTTGGAATAAAAATTTGAAACTTAGCCATTTCTCCGATGACATGTAATAACATTTAGTTCACATTTATCTATCTGTGACTAGTATTTCCCCTAAGTGAACGGAAGACACTCGTGTTCAGGTTTCTGGCGCTCCCCCCCGCCCCGTCTACACATCCTGTTATTCTGGATTTTTTACAAGATTGTTGAAAAATGGGTAATAGTAATAGAAGATGTATTATGAGAAGAGTCCAGATGAGAATTAAAAATCTGAGATCGCCAAGAATGCTCAGTGACGCTGGCCTTTTAAAAGCCACTGAAAAGGTGAAATTCTAAAACATTTAGTGGGACTCAGACAAGTGACAGTAATGATACCTCATGAATTGGTGGGCATTTCCTTGGTTATTAAAAACAAACTGAAACTGCATTTTTGTAGAAAAACCTACTGTGTTTCTTCTACAACACTTATCTTCAGAGTTCTAGTGCATTGATTGCTACCCAAGGCACTGGAGAGGACACAATCCACCTACTCATTTCATGATTTTTTTCTTTTCTTTATGGCACAAGATATTGCTATTGCTATTGCCCTCAGGCAAGTAAGGGACCCTCTATCCTCCTTATCACAATCTAATGCATGTGGGAATACAGGCTTGTGATAAAAACGCATGGTCTCTTGCCTTTTATAAGGTTGAAAATATTGCAGTCCTTAGTAAGGATAAATGTGGTAGGTCAGTCATATCTAGGACAAATTTATTTAATGAATTGTGTCAACTTGACAATAGTTAATTCTAAGATTTGTGATAGATACTTTACATCATGATTACTTCAGAAATTTCAAGAACTTAACCGTCTTGGTCTTGTCTCAGCTGTCAGTTTGAATGTCTATTTTAACCCACTGGCCATATCCTCCCACCTCGATTTTTCTATATTGATTCCTTCGAAGCTACTGGAATCCTTGAACTTGGTTGTTATTGTAACTCTTGTTTGGATTGTATCACTGACACTGTATGTGTGTCAGAAGGAAAGGCAAAGAGTTGAATCACATTGGTGATTTCTCAGACACAGACAAGTGCAAGGTTTCAAACTTCCTGGAAAATCATATCAACAGCACAGAGTCTTTGAGAATCCTTTAGAGAAGAAATAATTTAAATCATGGGAGAACAAATCAAACATCTGGACATTAATTCCAATTTTGTAGCTGTAGTTGTAGCCCATAGTGACTGCTAGGCATCCAGGAGGCTTCTGCATTTCCAATACCCTAGAGCATCAATCTGATCACTGTAGGGGAGCAGCAATTGGAAGAAGCAAACACCAATCCACTCCATGGCTCCTGAGAACTCTGTCCTCATACTGTGAAAGGAAATTAATTTTTTCTTTTAATATGGCAGAATCATGAGAGAGGAAATACTGAAGACAGCAGTATATAACATGGCTAATTAGAATTACTTGAAGAAAACCAACTTCCAAAACATGTAAAAATCTTTCTTCTTTACTATAAATCTCAATTATGAGATGAGGAATGCTTAAACTGATTAAAGATAGATAGGCTGAATAAAATTTTCATGATGTAAAAATCTTGTTGATATCAACCAGAAATTGGCAGGCCTAAAACTCTTAGAGCCAAACACTGAGGAAGTCCCCACAACACAATTGCACTGACGGGCCTCTGTTTTTCAAACAAAGCGGTAGGCTGAAATTTCTTCTCTGTGTTTTAAAACTCCTCAAATTACACATTTTTACCTCATCATAGACTCCCCAGTGAGGCTCTTGAGGCTCTAAGGTGCACAACCTTCTTTGCCCAGAGCAGGGGGAAAAGCACAACACAGCAGTGTGAAGTCCAGCACATTGACAACTTTGCTCATACTCATGGCCGTTAGTTCCAACTTGTACTCATATTTTCTCTTCATAGGGCTTTAGAATCCAGATTACATTATAATGAGCAACTTTCAGATCACCTACAGATTACAGGGATCAAGAAATCACGCAGATTTTCCCAACCTGCCTATACAGTATGAGGAATATCCAAACCCGGATGCACAGGAGCAATTCATCCTAAAGTCCAGACACTAGGCAAGAAGCCAGCAGCAGAATGGTGAGGCTCTGAGCTTCCCTCAGGTGCCCTTTCTCAGATTCCATTTCCATTCCTGCATACCATATCAATATCAATGCCTATTGAAAAAATATCAATATTTTCTTGCTTAGGGGAGGGACATGTAGAAAACAAAAACAAAACAATATATTCCAGGTCAGGATTAAGAGAACCCTAAATTTTGATACCACTACTGGTCAACTTGTCTTTAGGAAGAACATTTCATTCCTCCAGGCATATAGTCATCATAAGCTAGTATGCCGAAGCATTTTATATACACATAATTTTGTGTGCATACATATTTGTCCTATTAGAATATGATTTCTAAGACCTGGATCCTCATATGTTCACCATCAGGTTTTCTCATGATTGGAACAGAAAAAGACTTAATGATGACGGCACTGAGACAAACCTATAATTAAAGCAACACACAACAATTATATATATGGTGTTGCAGATAATCTGTTCTGGGCTTGAGCACCAATGGCCTTAGGCTTTTAGACCGGTATGTAATCTCATTTTAATCTATACAAGTGTGTTTTATGTGAGTCTTTTAGACTGGAGTCTGGACAAGAAAAGGACCTAATATTTACATCCTGGGGCCTTTGATTTATTTAAGTATTTTTCTGCTTATATTTTCATTTTTTTTCCTTTCCTTCCTCAAAAACATCTTCCTTGTACTCTTCTTGATTGCATTTAAATTTTTGACTTTTAAAAAGATTTTTATGCATATAATTACACACACACACACACAGAGAGAGAGAGAGAGAGAGAGAGAGAGAGAGAGAGAGATTTACTCATTCTGTATAACATACTACTTGTGTGTTTTCAGGCCTGACTGTTTGATATTGGACAGCCAACCAGTGTGTTCTAACCTGAAAAAGACTGTTTAGTTTTTATTCTATGATTCCTTTTTTTGACTTTTAATGCATTTGTCATGTTACATATTTATAATTTCATTGATCTCAGCTCAACTTCTTACCCCAAAACTATGGGGTAAGAGTCCAGAGACTGTCTGATAAATGTGGTTATGTATGCTTTCTCATGAAGGCCATATGGTGCACATTAAAGAAATTTGACATGGGTTCTTTAAAAGCTCAGTAAGAAAGCTAAGAATAGGAAAAGGCACTCTATGGTATTTGAGAACAATAGAAGACTCCTTGATCTTAATGCCAGTTAAAGTGGATATGAAAAAGATTATCATGTCTGAGGGCACCAACTGTATCAAACTCAGGAAGCTTGTTCAACTACTTCTCAGTACTTCATCGTGGCAATGTAGGGTTAGACAGCACAAAATTGCAAGGATTCTCACTGGAGAACACTCAGATCAGGTCTCTTAGATTAACAAAAGTATCTAGTATAGGGAATAAAAATACCTACACACTAAAGGATAACTAATCAATTTTAGAACATAATGCCCTCTCTCTGTATGAATTGCAACAGGCATGTTATACAATTGGAATCCTGTGATAAAGGTTGTATAAAGTACATTAGTCCATGTAATGATCTCAATTTCTCTTTAGATGCTGAGGAGAAAAAAGTTAACAAAAGATGGACTTTTGTAACTCAAGTGTTCCACAGGGGTTCTCCGCCCCACTGGGACCAAGTTTGCACATCTCTACCAGTCACTAAGAAAGGAAAACTCTTTGGAAATGATCTCACTGTCACTGGCAAGAATGGAAATCTTCCCACAGCAGTTCTGGTACCACATAGTTATTCTCTGGCTATTGTGAAGACAAAATCCTGTTTCTTAAGTATTCCTGCTTATTTCTAAAAACAAAAGAAGTAGCTATGCATCAAATCATTGGCTTAAAAATAGGATGATAAGAGAACACATATATAGGAATGGTTGACTTTAAATAATCACTTTACTCTAGTACATCTGATGCACATAAATGTCCCTGAGGCTTCAGGGTTAACATGAGGGTGGGATGGGTAGAATGAAAGACAGTCAGAGCTATCAAACCCAGTTCTAGGTCCTTCATCCACCTCAGCTCTTGCCATGCACACATGCACAGTGCTTCTCAAAGAAAACCATTTAGTGTCTGTGGTGTGGATACACTGACAGCTGCTGCTTTCCTTTCTCCCGCTTAGGGCATGCTCTCCCTCATCGATGAAAAAGGACCAACCACTGAAGGTGTCTTCAGGATGTCAGCCAATATATCAGCTTGCCAAGCCCTAAAACAAAAGCTGGATTCTGGAAAAGAAGTGAACTTGAATGAGGAATGTGTTTTGGTTGTAGCATCTGTCTTAAAGGTAGGGAGAGGCCTTGCATCATCTGCACTCAGAAGCCCTCTGAATTGAGGTGAGTAAATTTCCTTCACCATGCTTTCCTTTGAGTGGTAGGAGACATGAAGGATCGAAATCTGAAAGCTTAAAGTTTCCTGTCATGTTAGCAATGTAAGGATTCTCTTTTTATGGTGGAAGTCCCATTTGTTATACACATTTTCACTTGCAGTAATATATCACCCTTTCATGTGCACCATTGACCATTCCAGGCCTCCCAAAAATTCTTTAGCAATAATGGTAATAAAATATAACTTGAACCATTAATCAGTCATAATGAAATATGATATAAATAACCAGTTTTTGTTTGATTCCTCAATATGACTAATGAAACACCCATTCCAAGATAACATTAGTGTATGGAGAGGCATTTCATACATGCACATTCATGTCACCTAGTGAGCATGTTTAGGTGGGTGTGCTTTGAACCCTTCAGCCCATCAAGTGATTTTTTTTTAATTTTATTATTAAAATTAAAATTTAATTACTTCACATCTTATCTTTTCTTGCTCTAATACCTCTGATGTTTCCCCTCAATCTCCTACTTCCTCTCAAATACACAGCCCCTTTTCTTTCATTTTTATTATTTCATCCATGCATATGAATCCATAAATATTTTTAAACAACCTGATTATTCCATTTACAGTTGCTAGTATCTGTTCTATTTCTGAGCTAACAATTAGTACTGGATTACCAATTAGGGGGTTCATCTTTGTGAAAGACTAATCTTCCCACTCTCACTTGTACTTATGTGACTCTGGTCTCTTGTCCAGAAAATTAGCTTCATGAAACTTTCCCATTCCAGATTATTAGTATCTATATGAGGGTTTTGCTCAGATATTATTTAAACAACCATTTTGTGAGATTATCATAAGCAAAGCCACCCCTTCATTTCTAGGGGGGCACGATCTCAAAGCAGGTTTTGTCATTTTCTAGTTTACAGTCTCTCTGACTCTGCTAAGCAATGTTCCCAGACTATAAGATTGAAGAGTTATGATATATAGCCACCCATTGGAGATGGTTGCTCTGAGGGTTTTGTTCACTGTAGTTTTGAGTAGTTGTTTTCTGTAAAGGTTTCCACCTGTTGCAAAGTACAAAGTGAACCTTCTTTAATGAGTGGGTAAGAGCTACACTACATGTGAGTATTAGAATGAATATTCAGAATACAGTTAGCAATTATGGTTGTTTAGTGAAATAGTGACAGGTGACTGTCCTTTAAGAGCCATGACCTCACACTGCCTGGGTAGCTTCAAGGCTTCCTGTACTTGTAATGTTTCCTGTTATCTATTTCAGGCTCTCACTCTGATTAGACAGCTGCTTGTTATTGTCCAGAAAAGGTGCCACTATTGCACTCTCACAAGTAACTTGTCCTGTGTGTCATTGTTGTGGTTCTAGTTTCAGCATTGTAGGACTGTTCTTTGCTGTCCCCTGGCCGTTTTGTAGTTTGTGTAGAGCCTTGAAGTTAAAGCTTGTCCTCAGGGAGAAGGGTTTACATGTCAGACCTAGCTCAGATGTTCCAAGTCCTGTGTCTGAAGTGCATGTTGTTTTCAGCTATAAAGACTTACATTCAACTTCTGTTTGGTAACAAAAAGTAACAAAAGTGTCTGTTAAAATACTCTGAACAACTTGAAGTGTGGTTTTTCTTGCCCGGTTCTGGGTTGGTTGCTTTTTAGTTAGTCTAGGTCTATTGTGAGGAGTGTTGTCAGCCTAAAATTTAAACTCTCTCTACATACTTATAACATTACACTTATGTGTTTTATATGTAACTTTAGGTGAACAAAAAACGATTCTTTATAGGTTTTTCAAACAATCTCAGTGTGAATTTTTTCTCCTCACTCCATTTCCTTCTATATTTATGTCCCTCCTTCTCCTCTATTAAAGCTGTACTTGGCCAATTGTATAATTTAGTCATAGATGTCTAAAATGTAAGCAAGCATTTCTTTTGAAATCATCCTATATTAAAAATATTTGAGGGCTTATCAAGGGTTCTATTCACCTCTTCATCATGACCGTCCCCATCTGCAAACACGTTTACATTACATTTTATCTGAAATGATGAGACTCCCCCTGTGTTAACCTTCAGTGCTGTGACCTTTGGAGTCTCTCTTAAGATATTTGCTGTGTCACACAAGAGCCGGTCCCCTCCATGGAGTCACTTCAGATAAATCTGCCATTGAACCCAGTTACCACAACCAAGCTAAATTTAGATTTCTAAAAATTAAATTGTTTTATGCAAAGAATGAGTTATGGGATGATAAATATAAATTTGAAATTACACAAATGTCTGGAAGGGGAATTATTACAATAGACAAAAGTTCATAATGATGAGATCTAAAATATATTAATACTCTAATGAATCCAAGCATGTCTCTGAAATTAAGCATCTCTGGTATACAGTATTTTTGTCATCCCTATTAAAATTTGACTGCATGAGAAATTCCAACAGTTCAGAAATCATTTATAGCAGATCAAGCAACATATATTATAGGTTGTAGGAACACATATATTAACAAACTATAAATATCTGAATTTTCCTTCATAAATTTCATTTTCCTTCACAAATTTCAATTTCAAATTTCCTTCATAAATGTTCCAAAAAGATAGCCTAACTTTCTAGTAAATATGGTATCAGCACCAAAAAGAACTTGCCATTCAGCTGTGTATATGGAGTGGCTCAACAGCATTTTTTTCTTTGGAATACTTTGGCTCAGGAATTCTCAGAGATAGCCATGTTCTGAGAAATATATATGTTCAGTGACATCAAACAAAGATGCTAATGACCTACTCAGACTATCTGAGCTAGCCATAGCTAGAGTGTTTTTTGTTTCCAAACACTAGGACACATATGTAAAAAAAAAATGTTGAACAATGCAAACTTCCAAGGTAGATTATTGTATCTATTTCATATTGAAGATATAAAGAGGGGGTAGCTGGCACAGTTTCTTCACTGGTATATTCAAACTAGTTCAATGCATGTCAGGTATATGTGTCAACTCTAAAAATCTTTGCAGGATTCAGTAATTACTAAAGTATAATCATAAAAGTAACCAGGGGCATTTCCTGAAACATGTTTCTTAAAAGCTGTCAGGGTGATTTGGCATCTCCTTCCTGGTTTTGAATGAATGAAGATGAACGTTCCACTAAGTTGTAACTAACAAAGAACTACGCAGACTGTTGTATTCTTTCCCAGGTTAGGGTCTAACTTGAGATTTACAGTTTCTCTTTCTGAGTTCAGAGACTGCAGATGCACACTGCTATGCTTACCTGTATTACATAGTGTATTAAACCCAGTTTTGTGATATTCATTTCACAGACACTGTACAAAGATACACATTCCATTTCCTCCACCTCTCGCAGGATTTTGCTAGAAGTATCTTCTCTCAGAGAACACAGCACAAGAAAGAAACCCACGGCTCATTTAGCTTTTCCTCACAGGCATGAGCCTGTGCGTTTTGATCACTTCTTTCAGAACGCTTTGGGCTAGAAACAAGAAGTCCTTGATCCCAAGGAAATTTCCACAATTATAGGTGGAAATATATATACATATATGTATATATGTATATATATATATATATATATGTGTTTATATAATTTGAAAACAGGATTTGAGGTGAGGTATTGGTCTCTGCAGTGTATTATAGTTTTCTCAGATGTCCGTTAGGGGCACTTTGAGCAAAGAAAGGATTTCCCTGCATTCCTTTAATCTACTCTACCTATAATGTGCTCTTATGTTTTTAGTTTTGATGGGGAAAACACAAGTATCTTTAGTAGGCCTCCATGTCAGACAAGGTTTTAGCTAGGGCACAGGGTAGAGCAGTGAATGAAATTGGTACTAAACTGAATATTACAGTAGAAAGTATTTTCAGTAATTTCTTTGATTTAAATTTTCCACAAAAAATATTTTTTGCATGTAAGGACTTTCTTCAAAATATCAAGGGAAGTGTGCTGACATCTAAACTATATGATAAATGGTTCGGTGTACTTGATCAAGCGAATGTAGAGGTGAAATTAACTACAGTGCAGAGGTAATGATTAGATAATTGTTTGGACAACATCAACAAAAATATTGTTTGCTTATAAACATTAGTTTATATACCCCAGAATTATTTATGAAAAATATTGATTGACAACAAAAGATTTCAATTGGTTACAAACATGGAAGTCATTTTGAAAAGACTTGGGCAGTCACAGTGCCCCATGCTTATAATCTTAGCATTTGAGAAGCAGAGCAGTAATCAGCAACAACTTGGTGTCAGCCTGGGTTATCTAGACAGTGTAGAACACTTGCGCTACACTATGAGAACATATATTGAAAAGAAAAAGAAAAAAAAATAAAAGGAAATATATTTCATGATGATGGTTTAATTTTATTCTCTTAAAATTCTTAATATGAAATTTTCGACATTGTACAAACTGTGAATTTATACTGCCCTTAGGGTATAATGGACACCCAATTTATCAGTGGTATAGTCTCAATTTTTTGTAATATTTAACAGTGAAAACTATGTCTAATTAGACTAAATTTTCAATGAAATGTGTTGGTATACATGACATCCCTCAATGACCTCTCACATAATGGATATCTTTAACCTCTAATAACTCTATAGCATTGCATAACTGCTACCTCCAAAATATAGGGAGCTTTTAAAACTGAATAATTTACTTTGCAGTATCCTTTTAGTTGAGCACCATAAGTGTTTGAGTTATGTTTAGTTATATATTAAATTATATACCAGTTAAATTTGTCTTTTTTCTGACTTTGGGGAAATATTGAAAGCAATATTGTTAGGATAAATTCCCCTTTTCATTGTTTTTTTCAGGGGGTAATGAATAAGATTCAGACATTTATTCTGTTCCATTTCTTCAAATTTACAACTTCCTGAATATATTTCTTCTTTTAAAACAACTTGTCTCTGTTCAGCATTTTAGAGGAACTACCCTACCCAATGTTATTCTCTTGAGACTACTTTTCAGAATGTTGCACAACATACCAAGAAATTCTGCAGTTAATCAGATGACAGCTTATAATTTATCTGTTTGCATGGCCCTGACTATCCTTTGTCTGCCTAGTTCCTGCATCTCGGGATTAGCAAATGATATCTCCAAAGAGGTAATGAGACATATATTGTATGCCTAAGGAGGGTTGTCAAGTCTTACTGAGACAGGAATATAGGGCAATCTTGAGAGTCATTATTTTTCAAACAAGTATACCTTTGAATTGCATTCTTCTGGAGAAGCAAAATCACTTGTGAGATTTGAATGAGTAGATTGTCAATGGGTTGTGGAGCTTAATGACTCAGTTCTTTGTCAGCTGGAATTCAGGATATCATTTGACTAACTCACTGACAGCAATTGTTGTGAAATGACAAGAAAGAACAGGGATGCTGAGTTCAACGATCAAGACTGCCTGCATCCTAACGTCATCACTGAAGGATGCATGAGCTTCCTCTTCTCTTCAAGGTGTTTGTTCCAACTAAACAAACCCAATATAGATTGGTGGTTTTGGAGGTTTTCTTTTTTTGTATCAGAAATGGTTATTCTGAGTCTTGGTTAATATGATTTAATATAGCCATGGCCTCTTGTAGCAAATTATGACTGACTTAGTAAAAATTTTGAATATAGTTTCCTAATGCAGCTACATTTCAAATACTATAATAAAATATCAGAATCTATTCAGAATAATGATCAGATGGCTATCGTGACTCTCAGACTTTTTTTCTAACTTAATATTGATTGGTTCTTGACCAGTGAGGAGTACAATATATGAAGTCCTGATTCAGAAGTCCTGACTTTTCCCTAAATTATATAGAGGCAAAGAAAAGGAGAGTTAGAAAAGTCAAAGCATCCTTCAATTGCAGACTTTCAATTCTCTATTTCTTTCCCAGTGGGTCTCACTTCAAATACCTCCCAATATATTTAACTAGAAAATCAAGTTGTTAACATTACATCTGCACTGATCATGAGACACATGAATGCTTGTTCTCAGTTGGCTTTGCCTGTCTGTCCCTTTTTAGTCATCACACAGGAACATTTGATAGGATCATGTCCACATTCAGAGGAAGTCTTCCCTCCTTAGTTGTGCCTTTCTATGAGCAAACTTGCTTTTTCTGCATCTAGCGAGATTATCATGTGTTTTTTTTCTTTCATCTTGTTTATATGGTGAATGACATTGATAGACTTTCGTATGTTGAACCATCCCTGCATCCCTGGGATGAAGCCTACTTGATCATGGTGTATGATACTTTTGATGTGTTCTTGAATTCGGTTTGCTAGTATTTTATTAAGTATTTTTGCACCTATGTTCATGAGGGAGATTGGTCTGAAGTTCTCTTTCTTTGTTGGGTCTTTGTGTGGTTTAGGAATCAGGGTGATTGTGGCCTCGTAGAATGAGTTTGGCAATGTTCTTTTAGATTCTATTTTGTGAAAGAGTTTGAAAAGTATTGGTGTTAGCTCCTCTTTGAAGGTCCGGTAGAATTCCGTGCTAAAGCCATCTGGCCCTGGGCTTTTTTTGCTTGGGAGATTTTTAATGACTGTTTCTATTTCCTTAGGGGTTATAGGACTGTTTAATCTGTTTATCTGATCTTGATTTAGCTTCAGTAGGTGGAATCTATCAAGAAAATTGTCCATTTCACTTAAGTTTTCAAATTTGGTGGAGTATAGATTTTTAAAGTAGGATCCAAATATTCTCTGGATTTCCTTGATGTCTGTTGTTATTTATCCATTTTCATTTCTGATTTTGTTGATTTGTGTTTTCTCCCTCTGTCTTTTAGTTAATTTGGCTAAGGGTCTGTCTATTTTGTTGATTTTCTCGAATAACCAGTTCTTGGTTTCATTGATTCTTTGTATAGTTCTTTTTGTTTCTAAGTTGTTGATTTCAGCCCTAAGTTTGATGATCTCCTGCCTTCTGCTCCTCTTGGGAGTGTTTGCTTCTTTTTTTTTTTTTCAATTCACCCAGTTTAGCTGTTAATTCGCTAATATGAGCTGTCACAAATTTCTTTTTGAAGGCACTTAGTGCTATGAACTTTCCTCGTAGCACAGCTTTCATTGTGTCCCATAGGTTTGGGTATGTTGTGTCTTCATTTTCGTTGGATTTTAAGAAGACTTTGAGCAAACTTGCAACAATGCTCAGACATGTGTGTGATAAATGGAAACAAAAAAGTCAAGTTGATAATATATAGTAGCCATCTCAGTGGGAACACTGGTAATTGTCCTTTTATAGTGTATTGCACTGTGCTGATTGCATTTTTACAACTAATCTCGAAATAGTATTTCAAATTTCTAATGGAAAACTCTCTCCTGTATTTTATAACAGCTTACTTTTTCTCATTACTTTGAATTGTGCAATTCTGACCTCCAAGACACATATATCAAATAGAATTTACAATCAGTCATGCAAAGTGACAGAGACACTGTGTTTGCCCCATTTTGTCACAGATTTCTCCTGTAAAATTTCTCATCAAAAACTGTCTGAAAATATTTGGAAAGTAATGGCTTTATGTCATAATGAGAGCTCTGTGTCTTTTCTTGATGTGGAGAAGGCTTCATTTTCCCTAAACGAAATAATTGACTTTAGTGAGATGAAGGACAAAGATTATTAAGACAAAAGCTGTTGAAGTGGGATGACACACTCCACAAGCAATGATGCAGTACACACAAATCCAACTGTTTCTCTTCACAATGAGAGGGTTGTAGGTAAGCAAAAATATTCTATAGCCATAGATCAAAAAAACAAACAGAGATGGGGAGTTTACTGAAACCATTATTAAGAGTACCTTCATCTGTACATTACAAGTGTTTTCCCATTGTTAGAAACTGTAATTTTTTTCCCTCTTCCTAATGGTCCTAAGTTTATGTAAAAGGAAATTCTGAGAAGTGCAAAATGAATAGGTGGTTAAGGATATGTGGAGAAATGTCACTTACCTTTATATCTTGACTCCTGTATTGATTTTTATAATACAAAAGCAACTCAATTTTGCAAAAATTTTTCTTTGGTTTTATTGAGACATGGCTTCTCGGTGTATATATGGTTCCAGTCATGGTTTTCCTGGAACTTGTTGTGTAGACCAGGCTGGCCTACAGAGATCTGCCTGCCTCTGCCTCTCTAAAGGCATGCACCACCACGCTTGCCTCTTTTGAAAGTCTTAAGTATACCATAGTACAAATGTAGGGGAGAAGTAAACACTATAACCTCAGATCCCAGCTCATACTTCAAGTTGAAGAAGCCAAAGGCTGTCAGAGAAATGTAACGAGGCAAGACGTGTGTTGAAGTGCAGACATAGTTGTTAGATTAGAGTTGCTCATGACTGTTCACTCAGAAATCACACAGGATGACTCTGAGACCATATACTATAGAACTGCTTGATTCTAATACCTATATGCATAGATTTCAACACAAACACCAGAATTTACTGATTATACCTAGAAATATGGGCCATATACAACTAAATATAAATGTCATGATGCAGTGCACCATGTTATAGACAGGACTAACCAAGAGTCACACTGGAAAAATTGAACCTCAAGGAGATAGGACCTCTTACCTTACTTATGTTCAGGATTTCAAGGAGAGTTATAGTTTAGTACAAAGAGGTCATTAAACAATGCCTCAATATCACATGCCATAATATTGACTAGTCATTTTCTTTGTGTTCGTGGTGATGTAGAAGGCACCCATGCTATAAAGTAAAGTGAAATGCAATGGTTAAGAGAGTTCAACCACCACATGCAATGATCTCCCTTCTTTCTTAGATTCTGAGAAACCTGTCAAAAGATCTTGTATAAAACCAGTGATTAGCTGTGACTCTAGTACTTGTAACAAGAGTATGTGCATGACCTCACCAGGACCAAACAAGGGACATCTCTTCAGAAAATCTCTAATGAGTGTCTGTGGTGACGGCAATCTGCCTGCTTCCATTCTGGTGAGTGCCATTTTGGTTTTCTATAGCTTTTTCAGGTATCACACAATTACTGGGGAACCTGTAGTCTCATTCCATTTTTGTAACAAACTATTGAATGCTTAGATAATTTATGAATAAGGGTGAGATCCTTTAAAGTAGTGCTGCCCTATAGGCACCCGGTGTATGAGGAGGCTCTTGGCCCTCATATGATTGCTGAACTGGGGCAGGGGACTGATATGTAGGGACAAGTCACTCAGAGGAGTAGGATGGAAGGGATAAGGGGTACAGGGTGGGAGGGCGGAAATGGGAGGGGGGGGGAAAGAGGGCACTGTGATGGAGATGTAACCTGAAGTAATAAATAAATATTAAAAAAATAAAGTAGTGCTTCAAAAAGTAAAATCACACTGAAGTTTAATTTATGTAATTCAAAAATAATTGAAAACAAAAAAGCTATTTCCATATCCTTCTCTGATTTCAGCATAGACCCAAACCCATCGGATTTTTGAAGGAAATAAGTGTATGGATATGATCCTCTGTGTCCACTACTCTAACCTTTTCTACCATCTCTCATGACTCTGTATATTTTTTTGGTCTTCCTTAATATCAGTCTCTAAGATAATTCATACTCATAATTCAACATATCTAGCATTTGTTTTGTATTATCAAGGAACTAGACATAAAAATTGTTCTCTTCTAGATAGGAATCCTTGCATCTTAGTAAAATATGCTTAAAAGCCACCTGTATGGCTTGAGCTATTTTAAATAATCTACTAAATTGCCATTCTACCAAAAGCAATATATAGATTCAATGCAATTCCTATCAAAATACCAGTATAATACTTTGTAGACCTGGAAAAAGCTATTCTAAATTTCATATGGAACAACAAAAAAACCCAGAATAGCTAAATCAATCCTGTACAATAGAAAAAACATCTGGAGATATCACCATCCAAGATTTCAAGCTGTACTACAGAGCAATAGTAGTAAAAACAGCATGGTATTGGTATAGAAACAGAACAGTAGATTAATGGAATTGAATTGAAGACCCAGAAATGAACCCACACACCTATGGCCACCTAATTTTTAACAAAGAAGCCAAAACTACACAATGGAAAAAGGACAGCATCTTCAACAAATGGTGCTGGTCCAATTGGATGTCCACTTGTAAAAGAATGAAATTAGACCCATACTTATCACCTTGTACAAAACTTAAGTCCAAGTGGATCAAAGACCTTAACATAAGGCTGGTCACACTAAATCTACTAGAAGAAAAAGTGGGGAAAACCCTCGAACTCATTGGCACAGGTGACAGCTTCCTGAACAGAACACCAACAGCTCAGGACCAACAATCAATAAATGGGACCTCATGAAACTGAAAAGCTTCTGTAAGGCAAAAGACACTGTCATTCGATAAAACTGCAGCCTACAGACTGGGAAAAAATCTTCACCGACCCCACATCTGACAGAGGGCTAATATCCAAAATCTACAAAGAACTCAAGAAATTAAATGCCAAGAAACCAAATAATCCAATCAAAAAATGGGGGATGGAGCTAAATAGAGAATTCACAAAGGAGGAATCCCTAATGGCTGAGAGACACTTGAAGAATGCTCAACAACCTTAATCATCAGAGAAATGCAACTCAAGACGACTCTGAGATTCCATCTTACACCTGTCAGAATGGCTAAGATCAAAAGCTCAAATGACAGCACATGCTGATGAGGTTGTGGAGAAAGGGGAACCCTCCTCCATTGCTGGTGGGAGTGTAGGCTTGTGCAATTACTATGGAGGTCAGCATGGCGATATCTTAGAAAACTTGGAATAGCTTTGCCTCAGGACCCAGCCTTCTGGGTATACACCCAAATGACTCCTCACAGAATCATAAGGAAGTTTCCTCATCTATGTTCATAGCAGCCTTATTTGTAATAGCTAGAAACTGGAAACAACCCAGATGTCCCTCAACAAAAGAATGGATTAAAAAACTGTGGTACAGCTACACAATGGAATATTACTCAGCTATCAGAAACAATGAAATTATGCAATTTGAAGCCAAATGGATGGAACTAGAGAAGCTCTTCCTGAGTGAGCTAATCCAGACTCAGAAAGATGCACATGTCATCTATTCACTTATAGTAGGATTTTAGCTATATAGTACAGGGTATCTATGCTACCACCAATGCACAAAAGGGACCGTGAACATAGACTTTTTTGTTTGTTTGTTTGTTTTTTAGCTTTCTCTCCCTGGCAATGAGACACTTTTCACTGGTGGTACTGCCTTTTAGGTCCCCAGTGTATGAGGAGGCTCTTGGCCCTCATATGACTTCTGAACTGGGACGAGGGACTGTTATGTAGGGACATTCCACTCCAGAGGAGTGGGATGGAAGGGTTAGGGGGTAGAGGGTGGGAGGTCAGGGCTGGGATGGGGGAGAGAGGACGATATGATGGAGATGTAACCTGAAGCAACAAATAAATAAATTTATATATATATATATATATATATATATATATATATATATATATATATA
>CAJQZJ010004763.1:14356362-14378606 GCA_907164525.1 Lophiomys imhausi
GGGGGTGCTGTCAGGAGCTGACATGTCTCGATATCAAAAAATCTTAAGTTAAGAAAACATCTTTGAATGCCATATTCTGCAGATCTCTTGAGGTTTTTGAAGATGCCCTATCTATCTCTTATATTTAGATAAGCAAATATTGCTTGTCTCTTAGCAACTTGATTTCTGAGTAGCTTAGAAAATAACTGTGATAGACTGTCATAGTAACTAACAAAATGACATGTTTTCATGACTATTAGTTTCCATTTCTTAAGTATCCTAAACAGTTTATGTCGGTTGATAGCGAGAGGTCAAAACTTGACATTTCATTTTTAAGTATTACTACGAACAATACCTTTAAGAAGTGTTACCCTTGTGTAGCCCAGGCTGGCCTCAAACTCATGATCCTCCTGCCTCTGCCTCCTTCAGCAAATCCTACCGGCGTCCGCCACCACATTTACTTCTGTTGTTTTGTATTGTATTTATAGTTATAAGAAAAAGAACCATTATTTGGACTGAAAGGGAGAGCAGTTGGGGGGAAAAATAAATACCTTAAACTAAAAAAAAAAAAAAAAACAAAAAGAAGGGAAGAGGATGGTGGGGCTGAGGGGGAGGAGGGTGGAAGGGTGGGACTGGAGGGGGGAGTAGGGAGGGGATTGTGATTGAGATGTAACTTGAAGAAATAAAAAATAAATTATTAAAAAAAAAAAGAAGTGTTACCCTTAACTTTGTATCAATATACAAAGATCAATACCAATGTGGCCAAATATAATCTTAATTTTGTATCAATATACAAAGATCAATACCGATGTAGCCCTATACAATCTTAATTTTGCATTGATATACAATGATCAATACCAATTTAGCCAAATATAATATTAATTTTGTATCAGTATACAAAGGTATAAGGCTATATTCAATAATCTGTCCTTTTTTCTTGATCTTTCCTATACTATATCTATGTCCCATTTTTCTCAAGTCTGTTCACTCCTATATAGGAGAGAAAGGAGGATACAGAAAAGAAAAAGAGAGAAGTCCCTGGGTCTAACCTCCAAAACCCATTTAACAAGACCATTTAACAGCTTGTAGTCTTTTCCCCTAAACAAAAAAATTTCTGTTATCTATCAAATAACCAAAGTGGAGGGAACACCCTCCCCACCTTCTGGGGATGGGACATTGTTCTCTTAAAATGACTTCCTGCTGATTTGGGACATAGTAAACCTGTTTGGGGCCCAAATAAGAATGGAAAAATGGTTAAAAATGTTAATAGAATCATTTGATATTCAGTCCTTTTGTGCTCAGCTATTTAGATGTCCTAAGAAGTTCATAGACAGAAGCTGATCTTCAGAGCTTTACTGAAGATCTGGCTGGAGTAGTCTGTGGAGCTGAACGATCTTAGCGATTTTGAGTTGTTGTGGTTGTAGACTTTTGAGGAAACTGATATTGAAGAAGTCTGCAAGGCTGGATCATCTGGGCCACTCGTCTTCTTTGGTGTCTGATCTGTTTTCTGCTGAGGTTTCCCTTGTCCAGTTGTCCCTGGATTCCTTGAATGGATGCTTTAAATCTCCTCGAAAGATAAGAACAGAGACCTGCCCTAATCCTAACTCTGGGACAATTACCTTTTTTTTTGGGGGGGGGGGGTTCAGGTAATATTTTTCCTGGAGCAAATTTGTTTTTTTGACAATATATAAAGTATTACCTTTCAATCCGGATTAAAGAAGAAATTATTTTGATATTTTGGAGCTAAACAAACCTTTAGTGTATATATTTTGAGATCTCAAAGGACAATTTGTTTGAATTGCAGCCTGCCTTTTGTAAGTAGCTTTTAAACTTAAATCTTTCCAAATCCTATGTGCCTGTCTCTGCATTCTAAATTCTGGGATCAAAGACATGTGGTTCCCAACTGATGGGATTAAAGATGTGCTCCTCCACCCCTGAATCAAAGTTTTTCTCTGTTTAGAGCTTGTTTTGTATCAGGTGGCCTTGAGCTCTGAGATCTGCCTGTTTCTGTCTCTAGTGTGTTGGGATTACGGGTGTATTCTTCCCCAATGATGGGACTAAGGGCGTGCACCATCACCACCCTGTTTGTTGTAACTCTAGAATTTATAAGACAACTAACTCTATAGTGATCCTCCTGTCTCTACTGGAGGTAAGGGCATGGGCTAACACCATGCATTATTTTACCTTAGCTCTAAGTTTTTTCAACTCTTGGAGGTTTGTAAAACCAGGTTGAACAGCTGTCACCTTTAATTTATTTACAGTGTTTTAAACCTGTTATCTGCTTTTTTAATGCCAAACCATGGAAATAGCCTATACCTCTACAAAAAAAAAAACAAAAAAAAAACAAAAAACAAAAAACAAAAACAAAAACAAAAAACTTTTAAGCTGCTATCAAGTTTGTGTAATCTCTGTAGCCACCTGCAGTTTAACATTCTAATCTGAAATTAAGGCCATTTTCCTTTCATGCCAGTAAGGTAAATTATAGTTTGAAAATTTTATATTGTATTTTTATTATATTTTTAAGCTTATTAACTCTTTTCTTAAAAAAGTATTATTTACTTCTAGAACATAGTTTCCTCCCTCCTCCCCTCTTGGCCCCTCCCTTCCTCTCTCCTTCCCTCCCTCTCTCCTTCCCTCCCTCCCTCCCTAGCTGTATATTTTCTATCAACTATCTAACTTCTTTAAATTCTACAATAGTTTGGACTGAGTCAGGCAGTTTGTAAAACTCTTATCAGGAATAATAATATCACCTTTGTAGGACTCTGTGTGAAGTCTGGCCAAACAAGAAGAGTGGGAATTAGCAATGAGGGAATCTTCACTCCATGTCAGTAATAACACATGAAAGAAAAAGCTGGGTG
This sequence comes from Lophiomys imhausi, assembly GCA_907164525.1. Classification (NCBI taxonomy): domain Eukaryota; kingdom Metazoa; phylum Chordata; class Mammalia; order Rodentia; family Muridae; genus Lophiomys; species Lophiomys imhausi. The sequence goes on from CAJQZJ010004763.1 coordinate 14,359,200, forward strand.
TTAGCAAGAAGCAATTCTGGGGTGCATCTTTAGTGTAAACATTGCAAAATGTGGATAGCTTTTTAGGAAACTTACATGTATATAGAACCCCTTTCTCAGAGAATTTCTGACACTGTATGTTAAAGGCTTAAGAATAGCAGATAGACATGAAGGAAGGAGTCTCAAGAATATTCGGCTCCCAACAACTATTCTCTTGACAATCTAAAATCTCTGCCTGAATCAAGCCACATTTTCCATCCAATCTGAACAATCACATCAGCATTTCCACTATTAACAACTGTTCATAGTTCATCCATTATTCAAATATAGTTTATATATTCAGGTATAAAAGCAAAGTAGGAAAGCCACCCTGAAATATTTGCATGAAATAAAGCAATAACTATCAGAGTGTGATTTTCCTGAGTGTTTCCTTGGAAAGACTGTGCAACAATAAAATCAGGAGCCTCCTGGTTAAAAACATAGTCATTGTTTACTTGATCCAACCATCTCAATTTAAAGAACAGGACTGTTAATTCAACCTAGTTGTGTTTCAGTTTGCTACTATTACTGGGGAAAAAAAACAGCTATGAAAAGCAGCTTCAAGGGGAAAGAACTCATTCTCTGTTAAAATTGTAGTTAGCATTCAATTACTGAGGAAGCCAGGACAAGGAACCCAATCAGGGCAGGGTCCTGGAGGCGAGAATTGAAGCAGCAGTCATGTAGGAGGGCTGCTTACTGGCTCACACCTCTATCTTTCTTAGCCTGTTTTCTTATATAACCCACAACCAATAGCCCAGGAATGGGCTCATCCTAGAGATCTGGGCCCTTTAAATATGTTCAATCAATACAACATCTCAGAGAGTTCCCTAGACTACAAGCCAAAGTCATGGAGGCATTTTCTCAATTGAGATTCAATTTTCACAAATATGTCTACGATTTGCTATTCCTGAAACCAACATCTCCTGCCTAAGTTACTTAGTTACTTAGAAAAAGATTGCTTTGGTATGACAACATGGCCAAGGCAACTTAAAGAAACAAGTGTTTATTTGGTGCTTAGAGATCTGGAGTAATTAGAGTCCTTCACAATCACAGCAGAGGAGCAGAGATGCAGGCAGGCAAGGCAACTCATCCAGGAAGCTGAAAGCAGAGGACTCTTATCTTGGACAGAAACCAGGAAACAAGAGAGAAAGCACACTGGAAATGTTTCATTTAAAAACCTCCAGGAAGGCCAAACTACTTGAACCACCCAAATATAGTCATCAACACAGAATTGAATATTAAGTTACCTGAGAATAAGAGTGGTATCCCATTTAAAACACCAAAATGAAAACCTCCTCCTCTTTGATCTCCATTAAAGACAAACTCAAAGAACAATCAAAACACTTGTAAAGTCTCTATTTCAACTTAATCATAGTTCCTCTCTTGGCAGCATATGAGCTCTGAAATGTCATTTCTCTTCTAATAGTTCCTTTATTCCTTGAAATATGCATGCAACATTAACAAACTATTTCAGGCTGGGGAAAACAACAGTAGAATTGTGTACACATTAACTTCTCACTTAAGCCTTTCTAAAAACACCCACACAGACAAAACCAGAGTGTGCGTGTGTGTGTGTGTGTGTGTGTGTGTGTGGTGTGTGTGTGTGTGTTTGTGTGTGTGTGTGTTTGTGTGTGTTTGTACAAGGAAAATTATACTTTAGTCAGGTTAATTATACAAATTTGCCAGGGGTGATGTACATGCCTCAGTTGTTATAGGGCTCTTGAAGAGGATCTAATTTGGTTCCCTATCATCCACGTGTGATAGTCTACAATGCCTGAAACTCAGCTCCAGGCATCTGACCATCTTTTCTAGTTTCCACAGTCATAAACACTCATATGGGCATATGCTTACACATACACATGATGCACTCATACACACACCATTAAAAAGTAAAGTATGAGTCAATGCAATGAGAATACTGAAGCTTTTCTTATTTTATTATAATATATTACACTGATAATATAATTAAACACATGCTTAAAATACTCTGTCACATTAGGGGCTCATATGTTTGTATAGTAACTGGTATTTTCTCATTATTGATTTCAAATTTTTCTTCAAGAGTCTCATGTCAAATGTGATTGTAAAGTATATGAAAAGACAAAGCTTCCTGTTTTCCTGTTTTTGCCTTGTCATGTTACAGATTTCTATTCTAGAAATTCTCATTGTGAACTTTCTGAAGATATTTGGGGAAGATGCCACTGTGCTTTACGGAGATAACCCAAAGAGTTGCAATGACATGGAGAAGGCTTTAGGTTCCTTCAATAATGTTGCTGAGTCTGATGAAATGAAGAATTGTTGACAGTGTTGACAACAGAGGCTATCATAGTGAAAGCTCCTGTTGTCAGGAAAATGAGGGTAGTCTATCTGCTTCTCTTTAGGAAGAAGATCTTATAGGTAATGGATGTTTTTATATAGTCATCAAAAAATGGAAAGATGAATCATTCTCTATTTTAAGAAATTCATAAATAACATCAGAGCATCATTAGGACACATCATGATATGAGAGGATTGGGAAAGTTTTTTTTAAATCCTTTGTTATGTACATATATAGATACATAGACACAAATACACATCAGTGTTTAGATATATACATATACAAGTATGACAGATGTACTCCTACTTTCTATGGATCCCAGAATATTGACTGCTATTTTTCTTACCTTCATCTCTCTGGTTCATGAGCCATGCAAGATTTTCTCAGATAATGAAACTATTATTTTTGAAATAATCCTTCATAAACAATTATCTGATTTAACATCCACCAGACATTCTAGAACCTAAAGCACTATCTCACTATCTACGAACCACACTTGTCCTTGGTGCAGTAATATTGTTGGTTTGATCTCATATGGAAGATACATTTTACCAAGTGCTTAGCATTTGTGTAATTATTACACAATGCAAGATCCACTACAATGAATAGGCTAAGAATGAAAAAGAGGCCAGAACATCCCTGAGTCAACTGTTAACACCATTGAGGGTCAAGAATAGAGTTAACACAAGTAATTCACTGTGTAGAGTGCAGAATGAGGTTCATAGCTGACTTTTCTTGGTTTGATATTTGTCTCTGATTTGAGATAATCTACAGAAAACCTCATTTTATCAAAATTGATGAGAATCTATAATCTGAGAATATTTGTATCAAAATAACATTTCATATTTCTTTAGCAATGAAAACAGAACAACCTCCTCATCCAGTACCTTTAAGCACCATAATTTTTCTTCAGAAACGGCTATAGAAGGATAACAAGGCAGCAGCTGGATTGGCCAAGATAGCTTCTGGTCAGAGGTTTTTTTCTCAGTAACTGGATACATGAATCTCCAGAACTACATTTGGTTTCTCTTTCTCCTTCACTGTATTGATTATTCCACTACACACTATTTTTCCCAACCTGCTTTACCAGCATTTGAAAGAATTTGGATCTTCTGCTTTTGTCCAAAAATAAGAATTCCTCAAAAACATGCCACTATCAACCAATAGAGGCATTTAAGGTGACTCTTTTAAATTATGGACTTGAGCCTTGAGTAAGCACTTCTCAGATCCCTGCTAATTCCTTCTGAATGTTCCCTCCCTCCAGCTGTTTATACTTCAAAAAAAGCTTATTATCAAACATTTCTCCTGTTTTTTGCCATTTTATCATATTTTTCACTTATCACATTCATTATGTTTTATGTTCTATAATATATGTACTTTGTCAAAATAAATATCACTCCATAATTTGATTGTTTAGATGTTGTATTCATGATTCTCCATATTCATGGTTCTCTATAGTCTTTGGAGATTGCCATCTTGGGAGATTGCCAAATTGCCATTTGGCAGTCTTCTCTCCCTGGATTACTCTGGGACCTGCAGTCACTTTGCAGATCAGTGGGATCACCTTATTTGCAAACTCCCCTCAGAATAACATAGTAAATTCTGCATAACAAATGAAAGTTAAGGATTTTTTTTTTTTTCTGATCAAATTCTTCACGAGTCTAGCCAGGAAACACCAATATCTAAAACCAACTAATTAGATGTACCATAAAAACAGTCTCACTCCTGGACATTTTAGCAACATTATTTTTTAGGTTCCTTTCCTAGTGCTGTGAAAAGATATTCCGACATATTATTTACATGAGGAAAGTTATGTTTTTTGTTTTTCTGGCTTAGTATTAGAGGAGGCAGTTCTGATTACAGGAGCTTGTAGCTAGTCCATTTGCTTACCCAGTTAAGGATCAGAAGAAAACAAATTCTCATACTCTGTGAACTTTCTCTCTATATATATCTGAAGAACTATGCATAGAGAATAGCACAGCTTAATTCTGGTGTGAGCTTTCACACCTCTATTATCTAATCCAAATAAATTCTCAAAGGATGGACAGAGGCTAATGGAATAATAATCCTTCTGAGTTGTGTTTATAATCCCACAGCATAGATTATTCCAAATAAAATTTCATTAGCAATCGAAATTAATCATCACACAATTAAACTTAAACTTAGAACAAAGTTTTAAGAATGAAATGATGGTTCAGTGTCTAAAGAAATTGATATACAAGCTTGGTGGCATGAATTCAAGACTATGAGATTCCATCTCACACCCATCAGAAGGGCTAAGATCAAAAGCTCAAATTACAGCACATGCTGGCGAGGTTGCTGGTGGGAGTGCAAACTTGTACAACCACTATGGAAATCAGTCTAGTGATATCTTAGAAAACTTGGAATAGCTCTGCCTCAAAACCCAGCAATACCACTTCTGGTTATACATCCAAATAATTCCTCACCAAATCACAAGGAAGTTTCATCTATGTTCATAGCAGCCTTATTTGTAATAGCTAGAAACTGGAAACAGCCCAGATATCTCTCAATCAAGGAATGGATTAAAAAAAAAAAAACTGGTATGTCTACACAATGGAATACTACTCAGCAGCTATCAGAAACAATGAAATCATGCAATTTACAGCCAAATGGAACTAGAGAAGCTCTTCCTGAGTGAGCTAACCTAGACTTAGAAGGATGTACATGGCATCTATTAAAGTCGGATTTTAGCCATATAGTACAGGATAACAACCAATGCACCAAAGAGAACATGAACATAGACTTTGTTTTCTGTCAATGAGACGCTTTGCCCTAGTGGTGCTGCCTTGAAGGCCCCAATGTATGAAGAGGCTCTTGGCCCTCGTATGAGTTTTGAACTGGGGCAGGGGACTGTTATGTAGGGACACTCCACTCAGGAGGATTGGGATCGAAGAAATAGAGGGTAGAGGGTGGGAGGGTGGGACTGGGAGGGGTGGAAAGAGGACACTGTGATGGAGATGTAACCTAAAGTAATAAATATATTAAAACATAAAATAAAGTTTAAAAAACTTATAGTAAACAAAATGAAATTGAGAATTTTAGCAGAAGTCGCTAAACCACAAGCTTTTAACAGATGGGACTTGGAGACAAAAGAATAGCAGAGGATTCCTGACCAGATACACTGTTCTCCACCCTAAATTAGCTCAAACTTCTACATATGTTCTGAGAACCCTGCATAAACATGCACACACACACACACACACACGCACACACACACATACACACATGATTTGTACTCACAAACATAAGTCACTGCATGTCTCTGTTCAGAAATTGAGACCTTAATCTCAACATGAAGAATTCCTTATTTGTGATTTGACTTTCTTGAAAAGGCCTTGAATACAAATTTGCAATTGGCACAGGAACTGTCTCTGACATGGACTCTGTTTCTTGTTTGTGGATCACTTTTCCCTCGCTGGGCTGCTCTCTCTGGCCTCAGTGGAAGAGGAAGCTCTTATTTCTGATGTGACTTGATGAGCTGGGGTAGATTGATATGGGGGTGGGAGTTCCCCTCATCTAAGGAGAAGGAGAGGAGATAAAGGGGAAGAGAGTGGAACTGTGGGACCAGATGGAGAGGAGGGAGGAGTCTATGAGTTCTTTCTTTTGTATTTCTAGTCCACAACTGATGCCTGAAATAGTCAGTACAATTTGTTAATTTGGCTTTTTAGTATATTTGGCCTCTTTACAACTTCATTTAATGTAAGTGTAAGTTAATAGTTTTTGAAAAATAAGCATTAATGATTTCACAGAATTCACCCTTGGATACTCATAGATACCACTTTTACGGGATATGATTTTACCCATTTGAAATTTACCACACACACATGAAAGTAAATGGAGCTGATGGAGTCTGTGAACCTAGAGGTCACACAGACAGCTAACAGGTGGTTCAAGAAACACACACTGTGGAGACACAAATACATCATTCCTAATGTTCTGTTGCAAAGAAAGAGAAACACGTGACCATTCTGAAACTTCTGAAACTGCAATTTAATTAATTATTGTAATTATTAGTAAGTACAAACTGTAAGATTAGGCGGGCGGAGTAACCAGTGGCTTGGCAGAGGAGTAGGCGGCCTGGCCCACGTGCCTTAACCAGTTGCCTGATTTATCCTGGGGAAAGAGCCCCGGGACCAAGGGGTGCCTACACCACCTGTAACCTAAACTCTGTTAAGTAATATAAGTTGTTATATTAGGCCAGTAAATTACCAGCAGCTTGGCAGAAGCTTCTCTTGGGTTCGAGGGGAGTCTAGGACTCTGGAAGTCCAACGACCCAGGACTGCTTGGACTGAGGGCCTAGAAGCCACCACAGTCTTTTCCCCAATAATTAAATGCACCAAGACCTTTTAATGTTTTAACGCTTAGCCTTAGCTGGGCAGCCTCTAAATTAACGCTGATCACCTAATCCCAAACTACCATGTGCCTGAGATTACCTTCCATCATTCTCAAGATGTCTGTCTCCTTCTGTGTCCTGGCAGAAAGAGGAGTCTCTGTGTGTGCTCAGGGTTCCTGACTAATCTCAGGAAGTCCCGCCTTCCTATACTCTTTCTGCCCAGCTAATTGGCCATAAGCAATTTTTATTAACCAATGAAGAGAATGCCTCAGAAGGGGCAGTAACCAGATCTCAGCATTGAATTCAATCTATGAGAAGCAATGATATCAGACTTTCCCTCAACATCTACCCTTGAAGTCTAACAAAAGCTCCTTTTCTTAAAACAATAAATACAACAATAAACACAATACAGTAACAATAATAAATACAATAAAAACAATTATGAAAACTAAAAGGTCTGACATACATTCTCAATGTCCAGTCCATATGTTTTTTAATAGTCAACTAGGAAATATATTCTATTACATATCTCTCTTGATGAGTTTAAGGATCTATACCTAATTCAACTTCCATCCTAACTTACATTATTAACTAAATCATCTTAACCTTAAAACATCCTTTTAACTCCTAAATGGCTTAAAACTTACTGTGATGTTATAACTTTGTAGTCTTTAATCACATCAGAAACCTGAGAAGGATAACTACATCTAAATAGATAGGAAGTGCAGAGCAAGCAACTTCCAAAATTATGAAATGACAGACAATTGACTGCCTAGACAGTCCCCAGTTTCTATAAAATTGGAGCATTATCTTCAGCCTTCTGGACAAGCACATCTCACAGACTTAGATGTGGAGCATGAAATAACATTCACCCATTCTGTCTTTGCAGAATCAGGCCATTGGTTTACCTGCATTGAGCTCTGGTCCATCTTTGGACTGTATATAGTCTGTTGAGAGAGCAGGGGCATTTTTGCCCAGTAGGAATTATCTTCTGATGGGAGATTTTGGATGCTAATTGTCTTCTTCCAAATCCAATGGGAACTGTCAGGAGCTGACAGTCTCATGTCAAAGAAGTTTTTAAATAATAAAAATATCTTTAAATGCCATATTCTACAGATCTCTTGAGGTTTTTGAAGACCATCTATCCCTCTCCATTGAGTAAGCAAATGTTGCTTGTCTTTAACAACTTAATAATATCTGATTAACTTAGAAAAACACCTGAGATTAACTAACTTAATCAATATCTATTAATGTCATAAACAGTTTGTGATAGTTGCTGTCAAAATGACTAAAACTCCACATTGCAATTATAAGAATTACATAGATATAATATCTAATCAAAATATAACCTTAATTTTCTATCAATATACAAAGATCTATAGGAGTAGATTCAATAATCTTCCCTTTTTTCTATCATTCTTATATGTCTGCAACCTTAATTTTGTATTAATAGCAAGGATCTATAGGAGTAGATTCAATAATCTATCCTTTTATATTATCAATTCTATATTATATATCCATATCCCCCCCTTTTTTCTTTTCAAGTCTTCTCCCCTATATAAGAGTGAAAGAAGGGTAAAGAATGAGAAGAAATTCCTGAGCCTAACCTCCTACACCTTGCTTAACAAAACCAAATAACAATTTTTAACCATTCTCCCTAAATGACATCTATAACCCATGAAATAATCAAAGAATCATCTTCCCCACTTTTTGGGAATGGGACGTCGCTCTCTTAAAACTGCTTCCTGCTGAATTCGGACGCAGAAAACCTGTTTGGGGCCAAAATAAAATGGAAAAAAATGGTTAATAAATTTGATAGTAGCATTTGTTGTCCAGTCTCTATGTGCTCAGCACTTTGAATGTCCTAAGTAATTTGTAGTTTGAAGCTGGACTTTGGGTAGGAAAGTTCGGGGCTTTATTGAAGTCCTGGCTGGAACAGTCTGTGAGGCTAGGCCATCTCAGCAAGCTGTTTGAAGTTGTTCTAGATGCAGATTTTTGAGGAAACAGCTATTAAGGCAGTCTATGAGGCTGGATCATTTGGGTTACTTGTCTTCTTTGGACTCTGGTCCCATTGTTCTGAAAATATATAATTTCTCACAAATAACATATAGTTCTGCAATTACCAAAATGCCTTGGATGTGCAGGATGCGCGAATCAATTAAGGAATATTTTCTATTCTTTGAACAGAAGAAACACATTTGTAAGTCTCCATTCATGCCATAAAAAGATGGCATGTAATATAACAATCTTAACTTTCTGTCAATATCTATTATAACAAAACAATTAAATTTCTATCAATATCTATTAGTATAACAAAATAATCTTAAGTTTTTAATAATAAAAGAGACAAAGAATAGAGTTAGGGAAAGAAGAAAATCCCTGAATCCAATCCTTATTTTTTCACAACAAATATCATATAACCATTCATCCAAACAATAACACACATAACATAACACACAACAAAAAATTTCCATCCCATCTCTTGGGAATGGAGTGTAAATATTTTCAGGTACCCTTCAAAAAATGAGATATTGGTCAATTCCCGGTAAAGTTAGCTATAGATTTTGTTGTTCAGTCTCTGTAGGATCGATCATTTTGGGGCTAGCCCTTTTAAAAATGATTTGCATGCAAAGTTTTTAAGAAAACACTGATTGAAGCAGTATTTTAGGTTGAATCTTCTGGCCTATTTGTCTTGTTGTTATTATCATTTAGTCCTTGGCTCTGAAAATAAATTTTTGCTCTAATTTGAGCAAGTGAATAGGCTTAGAACAACTTTGTAAGTACATTTTAAGGCATAAACTCTATCCATCCTGGATAAAAGATTGGAATATCATGAACACCATACAGTTAATAAAATACTCTTACCATGTGAAGACATTCATATTTCAGCTAATAGGAGGTTCTCCCTGGTCAGATTAATCTTTATAAGTTTTGTTGGTAACCACATTTTTTCATTCCCTGTAGACACAAATGCATAACCACGTCCCCATCTTAAAAACATTGCAGGTTTCCACTCTATAGTTAAAATATCCTTATAATATATTGGTTGATTTAATTCCTCAGTTTTTTGTAAAACCCAATGTCTCTCAGCTGCGTTGGTACCCTTTTCACCAACATTTAGGGAATTTAAAGTTAGCAAAGCATTGTATAATCTATCTCTGGGATTCTTTAATTCCCCCTTTTGTTTAAAATACATCTCTTTTAAGGTATGATTAGCTCTTTCTACAATTGCTTGTCCTGTAGGATTGTGTGGTATACCAGGAACATGCTTTATATTATAATATGCAAAGAATTTCTTCATTTTATTAGGTACATATGCAGGAGCATTATCAGTCTTAATTTGTATACGTATACCCATAAATGCCATTATTTCTAATAAATGTGCAATAACACAAGCAACTTTTTCAGAACTTAAAGCAGTTGCCCATTGAAACCTTGAGTATGTATCAATGGTATGATGTACGTATCTTCGTTTTCCAAATTCTGCAAAATGAAAAACAGCCATTTGCCAAATTTCATTCTTTTTAGTACCTCTAGGGTTACTATCAGCAGGTAATGGAGTATGGTTATATGGAGAACACGTAGCACATTTTTTAAAATTAATTCCCTGGCTAGTTGCCAGGTAATAGAGAAATTTTTCTTTAAACCTGAGCTATTAACATGATGTTTCTGATAGAATTTTGAGGCTTCCAACACAATTCCTATGAGCAATTAATTGGTCAATCTCCTCATTTCCTTGTGCCAGTGGACCTGGAAAACCTGTATGAGATTGAATATGGGTTATATATAATGGGTTATTTCTACTTCAGATGACCTATTGAAATTGTATAAATAAAGAAGTTAATTCTGTGTTATCAGGAATAAATCCAGCAGTTTCTATATGCCACACAACTCTTTCTGTGCATAGAAAATCAGTAATTATGTTCACTTTTAAGTGAATCCATGCCATGTGTACTTTTGTGTATGGGTTACCTCACTCAGGATGATCTTTTCTAGTTCCATCCATTTGCCTGCAAATTTCATGATCTCCTTGGTTTTAATTGCTGAATAATATTCTACTGTGTACATGTACCAGTTTCTTTATTAATTCTTCAGTTAAAGGAGATCTGGGTTGTTTCCAGTTTCTACTAATTATGAATAAGTCTGCTATGAATATAGTGGAGCAAGTGTCCTTGTGCTATGGTGGAGAATCTTTTGGGTATATGTCCAGGAGTGGGTCTTGAGGTAAAACTGTTTCCAATTTTCTGAGGTACCTTCAGACTGATTTTCTAGAGTGGTTGTAAAATTTTACACTCCCATCAGCAATGAAGGAGTGTTTCCCTTTCTCCACATCCTCACCAGCATGTGCTGTCAGTTGAGATTTGGCACTTAGCCATTCTGATGGGTGTAAGGTAGAATCTCAGAGCCATTTTTACTTGAGTTTGGTTGACGAATAAGGACAACAAGCATTTGTTTAAGTGCATCTCGGACATTAGAGATTCCTTTTTTTTTAATTCTTGGTTTAGCTCTGTCCCTCATTTTTAAAATTGGGTTATTTGATTTGTTGGTGCTTAGTTTCTTGAGTCCTTTCTAGCCCTCTATCAGATGTGGAATTGGTGAAGATCTTTTCCCAATCTATAGGCTGCCATTTTGTTTTATTGACAGTGTCCTTTGACTTACGGAGGTTTCTCAGTTTCATGAGGTCTCATTTACTAATTGTTGACCCTAGTACCCAATCTGTTGGTGTTTTAGTCAGAAAGTTCTCTCCTTTACCAATGAGTTCAAGGTTTTTACTCACTTTCTCTTCTAGTAGATTTAGTATATCTGGTTTTATCTTGAGGTCTTTGATCTTGATCCACTTGGATTTAAGTTTTGTGCAGAGTGACATAGATCTATTTGCATTCTTCTACATTTTGACATCCAGTTAGTCCAGCACCATTTGTTGAAAATTCTTCCCCTTTTCCATTGTATGGTTTTGGCTTCTTTTTCAAAAATCAACTGTGTATGTTTATTTCCGGGTCTTCAATTCAATTTTGTTGATGAACAAGTCTCTTTCTATGCCAATACTATGCAGTTTTTATTACTATTATTCTGTAGTAAAACTTGCAATCAGAGATGGTGATACCTCCAAAAGTTCTTTTATTTTACAGGACAGTTTTTTAGCTACTCTGGGCTTTTTGTTTTTTTTCCATATGATGTTGAGAAATATTCTTTCAAAGTCTATAAAGAACCGTGTGGGTATTTTGACAAGAATTGCACTGAATCTATATATTACTTTTGGTAGGATAGCCATTTTTACTATGTTGATCCTACTGATCTATGAGCATAGGTGATCTTTCCATCTTTTTGTTTTGTTCTGTTTTGTTTTAATACTTTATTTTTTTTCTTCAAGTTACATCTCAGTCACAAACCCTTCCCTATTCCCCCTTCCTATCCCGCCCTTCCACCTTCTTCCCCCCAGAACTTTCCCCTTTCAGTCCAACAGATGGTTCCTTCTCTTATAACAGTAAGTATTATACAAAACAACAGATATAAATATGCCACATTTATGAGAGTTAAATGGCCCAGTATACCTTCCCAATGTCCAGTTTATACATATTTGGCCCCTGACTTTAACATTCTACTATCTAACCATCTCCATGAGTTTAAAGGTCTATATCTGACTCAACATTCATACTAACTTGCAACACACTTTTAAGAGTATCTTCTTAGATCTATAACACCCTCTTGATTCCTAAACAACTCAAAATTTAACTATGAGACTCTAGCTGTCTATTCTTCAACCACCTCAGAGACCTGAGAGGGATAAATATATCTGCTTATATAGGAAGTGCAGGGCCTGCAGCTTCCAAAACTAAGAAATGACATACCAGTGACTGCCTGGACAGTTCCCATTTTCTCTCCATACATTCCTGCATCTTTTGATATCTTCTTCAATTTCTTTCTTCAGGGACTTGAAGATTTTATCATACAGCTCTTTGATTTGCTTGATTAGAGTTACCCCAAGGTATTTTATATTATTTATGAGTATTGTGAAGGGTGTTGATTACATTATTTCTTTCTCAGCCCATTTATCTTTTGTGGAAAGAAAGGCTACTGACTTTTTTAAATGAATTTTGTAAGCAGCCACTTTGCTGAAGGTGTTTATGAGCTGTAGGAGCTCTCTGGTGGAATTTTGGAGGCCATTTGTGTATACTGTCATATGGTCTGTTAATAAGGACACTTTGACTTTTTCCTTTCCCACTTGTATCACTTTGATCTCCTTTAGCTGTCTTACTTCTCTAGTTAGAGCTTCAAGCACTATATTGAAGAGATATGGAGATAGAGAGCAGCCTTGTCTTGTCCCTGATTTTAGTGGAATTGCTTTAAGTTTCTCTCCATTTGATTTGATATTGACTATCAGTTTGCTGTATATTGTCTCCATTATGTTTAGGTATGGTCCTTGTATACCTAATAGCTCCAAGACTTTTAACATGAAAGACTGATTTTGTCAAATGCTTTTGCAGCATCTAATGAGATGTTCACGTGGTTTTTTTCTCTCACCTTGTTTATATGGTGGCCTATGGATTTTCATATGTTGAACCACCCTTGCATCTCTGGGATGAAGCCTACTTGATCATGGTGGACGATATTTTTAATGTGTTCTAGGAAACTACTTTTAAACAAAATAACTGAGCAAATGAGTTATAAAGGAATGATCTGGAGAAAAATAATTTAGTTGTATGAATAATTAAGCCTCAGCATGGCCAGCATTTTAGCAATTAAAATTAAACAAGTAAAATTTCATGTGTGTTAGTGTCCCTATTGAACTTCTAAAGCATCTGTTAGCTGCAAATCAGGAAACAATTATGGAGCTGATTTTTCGACAAAGTTTATCATCCTTATTTAATGCATTTTTGTTGCTGTAGGCAAAGCAGTGTGTGGGAATGATTAAAATGTGCCTTGTCTTTTCTCAATCAATAAAGCCTCTTTCTAAAATGAGTTAGATTCTAGACCCCACAGTAGGCCTGGTAGTGCTGTGCCTATAGAATCCTAAGTTAGTCATTTATCCTTTTTCTATACACAGTGTTCCTCGGCCATTCCATTTTCATCTTATTAGCATTAAAGTTACTTAACAATCAAATAAAAAGTTCATCTTTTAACCTTATGCAGTTAGATCAAAACTTAAAATAACCTTAACAGAAATACAATTCCATAGCAAAATAAGTTTAAAATCAGAAGGCATAAGTAGGTGTAAGATGATACTGTAATATCATAAAATGGTTAAATTTTTAAGCATGCTATGTTGAACTAATTGTTAAAATTAGTAAGTAGTGAAATCCATTTAAGTTATTTAATTAAACATTTGAATCATTTATTATAAAATAGCTGTAAAATTCATCAAATAAGATTTTTACATTTTTATAAGATAATCAATTATTTTATGAGTAGATGTCAGATTTTAATTGCCTTCCTATCATCAGAAATCATCAGTATATGCCATGTTTAGTATGAATACTTTGAAAAAATTAATTCATTTAGAATAATAAAACGTTTTATATTTTCCACAATTGAAAATGTGATATTATTATATTGCAATGTTAATGTACACATAACTGAAGTGTTTTGATTACATGAAAATTCCTACAGTCCTTTCACTATTTTGGATTTGTATATTAAGGTTTGTAATGGGCTCACTCATACATAATGCTCTCACAGAATTATTGTATTTTGATGATGTCCAATTTTTATTGACATTTTATATACAATCTAAGTGTATATGTACATGTATATAATATGTATTAATCTTATTAGTTTAGTTCTTATAACAAATGTTAACATTCAAGAAATTTAAGAAAATAATTCTCTTACTTAACTAAATGTGAACATTTAATCTCCTGAGTTAATTAACTCTCTTTTATTTGAGTAAGTCAGTTGCAACTTCTCTGACAAATCTCCATGCACAGGATACTGTAAACCACAACTACAGATCTCTCATGATTTTAGATTGTGAAAACTCAAAAGAATCATGACTGAATGTCATTGGTATAAACATTCTGTTTCATGTCCTCCCATGTCTTTTCCTTAGTTCTTGCAAGCACAGACTGATATGAAAGAGAAATGCCGCTGTCTCCTCTGTGTAGAGACACAAATCCATATACTCAACAGACTAACCTAATCATAATTACCTCCCACATAACTCACATCATAAAGGTAAGTTTAATGAAAGAGTGAGAGAGAGGTTCAATTCACTACAGGCCTTTATTTGGGAGAAATCCCTGAGAGGGCTTTTTAGTTAGAATCAAAACCTGCTGTCCACAGGGTGGGGGTAGACTTAGAGCAGCAGGGGGGAGAAAACAGCATCAGGAAAGAAATTAAATTTCCTTTTCTGGGCCTGTAATTAGCTATTGGTAGAAGGAACTGGTAAATAAAACTAAATTAAAGTAATTCAATGATTAATCAAAATAAAATAGTTTATGGCCCTTCTTAACCACCTCCAAATACTATTTTATCAGGGACTAGAGTTTTAACATATAAATTCTATGTATCAACACTAATATTTAGTGAATATATTATTAATAACTCATACATATTTCCTTTATGTATGGCATTTATGTGCAGTCATGAATATGAATATGTGTTTACTAATATGTGACATATACTGATTTTTCTGAATCTAATTCTATATTACCTAAAGAAATATATGACCATAGGTTTTGTGAATATTAAAGAGCTGTCAGAAGCATGTTATATTAAATATAAATTAAGAGAAATATAGGAAAGTCAGATTCCTACAAACCTACAGCATGCTTTAACTTTTCTACAGATGTGGAAGTTCTTTTTGCTTTCTTTCATTAACTCCTTCCAGCGTGTCATCCCAATCAAGAGGTATTTCTGCTGATGTCAGGCAACTTGAAATTATGTGCCTCTTTGGTATCCAGCAGGATTCCCTAATCAGACCCATATCAGGCCTTTCTGGTATGTCTTTCTGGTATGAATCTTCATTTTTCTTTTTATGTGGAATGACTGATGGGACAATATGTGTTCTTAAACTGTGAAGAATACCACTGCAAAAATGGGGGCAATCTGTGGTACATGTTTTCATTCTCTTCAAAGAGCATGTATGTGACAGCATATACTTGTCCATTGAATAGTTTAGTAACACCAGTTATTTTCTGGTTCTCAAGTAATTCAAATTTTGAACTGAATTTGGTCGTTTGCTATTGTAGTCACTTGGGTTATGGTGTTTGGTCAGGGGCTGATGTGTTACTTGCTATGAATTTCCTGTCACTCCAGCTTGCATTGTCAGGTTGAGTCTCTATCATTCTTCAATTCTCTTTGACTTCCTTTAGATTACTCTAGCTCTATCTGGATGACGAATGCCTTGAGTCATTTGCTGTGTCTGCTGAGTTTCAGATTTATTATATCAGTGACACCTGTGTGATTTCTGTGCCACTTGACATATTCATGTGTTGATAGCATCAGGATGTGAGAATATTTTTGTTCATTCTGTCTATTACTGCCTTTTTATAAGCATTTTTCATCATTACTCATACACACACACACACACACACACACACACACACTGATCCTCTGATAGTTGTCAATGACCTCTATGTTGTTACTCCATTGGCCAATTCTGAGGAGTCAGTTGCTTTGCCTCTGCTGTAATATCCATCATCATTGAATGCTCCTTTTTTTGATGCTCTAAACTGTGGGAATTTATCTTCTTTCCTCTGATAGTTGTAGATATTTCTATTGCTTTCTTCTCTCAGCTCTTAAGTTTCCAAGTTACAGATCTTTTAATATTACTTTTTACATGACCCCATTAGTTCAGTGGAGGCAAGCAGGTGATGCCCTCCGAATATCAGATGATAGACTTTAAAATAAAACTAATCACAAGACACAAAGGAAGACAAATAATTTTTAAAAACAGAATGAATTAATCTTCGAAATATGACAATACTAAACATATATCATCAAACTTTGGTGCATCCAACTTCATAAAAATCACACTAATGTCATTAAAGACAAAGATTAATGCAATCCCAATAATAGTAAGATACTTCAACATCATTCCATTTTCTACAATAGATAGGTCACCTGGACAAAAAAATAAACATGGAAACATAAGAATCAAATCACACCTTATGTCAAATAGACTTAACAATTATCTACAGAATATTCTACATAATTGATAAAGAATATGCATTCAACTCATCAACACATGAAAGCTTCTTGAAAGTAGACCATGTCATCATGGTGGCTTAAATGACAATGGCCCTGATATGTTCATGTATTTGAATGTTTGGTCCCCAGTTAATGGAAGTGTTTGAAATTGTTTAGGTGTTGTAACCTTGATGGAGTAAGTGTGCCCTCGTAGGAAGAGGTATATCACTGGGATTAGACTCTGAGGCTTCCAAAGCCCAGGCCAGCCATGCCACTCTCACTCACTCCTCCTTCTCTGCCTGAGCATCAAAATGTCAATCCAAGTAAATCTCTCAGCTACTGCTTCAATGCTGTTCCTGTCTTTTCCCTGCCATAATAATCTTGGTCTAACCTACTACAACTCTCATCAATTCCCAAATTAAATGCTTTCTTTTAATAGGCTACCCACCTCCTCATGGTACTCTCCCACTCCCTCAGTTCCTTTCCCAAAGAGCCAATCCACTGTTACCCCTTCCTAATCCAATGTTCAACCCCACTGCTATGACACTGCCCCCCAACTCACACAGACATCCCCTGCTCAGGTATAGGTCATGCTAGTCAGAACAGGTAAGCTATGTTCCTGCCCTCTGAACTCTCTCACTCCATTGGTTTCGTTCATAAAGACCAAATTCATTACAAACTTTTCATATCCCACTCCCCACTCCCAGAGGCTATGCCCCTGGGACCAACACAGGTGGACATCCCCTGCTTATGTTCAGGTTGTGCCATCCAGAAGAATATACCACACAAGTCAAAAGAACAGATAAGCAACATCAGGCAAAAATTCACTGTTGGACCAGAGTCTACATAGGACACCAGATAGGTTGCAGGCCTGCAGACCTCCTCCACTCTCTCAGAGGTCCTCAACACTATCACCATTCTCCTTTCCCACATTTATCAACATGTCCTTGTCTGCAATTATGGCAAAGACCCCCTGCTCAATTACAGGCCATATTAGCCACAAGAAATCCAGCTCCCAACTCAGGAAGAGGTTCTATGCTGTACCAGAGGCCATTATCTGCTGCCTGAACACCAGGCCACACAGACCAGAAGACCAGGGATTAAACAAAAACAAATGAGCAAAACACACATCCAACAAAGACAAACTTAGAAATCACAGAAATCATCTCCTATACCACAATCTGGTTACCCCAAACTCAGATGCCTAAACATGTGCATAAAAACACAATCAACAGCAGCCAGGACAATATAATCCCACCAGAACCAATCTACCCTTACTACAGTAAGCCCTAGAAATCCCAACACATCTGAAGCATAAGACAAAGATGTTAACAACAATTTTATGAAGATGATAGAGGTCCTTAAAGAATCCTTAAAGAAATCAAAGAAAAAAAATAAAAATTTAAGGAAATGAGATCAGAAGATGGAAATAGAAGCAATCCTGTACAATAAAAACAAAAACAAAACAGAAACAACAAAAAAATCTGGAGGTATCAACATCCCAGTTTCAAGCTATACTATACAGCAATAGTAATAAAAAAGAGCATGGTACTGGTATAGAAACAGATCAGTTGTTCAATGGAATCAAATCGAAGATCCAGAAAAAACCCACACACCCATAGTAACATAATTTTTGACAAAGAAGCTAAAACCATACAATGGAAAAACAACAGCATCTTCAACAAATGGTTCTGGTCTAACTGGATGTCACCATGCAAAAGAATGCAAACAGATCCATATTTATCACTTGCACAAAACTTAAGTCCAACTGAATCAAAGACCTTAACCTAAAGCCTGACACACTAACTCTAATAGAAGAGTATGTGGGGAAAATTCTCAAAATCATCAGCACAGGTGACAACTTCCTAAACAGAACACCAACAGCTCAGGCTCTAAGACCAACAATCAATAAATGGGACCGCATGGAACTGAAAAGCTTCTGTAAGGCAAAGGACACTGTCATTAGAATAAAATGGCAACCTACCAATTGGGAAAAGATCTTTACCAAGCCTACATCCAAAATTCATAAAGAACTCAAGAATTTAAACACCAAGAAACCAAATAATCCAATCAACTGAAAATTCACAAAAGACGAATCTCTAAAGGCCAAGAGACACTTGAAGAACTGTTCGACATCCTTAATCATAAGAGAAATGCAACTCAAGACAACTCAGATTTTCACCTCACACATGTCAGAATGACTAACATCAAAAACTCAAATGACACCACATGCTGTTGAGGTTGTGGAGAAAGGGGAACACTCCTCCATTGCTGATGGGAGTACAAACTTGTACACCCACTATGGAAATAAGTATGGTGATATCTTAGAAAACTTGGAATAGCTCCACCTCAAGATCCAGCCATACCACTCCTGGTTATACATCCAAATGGTTCCTCACCAAACCACAAGAACATCTCTCCAACTATGTTCATAGCACCTTCATTTGTAATAGCTAGAAACTGGACAAAACTCAGATGGCCCTCAACTGACAAATGGATAAAACAAACAAACAAACAAACAAACAAAAAACTGTTGTACATTTACACAATGGAATACTACTCAGTATTCCATCAGAAACAAATAAATCAT
>CAJQZJ010004763.1:14380853-14413093 GCA_907164525.1 Lophiomys imhausi
AAGGTTCCAAATTCTGAAATGTGGGTAACGTCCATTTGCCAGATTTTGAGTGGCATCAACCCTCTAGGGTTCACTCCCACACTGGGAGGATGATGATGAATCACACATTGAGGACAGTCCAAAACCACTTGTCTAGCATTTGCTCTAGACAAATGGAATTTTTGCTGTAGAGTTTTGCATTTACATGAAATAATTGGTGAAACTTTCTGGCTTGGTCCAGGAATGAGCTCCAAAAAATGCATTCCATCCTGGTCCATTGATCAACTTTATCATTACCCTCACTTAATGGTCCAGGTAATCCTGTATGTGCTCTGATATGTTGAATATAAAAACACCTTTTTCTCTGCCAGACTAAAACTTGTAACTCTTGTAATAAGGCACATACAGTACTACTATTCTTAATAGGACCTGCTAATTCTAATACTTTCACTGCATTGACCACATAAACTGAATCTGAGATCAAATTGAATGCAAATTGACATCTTTTAAACACCTCAATTACTATTTTCAACTCCACTATTTGGGGGAGCCCGGTTGAAATTGACATAACACGGGCTCTTGTCTTTCTATCAAATAGGCTCCGAAGCCTGTCTTTGAGCCATCAGTAAACACATTTGGTGACCCTTGAAGTGGTACTGCTGAAGTAACCTTAGGGAATATCACTGTGTGCTCCTTAAAAAATGATAGCAATGGATGCTTAGCATAATGGTTATCAATCGCTCCTTCAAAGCTACATTGCAATATTGCCCAATCATCTACAGTGCCACACAAAATCTTAATTTGATGACTGGAATAGGGCACTATTATACTGGCAGGAGCAACTCCAAAAGACTGCAAGCATTGTTGGATACCATTCAAGGCTAAAGCAGCAACTGCAGTGGGATAATGTTCTATGGATATTTTTTGGAGAAATCTTTGAATAGGTCCATAATAATGGTCCATCCTGCCATAACAACCCTGTAGGTTGACCATAGGTGGTAAATATGCACAATGCAATGGGCTGTCCTTCCTGCCATCTCTTTAGGAAGTCACTCTGTATCCTTTCTTCCACTTTACATAAAGCTTTTCTTGCTTCTTCTGTAAATTGCCTAGGAGAATTAAGTGCTGAATCACCTTTCAAAATATCATATAGGGGTCGTATTTCATAATTTGGTAGCTTTAAATAGCCTCTTACCCAATTGATATCTCCTAACAACCTTTGAAAATCATTTAAAGACTTTAAATTATCTTTTCTTATCTCAATCTTTTGAGGTATTATCTTTTCAGGTCCAACCTTCGCTCCTAAATAATCAACCACATTTTCCTTTTGAACCTTATCAGGAGCAATAAACAACCTTTTCTTTTTTAATAATTGAACTAATTCTTCATAGGCCCGATCTAACATTTGTTCACTCTTAGCTGTCAGTAAGATATCATCCATATAATGAACACATCTCAAATCTGGAAAATTCTTTCTCAAGGGAGCAATGGCTTCCCCCACATACAGTTGGCGCATAGTGGGGCTGTTTGCCATGCCCTGGGGTAATACTACCCATTCAAACCGCTGATCAGGTTCCTCATGGTTACATGATGGAACAGTAAATGCAAATCTCTCACTATCTTTGGCACATAAAGGTATGGAGAAAAAACAGTCTCTTATATCTATAACTATAATGGGCCATGAGGCTGGCAAAGATGATAAAAGCGGCAAGGCGCGTTGCACTGGGCCCATGATCTGCATTTGTTGGTTTATGGCACGCAAGTCATGCAACAATCTGCATTTTCAAGATTTCTTTTTAACGACAAAGATAGGTGTATTCCAGGGAGATACAGATGGTTTTATATGCTTTAAAGACATCTGTTCATCCACCAACTATTTGGCCGCATTCAATTTTACAGAGGAAAGTGGCCACTGAGGAACCCATACTGGGTCCTCTGTCTTCCATGTTATGGGAATACTCTCCTCAGTGGCCCCTAGGAAAAACCCAGGCCCTGTCTCTTTTGTCTTTGCTGCATAGATATGGGACTCTTCCGCCCCTGCAAATATTTTCCTATTACAAAGCCTGGAGCATATCCCATATCTTGCATCATACGTTGGGCTGAATCAGAATAGTCATTACTCAATTTAAATCCCATATCCTTTAAAAGGTCTCTTCCCCAAAGGGAGATAGGGAGCTCAAGTACATATGGCTGCATTTCTCCTGAGTGGTTTCCTTGGTCCTGCCACTTTAATAATCTTGCACTCATATCTGGAGTCTTAGCATAACCCAGGCCTTGAAGTGTTTGAGAAGAGGCTTGTACGGGCCAACCTGAAGGCCAGTCTTTCTTTGCTATAATACTCCTATCAGCCCCAGTATCCAAAAGGCCCAGGATCTTTTTACCATCAACTTTTAACTCCAAGATGGGGCGTTGGTCCAAATCCAGGGAGAGAAAAGTCAGATCCGTACCTGTGGACCCAAAACCATCTTTTCCTCTCTCTCTATCCTTTGCTGCATAGCGGTCATGTAAGCTCAGCAACATGATCAATTGAGCAATTCTATCTCCAGGAGAGATAGCCGTTATACCACGGGGGGAGGCTACCATGATCTTAACCACTCCTGTATAATCTGGATCTATGACTCCAGGATGCACAATAAGTCCTCTCAAGGCTGATGATGACCTCCCTAACAGCAAACCAACTGTACCAGGTTCAAGGGGTCCTTTAAAATCTGTTTCAATTAACTGGACCCCCATTTGGGGCGTTAATACGAGTCTGGTGGTGGAGCAGAGGTCCAATCCTGCTGAGCCTGTAGTGGCTCTCCGCGGTCCCTTGGATGGCGGAGGGTTGGCCATCTCTCTTGATTCTGTTCTTTGTCCTGATTCTCTACTGCCCCATATATTTGTGGGCCCTGAGGTCGTGGGCCCCGCTGTCCGTTTTTTGGACGAGCGCCACCATAACCTTGAGTTAAAGGCTGGCCATGGATGTCTACCACTGAACGGCATTCATTAGCCCAATGGTTCCCTTTTTTACATTTTGGGCATAACCCCGGCCGCCTGGGGCATTGTACACTTCCTGTACTTTCTGTACTCCTTCCCCTGGGGCACTGTCTTTTAAAGTGTCCCATCTTGCCGCACTTAAAACAAACTCCTGAACTTCCTCCACCTTTTCTGGCCAACTGTATTACTGCGGCAGCAAGACCAGCAGTAGTTAACGGCCCTCCAAGCTCTCTACACACTTTCATCCAGGCTTCTAGCCCTTTGTTCTTGTAAGGGGTGATAGCGGCTCTATACTCTTTGGTACATTGCTCATAGACCAACTGTTTTATTAGTGGCAAGGCAGCATCCCGGTCACCAAAAATCTTCCCTGCTGCTTCCACCATTCATGCCACAAAGTCTGAAAAGGGCTCCATGGGGCCCTGTAGAATCTTAGTTAAGTTCCCACTCACCTCCCCTTTGTTAGGAAGAGATCTCCAAGCCTTGATAGCTATCTTGTTTATTTGCTCATATACCTGAATAGGATATCCTATCTGCTGGTTGGCAAATCTCCCCTGCCCAAGCAGCATATCTCTATCCCAGGCTGGATTTCCATCTCTCTGATTAATGGCTGCTTGCTCAGTGGCATACTCAATCAAGAAAGCTTTCCAGTCTAAGTATTGCCCTGGACTTAAGCAGGCGCGGACCAGGCCACTCCAATCACTTGGAGTCATACAATGTCTACTTAATGCTTCCACTTGAGCCATTGTAAAAGAAGCAGTAGTACCATAGGTACGAACCGACTCTGCAAGGGATTTAACTACTTTAAAATCGAGCGGTTCCTCGTACCTGTTCCCTTGTGGGTCTTGGTATACCGGATAGGCAAACTGTAATTCTGTTCTTACTTGTGTCCACATCCCCGGGCAGAAAGATCTCCCTACTTTCAGGGACTGAACAGGCTGATCTATCTGAATGGCTTCTGGATATGGAGGAAGAGTTGAAGGTGCCGCGGCAACGGCTTTACTTACACCGACCGCCGCCAACGTGGCTGAAGGCGCTGCAGCAACGGTTTCACTTACACCAACTGCCACCAACATGTCTTTCTCTTTTACCCTTTTCTTTTCCTTTTTTCTAATAACAGTCCACTCCAACTGTTCTATTAGAGCGTGTAGCTCCCCTTCAGAATCTGTGCCCTCTGAGTCCTCAAAATCTCTAAAATCTCTAAAATCTCTAAGATCGGGATAGAGAGGAACCTTCTTTTTGCCTCCCTTTTCACTGTCTGCCTGCTCAAATCTTTCGCCTTTGTTACTTTCCTTTTCACTGTCTACTTGCTCAGATCTTTCCCCTTGCAGCAGTTCCAAGGCTGATTCTCCCTCCTTGATTGCATTACAGCATCTCTGATCTTCTAAACAACTCCTCACCATTTTCCAAATCGGTCTTACTCCATGCTTCAGAGTCCCTTGCTCCCAAGCAAAATCCAAGTCCCTGCTTAATTTGTCCCAGCAGGATACCATAAGATTCCCGGACACCGCAAACCACGGAGCCACGGAATCGCATTCATTCAAAAATCTCTCTAGGGTAGACTTCTTAATTTTCAAATTCCTAGCTATAAGTAGCTCCTGAATAGCCAGAAAAATTGGATGTGACTCAGACAATCCCATGATTAAAAATTTACTTTCAGTTCGCAACTTCCCGCGAAACTTTACCCTTTGTTCGCAATCTCCGCGAAACTTTACCATATGTTCACTATCTCCGTGAAACTTTACTGTATGTTCGCTATTTCCGTGAAACTTTATTGTCCCAATTTATCCCAGGAACTTACCAGCGCGCTGCCCCTGACTGCAGGAGTTCTGAGTCTTTTTTGGGTCCCCGTACGGGCCACCATTTGTCGCGTCCCCCTCGACCAGCAAGGATGACGCAACTCACAAAAGCTCTTCTCAAGCAGTTTATTCAGGTCCCTTGAAAACAGTCTTCCGAATGCCCGGGCAGACCCAACCCACAGGCTAAATACTAAATGAACAGCCAATCAAGTAAAGCCACGTAGTGCTATCTTAGAGGCCCATGTACGCGGAAGCAAGCCAGATCAGCGGTCTTTGCCAAATATGGACTTGTTTACCACTGAGAGTGCTCACCATCGGGCTGGTGGAAGGCGGAAACCGGCGCCATCTTTAGGGCGCGGCATGTCACAGCTCTCTACATTATGCCTTATAATTTTCATAATTACAGCCTAATTATTTAAAAAGAATTATGAGTTCTGGGAGAAGGGGGAAAGGGTAGGAGATTGGGGATGGGAGGGGTACAGGGAAGGGACTGAGATGGAGATGTAGCTTGAAGTAATAATTAAACATTAAAAAAAAGAATCCATTCTTTATATGAAAACATTCTGTCACCTACCTGTATAAATACCATATCAATATCTAAAAACTTTAAAAAGAAGTATAAACTATGATTCAACTTTATTGAATACTATTATTTTAAAGCTTAAGGTTTATAAAAATTACTGTTGACATCCTTTTACAGAAATTGAGAACTATAAATACCCATTGCTTTTTATAATATCATCATAAAAATTAGTGAAAATATCTATAAATTTTGCAATATGAGAATCTACACCAGAAGGTAAATGGCAAGAGGCACAGTAATGGAATACTTCACAATTTTCAGTAGGTTAAAGGTGATTGTGATTACAGAGACATCTTTGTCTCCATATCATATACAAATACTCATTGATTTCCTGAGTTCCTTACTTAACCAAATGATTAAGAAAAGTACTTAGTCCTCTAATATCATTTTTCTATCTGCAATTACACATTTGAAAGAAATTCGCATTGCACTGCTGACAAAATCTGTTGGATCATTTTGAAAAATTACAGAAAACTCCTTAGAAAGTCAAACAAGCTACCAAAATGGAAAGAGTTATGCAAACTCATCAAATATAGTACTGACTGCCTATATGAAGTAAACCAATGGAATAAACCATGTAGAAGTCTAAATTCCAGCAAAACAATATTTTGAAATGACAGCTCAATCATTTTCCTCAACATATCCTCTGTACAGGGGAAGGAACTTTGTTGATGATGGTAATAAATGAACAAAATAGTCTTGTTCATGATTACCAGTCCTCTGTGGTCCTCAATGTCCTCTGTCCTTGTACAGAAAAATACTGGTTTATGTGGATAGATAGGTATAATTTACATTAGTTAAAAAAAGACCTCTAGGTTCCAGGAATTTTTGAAAATAAATCTTTCCTTCCTGACTCTCAGAGCATGATGTATTTTAATTTTCAAGCACTGGTATTTTTTTCTTTTTTTCATAGCTATTTCACAATATCTCTGAACAATACACTTTACCTTTGCTTTATGTTGCTTCCCATTTACTGAGCATTTTGTCCTAAGTGACTGATTATTTAGGAGACAAATGAAAAGAATGATTACTCAAGCTGTTGCATGATCTCCCTCCAACAAATTATAATCAATCAAAATTGTAAAATATTTATAAGCACCTTCTAAGGTCATAAATGTACCACTTCAGTGATTTCTGTGTGGTCACTGAATAGATTTTATCTTGGATAGGTTTCTGAGACATTTATCTAAGCGTACTAGCAAAAAACCTAAATTTTAAGTCATTTTAGTTGTTTAAAAAGTTAGTGAAAATGTAATAATTACTTCTGTTATCAAAATGTTTATAAAATAAAAAGACTGATTAATATTTGATTCAGAAATTAATATTTGAGGGTCAAGAGAACTGGGTCAGGAGCTAAGAATGCTTGATTGTTTTCCAAAAGACCAAAGTTCTCTTCTCACATTCTTGTAGCATAGCCCACCATTTCTGTAATCCCAGCTCCAACATATCTGATATCCTCCTTTCACCTACTACAGACACTGCACTCATATGATAGTCACACACAGAGACATATATGTTCATATAAATAAATATAACAAATGAATGAGTGTATCCACAGAAGCTTTAGGCATAATGAACATCATTTTTTCCATTGATCTTTCCAGTTGTCTTTTTGAGATGAATGTACTTTGAAGTAAATTAACATGAGATAAATAGAAAGTTCCTCGCCATTTCAGATGAGTAAAGCTTGAATATATCCTTAAGAAAAAATAAAGAATATCTAATACTGTTTAGCTGGAATTATACTTGTAACATTTTTGGTAATGCATAAGTATTTATTTTTCCCGGAAACTCAGTATATAATTAAATTTCAATGAATTATTTAAATTTATATTTTTTACATTTGTTTATTTATTTCTCTATGTGTTTCTTTGTTTTGTGTCTATGCATGTAGAGATGGCATATGTACATGTCTATGCACACCATATTGCATGTGTGGAGGTCAAAAATCAACTAGTGGGAGTTTGTTCTATCTTTCCTGTAACCTGCAGGGATCAAAATCATCTCTATAGGCTGGAAAAAAAATGTCTTTACTCAATGAGCTATCTTACTGCCCCAAATTAATTATCTTAATAATGTAACATTTTTCTATATATTAAAGATTGAAAAGCAAATTTCATTTTGGTATGTGAACTGGCCTGGTTTTATAGAAATGTCTGCCTAGGAAAATAACATGGTAGAGAAGATTTTAGATGCAGGGAGCCTGGAACCTTCAACCTTTAGGAAGTACCAGAGGGAATACACAGCACTGAAGAAAATAGACTCCTGTTACACCTTAAGTTCCAATAGTAATAAAAATTTCTGAGTGATTAAAAAAATCCATTTGAACAAATAGTTAAATAGCCAGTTAGCATGTTAAGACTACTCTATGTTTCAATTACCACAAAAACTAAAATTACACTTTCACTACATTCAAATTCATGTACTTATGTAAACAAAGGAAGGTAGTTCTCACACTCAACAAAGAATTTCATCATAATGCCACAACTGTTCAAAATACAATAACAGCATATTGTGAAGTTCCCAGGACAAGTAAACATATCTACCACACAGTTGCTGCACTTAGCACTCAAGGAAAATCATGGGGAAGTTGTAAAAACATGGGCAGAGACAGAAGACAAAAATTCTACTGAGAGATGGTGTCTACTAAAGATGCCAAAGAAGCTTCATCTGGGATTCTTCAACAATTTGGATGACTAAGCAAGACATTATCAGTACACTTTCTAGCATGGAAAGGGATAGTCAAAGTCGACCTGCCAAGACAAAGAAATGTAGGTAACTAAGGAATACAGAAAAAGGAAGCATTAGTCTTCCAAAGCGATGAGCACTGCTGGGCTTTTGTTTTACTTTGATCTGATTTTGACTGTGCTCTTGCTCTTCCTTCATAAGTTAAGAAATATTTATTTATCTGGGCGTGGTGGCCAATGTCTTTAATCCCAGCACTCGGGAGGCAGAGACAGGCGGATCTCTGTGAGTTGGAGGCCAGCCTGGTCTACAGAGTAAGTCCAGGACAGCCAGTAGCTATCTCTGAGTACATTGCCTACATTTGGATCCCCTTCCCCTATCTGAGTTGCCTTGTCTATCTTTAATAGAAGAGGTAGCTGGTCTTATTGCAACTTGATATGCCAAGGCTGGCTGATATCCATGGGAGGCCTCCCTTTTTCTAAGGAGAAAGGGAAGAGGAGTGAATGGGGGAATAGGGGAGGTGAGAGGGAGGGATTGAGAGGAGAGGAGGGAAGGGAATCTTCATTCAGGATGTAAATAAATAACTTAAAAAATTGTAATGTATTTTATATTGGGATGATTTATCTTGGGATAAATAAGAAAATATCTGTTAGAGTTTAATAGTGATGTGTTGTGGTGATAACAACCAGGGTTAATTGTCTTACTTTGGTTTGGTTTGTTTTATTTGTCATCTTGATTTAAGTTAATGTTATATGAAAAGAAAGAACAATTGAGAAATACCTCTGTAAAACTGACCTATAACGGTTCATGGAGTAATTTCTTCAAAGATGATTGATGCTGGAAGGCTTAGCTCCCTGCGGGTGCTACCAATCCTTGGCTGGTGGTACCATGTGCAATAAGAAATCAGGCTGAGGAAGCCATGATTACAAATCTAACAATCAGTGTTCTTCCATGGCCTTACTTTAGTTACTGGATATAAACTCTTGTCTGTCATTCTGTGGCTTTCACTGGGGCTCAGGCCTTATCCAGTTCTCTCCCAGGAAGCCCAGGTCTTGTCAGATACCAAGTTGGGAGTGTACTATTCTCCACTGGAAGGTCTGGAGTACTTCAGTTCCTGGGCAGAAAAGGATGAAACATAGGATGCGATCCATGTCAAGGGATATCCCAGAGAGGCAGGAGAAAGGATTATTTCCACTGCCAAGAGTTACAACCCTTATGATAAGCATGCAGGAGAGAAAGACCCTCTCTGCAACATAGCAAATAATCACAGTTCTTTTAACTAAGCTTCCAGCACAGGGCCAGGCAGCTTCAAGGAGTTACAACTTGAACTGACCCAAATGACTTCTGGAGTCCAACTTGGAGAATGATGGCTGCATCAGGAACAACCAGCAACCTGTTTCCACTGCAGATGAGCACTATGGCTAGTGGTGCTAGCATGGGAGAATGGGAGCTTCAGAGATGGCAATCTGGGTGATGGCCAGCAGTGATTGAGACATGACTATGCAATAGCAGTGGCAGCAAGGTGGGGGCCTGCACCCTGGGCAAACCCAGTTAGGCAGGCAGATCTTCCAATGAGTTCTTCATGGGGGGTGGGGGGAATTCCTCCCTCCCAAGGTCCAAAATAAACAGCTTAGTCTCAGATGATCATGGTGGTGGAATGCAGTTTAGATGGGAATTCATTTTGTGAAAAGGGACATTATAACCTTGGCCAGTGGGAGGGGTTTTGGGGGTGAGTGTGTTTGATTCACTGAGGCTAGGAGTACCAGGGATACTTCATTTACATGCAGTAGCAAGGTCCTATTAAAAGAAAGGGAACACAGTACTTAATTTTCCCATGGACAGCCGGGGTGGGGGAAGAATCCCAGGTATGATTAGAGGCCTGGACAAAAGTCATTATAGAAAAGCCAAGGTACCAAGATACTTCATTAGCATAGGAAGATATTTTCAGGTGATCACTGGACAAGTTTCTTATTGGGAGAAAGGGTTGGCGTATAACTTCCCTAAGGGCTACATGACAGTCCTTAGATAGAGGGTGTGGAGTGTCGCGTCCCCCTCGACCAGCAAGGATGACGCAACTCGCAAAAGCTCTTCTCCAGCAGTTTATTCAGGTCCCTTGAAAACAGTCTTCCGAAAAGGGCCGGGCAGACCCAACCCACAGGCTAAATACTAAATGAACAGCCAATCAAGTAAAGCCACATAGTGCTATCTTAGAGGCCCACGTATGGGGAAGCAAGCCAGATCAGCGGTCTTAGCCAAATATGGACTTGTTTACCACCGAGAGCGCTCACCGTCGGGCTGGTGGAAGGCGGAGACCAGCGCCATTTTTAAGGCGCGGCACGTCGCAGCTCTCTACAGTTCCTCCTTTTTTATTTATTTATTTTTTTTCTAAAGTTGGTAGAAGTCCCTGGAAAGGTTTCGTAATCCCCCTATCCGGGGGATCTCACGGTGGGCCTGAGCCTGTAGGAGGGCGGTGCTCAAACTCTTACCCGTCTCTGGGTCAGCCTCCCCACTCGGGACTGCCCTGTCTTAGGTGGCCGAGACTTACCCGTCAACTCCGTCACTGACTTACCAGACCCTAATATCCGTGGAACGAATTCCTCAGTGGGCAGGGACTATGCTTAGTGAAGATTTACTTCACAGCAGCAAGCCATGCCTGAGGGGACTGGCCCGCCTCAATGGCGACAAGGGCTTGTATAATCATGGCTGCGTTACGCTTTTGTGTGGCTCTCATTTTATAGATGCACCATAAGCAAACCAGAGAGGCTAGCATCATCAGTATCGCCAAAGAGCCTACACCCGCCCACTCCTTAAGATGATCCATAGCCGTCTGTATCCAAGAAGTCAAGCCAGTAGCCAGGCTCAGATCCACCCGAGTGGAGTTGATGTGGACAATTGTTGCTCTCAGCTCTCTCATCAAATTTTCAAATTCAGCCGACCAATCCTGTAAGAGGAACTTTGACAATTGTCTGGACAAGTTAGCAGCTTTTGTATAATTTTGATATTGTACGGAAGTAACATATAAACCTTGCATTTTCCACTCACACCCCAATTGTGCTAGTTGCCAAAGAGAATCAATCTGTTCTTGTATTAAATCTATACGTTGATTAACTATCATAAGACCTCCTTTGAGATGAGAATTCATAGAGGTCTGAGTATCCAATGCCTGTGCCACAGTGGCTGAGATGTTATTCAGGGCATTGGCAGTCTGTATAGAACTAGACAAGGCAATAGCTGAGGCAGTAGCTCCCACAGCAGCAATAGTGATGGCAGTAACAATAGCTGCAGTGATGCCAAAATCTCTTTTAAACCTGAATAGCATCATGGTATTAGGAGCCTCTACAGGAACTGGTACATATCGAGGCATTCTAGTCACCACAGCCACAGGAAAGGCTGTGGCATTCCAGCATAGGGCATAAAAACATGTACCTGGAGTGCATACTAACTTTTCTTCACCTAAGGATGCACTCCCATTACTTACAATCCACAGAAAAGGAGGCCAGAGACATACTGGCGAAGCTAAAAAAGTCTTGTTGCTGTAAGAATGAAACAAAGAATTCCAAGTACCAGAGCCACTACCGCTAGAGAAATCCAATCTGGTAGCAGACCCTAGGGAAAAATTACCTCTTTGATAAATTCCTCCCCCAAGCATAATGACAGGTCCCAAGTCCATGCAACTTCCATTTACTCCACACAAAAGCCACAAATCAAAAGGATTGGTGGCAGTCTGCTGAGGATCCCTAGTCGATATATCAAGCATTCCTGTACAAGACTTATTCACTATATTACTAATCAAGGGGCTAAAGGAAAAATGATCTTGTTGAACCCAAACTGCTCTGCGCTCCTGACATCCAGTCCAGGGAAAAGGTCCTTCCTCTCCTGTGGATCCTCTACAAAAAGGTGCCCAGCGTGGCTGTCTGGGGGGGTCCCGGTCAGAGACTCGTGTGGGCCACCATCCTTCAAGGCGAGAACCATTGCCTGAAAACAAACCACCACTCCTACCCCCAAACCTCAGTTGTGGTAAAAAATCTGCTGACTGCTGAGACAATTTAATGCATTTTGTATCATCTGACCTATTGAAGCTCATTAAAAAGCACAAACTACCCTTCAAGCTGACATTTCTATTACCCTCTATAGGGCTTCTCTGATCATCAAAGGGAAGGTAGGGTAGGCCTAAGCTTCTATTACTGCTAAATAAGCATGGAAACACAGTTGCATCATGTCTGACCAGCATCGGCATTGGGAATATCGACAGGATCCCCCATCTCGGCTCGGTCATTCCTGACATACTTACTACTACTATCACCAGAATCCTTAGGAGGGTCTTCATGACGAATCTTCCTCACAAGGCGTTCAGGCACCCACACTGGATCTTGTTGATCCTGAGGAAAAACACAAACAGACCCTCTCGCCCATGTTAGCACGGGGTCAGGCCCCCGCCAAGAGCCTGTCAGAATGTCCTTCCATTTCACCATGCTTTTAGGTGAACCATGGGAATCCTGATGTCTGTCCGCTGCTGAGCGGCCTTGAGCATCCAAATTGAAAAAATTTAGAGTAAATAAGTCTAAAGATATTCTCTCCTTGGGGGTACGGCCTTGGCCTATTCCCCCTTTTTGTTTTTGCAAGCATTCTTTCAAGGTGCGATGAGCACGCTCCACAATTCCCTGTCCTTGAGGATTGTATGGTAATCCGTGATTAAGCTGTATCTCCATCTGATTACAGAAGGAGACAAAGGACTGAGCCGTATAGGCTGGTCCATTGTCCGTTTTTAGCTGCTGTGGTTTTCCCCATGCAGCCCAGGCTTCTAAGCAATGTCCTATGACATTGCGAGCCTTTTCTCCACTCATAGGTGTAGCATGTATGATACCTGAGCAGGTATCCACAGATACATGAATGTATTTTAAGGTTCCAAACTCTGAAATGTGGGTAACGTCCATTTGCCAAATTTTTAGTGGCATCAACCCTCTAGGGTTCACTCCCACACTGAGAGGATGATGATGAATCACACAGTGATTCAGTCTAAAACTATTTGTCTAGCATCTGCTCTAGACAAATGGAATTTCTGCTGTAGAGTTTTTGCATTTACATGAAATAATTGGTGAAACTGTCTGGCTTGGTCCAGGAATGAGCTCCAAAAAAATGCATTCTATCCTGGTCCATTGATCAACTTTATCATTACCTTCACTTAATGGTCCAGGTAATCCTGTATGTGCTCTAATATGTTGAATATAAAAACACCTTTTTCTCTGCCAGATTAAAACTTGTAACTCTTGTAATAAGGCACATACAGTACTACTATCCTTAATAGGACCTGCTAATTCTAATACTTTCACTGCGTTGACCACATAGACTGAATCTGAAATCAAACTGAATGCAAATTGACATCTTTTAAACACCTCCATTACTATTTTCAATTCTACTATTTGGGGGGAGCCCGGTTGAAATTGACATAACACGGGCTCTTGTCTTTCTATCAAATAGGCTCCACAGCCTGTCTTTGAGCCGTCAGTAAACACATTTGGTGACCCCTGAAGTGGTACTGCTGAAGTAATCTTAGGGAATATCACTGGGTGCTCCTTAAAAAATGATAGCAATGGATGTTTAGGGTAATGGTTATCAATCACTCCTTCAAAGCTACATTGCAATATTGCCCAGTCATCTACAGTGCCACACAAAATCTTAATTTGAAAACTGGAATAGGGCACTATTATACTGGCAGGAGCAACTCCAAAAGACTGCAAGCATTGTTGGATACCATTCAAGGCTAAAGCAGCAAGTGCAGTGGGATAATGTTCTATTCTGTTCTTACTTGTGTCCACATCCCCGGGCAGAAAGATCTCCCTACTTTTAGTGACTGAACATGCTGATCTATCTGAGTGGCTTCTGGATATGGGGGAGGAGTTGAAGGCGCCATGGCAACGGCTTTGTTTACACCAGCTGCCGCCAACGTGGCTGAAGGCGCTGTAGCAACAACTCCGCCCACTCCGACTGCTGCTGACGCTGACACTGACGTGTCAGGAGCCATAGCAACAGCTCCTCCCACACTGACTGCAGCAGCGGCTCCTCCCACACTGACTGCCGCCTGCGTGTCCTTCTCTTTTACTTTTTTCTTTTCCTTTTTTCTAATAACAGTCCTCTCCAACTGTTCTAGCAGAGCGTGCAGCTCTCCTTCAGAATCTGTGCTCTCTGAGTCCTCAAAATCTCTAAAATCTGTAAGATCGGGATAGAGAGGAACTTTCCTTTTGCCTCCCTTTTCACTGTCTGCCTGCTCAAATCTTTCGCCTTTGTCACTGTCTACTTGCTCAGATCTTTCCCCTTGCAGCAGTTCCAAGGCTGACTCTCCCTCTTTGATTGCATTACAACATCTCTGATCTTCTAAACAACTCCTCACCATTTTCCAAATCGGTCTTACTCCATGCTTCAGAGCCCCTTGCTCCCAAGCAAAATCCAAGTCCCTGCCCAATCTGTCCCAGCAGGATACCATAAGATTCCCGGACACCGCAAACCATGGAGCCACAGAATCACATTCATTCAAAAATCTTTCTAGGGTAGACTTCTTAATCTTCAAATTCCTAGCTAAAAGTAGCTCCTGAAGAGCCAGAAAAATTGGGTGTGACTCAGACAACCCCATGTTTAAAAATTTACTTTCGGTTTGCAGCTTCCCCACGAAACTTTACCTTTAGTTCGCAACTTCCCGCGAAACTTTACCTTTTGTTCGCTATTTCCGCGAAACTTTACCTTTTGTTCACTATCTCTGCGAAACTTTACCTTTTGTTCGCTATCTCCGCGAAACTTTACCTTGTGTTCGCTATTTCCGTGAAACATTATTGTTCTGATTTATCCCAGGAACTTACCAACGCGTTGCCCCTGACTGCAGGAGTTCTGAGTCTTTTCTGGTTCCCCGTACGTGCCACCACTTGTCGCATCCCCCTCGACCAGCAAGGATGACGCAACTCGCAAAAGCTCTTCTCCAGCAGTTTATTCAGGTCCCTTGAAAACAGTCTTCCGAAAAGGGCCGGGCAGACCCAACCCACAGGCTAAATACTAAATGAACAGCCAATCAAGTAAAGCCACATAGTGCTATCTTAGAGGCCCACGTATGCGGAAGCAAGCCAGATCAGCGGTCTTAGCCAAATATGGACTTGTTTACCACCGAGAGCGCTCACCGTCGGGCTGGTGGAAGGTGGAGACCAGTGCCATTTTTAAGGCGCGGCACGTCGCAGCTCTCTACAGTGGAGTTTGGGTTACCCCAGACCAGGTGGAAGAGGGAACCTCTATTAGAAAAGGGAGTCCATCATTTAGTACTGAGATCAGGGGCTTTGTGACAATGCCAGATTTTGACATTACCAGCAGGATGCAACATTTGCTTCCTCTGCTATTGAACTTGTAAAAAAGAAGAGTGAGCTAATATAATCTCTTTCTTCCCCAAATTTCTTTTGCTCATTATGGTATTTCATGTCAATCAAAACTCTAAGACACTGACTATATTACTTTGAGGATTATGAAAAGAGTTTGGAACTTTGAGCTGGGAAAAATAAATTAGTACTCAAAGCTTAATGAATGAGCTCTTGTGGTAACTTGGAGATAATGCTGAGAATAATACAGAAGACAGAGACCTTGCTTGGACAGATTAGGAAGGAAGTAAAGATCTACTAACAGCATCTGTGAACTATTTGATTTTAGCCATCTGTGACTTTGGTCAACTGGGGCTGAAAAAATGGATGTGACCCACATTATTTTCTACCTTCCTTCCATGATTCTGGTATTTATTCTTCTATCAACCAGGGGGAAGGTTAAGTAAGGTGGAAGCTCCACTGGCCAGTGGAGGGTACCTATAGCCATAGGACCTTGCTTTTCTCCTTGGACACAAGTAAAGTGCCATGCAGAGAAGAACCTCCTCTCTGAATGAGCTAGGGCCTTTAAGATCAATAAAAAGAGTGTAGCAAGAACCTATGGTCTTCTTGACACTGAAGAGGTGTGACAAAGGACTAGGCCTCTCTGGGTAATCTCAACCCAAATTACAGCAGTATGAGGGAAGTCACGGGTTCCTGTTCAGGATGGTGGTAATCATCTTCCAAAGGAGTTCTAGAATTTACAACAGGATTAGGGGAAAAACTTACCTCACAGAATAATAGGCAACAAGTAAGAAACTGAGGGATTTGCTGGCCTGTTTGGCATGGTGCTCATTTTAAGAATTGGTTTTACCCCACCCAAGCAAATTGGTAGACATTGGTTAGATTCAGGAAATAGTAATAAGGAACCATCTGGCTCCATTTGGGAAAGAAGTGCTATGGACACATGGTCTGCAAAGATCCCTTAGGCTCATTTGAAATTCCCATTTCTACTCCTGCTTGGTAAGTATTGAGATCTCATTGTAAGCTACCACAATGGGTACTTATGATGTTTCCCATAAGATTTGTTTTGATATAGGGTCTTACTAGGTAGAGAAATCTGTTCTGAAACTCAAAATACTCTTGCATCCACATCAAATGTGCTAGAATTAAAGGTGTGCACTACTGTGACCAGCTGAGATCTTGTTCTTATTGTCACCCACTGATGGTCTTTGAAAGCCCTCAGCCTTGTGCTAGGAAGGTATCCCAGAGGACTTGCTGCCAAACCTGATGATCTCAGTTAGGTCTTCTTTGTCAATATGGCATGAAGAAGAGAAGTAACACCCATAAATTGTCCTCTGACCACCACACATGTGTTGTTTTACCCTCATGCCCACAAACACACATCTACACACACACATATACAAAGAGAGGGAGAGAGAGAATGAATAGATGTTTAACAAATGAATACAACAATAAAAACCTCATAGACTTGACCTGGTCTCACATATTAATAACACCAAAAACTGTAGAAATCTAGGTTCACAGTGAAGTAGGATGTGAGGCCCCTGGACTCCGTTAGAACTTCCTCTTGATGGATTTGAAGATTGACCTTCCCTGTTGAAATATCCTATCTATACCCCCTTACCCCTGAAAAATAGCTGCTAACTCAGAGAAAGAAGGGATGTAAAGGTTCAGGCAGAGGTGTGGGGTGGGAGAGATGAGGTGTAAGGAAGTCAGGAAGGCATGCTGGTCTGAAATCCTGGTCAACAAGAGGTGAAGTCTCACTTTTCTCCAAATTGCCTCAGAACTTCTTATTACTGAATGCCAATACCTCAGAAAACTGTAGGTAGACTGGATATCTGGGAAACTGAAGGTTGATGAGAAGCTGTGAGCCCTGGATTTTTGAAGTCTTCACATGTAATTAACTATCCTAGAAGGAAGAGATTAAATGGGGGTCACATTTTAGGAGATTTGGACAGGAAGAAGTAGTGAAGCATGGGCTTGGAATGAGCTGGGAGATCTAGCTGTCCTCCCAGCCTTGTCTCTTTCTAGAAGAGAGTCTGCTCACATTGCTCTTCAAACTTTGGGTTGAGAAAGTTTTAGATAATGGTTCTTAGATTATCATGCTGCAGGATGTAAATTAACACTTAAAATTATTTTACTCTAAGGACAATTAACCTAAGTAAAAAACAAAGCAAAACAAACAAACAAACACTGAGTTTCATGCTGAATAGAATAGAAATAAAACTGATCAGAAGAGAAAGTAAGAGAACACTGGAAGAACAAAGGGTTGGGAAGCTACATGGAAAATGCTACTAAACTAAATTGGCACCATGAATGCTAATATAGCCTCAGGGCATCTATTTGTGATATGGCATGCATAGGTGTTAAAAAAATTAGTTAAATTACATTGGGGTGCCATTTGTAGAAAGAATTAATTAAAATATTTACCAGTATTTAGGTTATTGTTAATTGATTTGGCTGCCATTAATCTTTAAACAGCATTATAAATGAACATACACAGACACCACATCGATCTTAACAAGCCTTGGCCTGAATTGAGCAATCTTGGCCCATCTAAGCTAGCTCATAATTCTATTACCCAAATATGACCCCATATATACATACGTCTCCTTGGACTGCCATTCTCCATGATATGCCAATGTTCCTGGCCCTGTGAAATGAGGTTCTTTTTTCTAACCCATGGTGTGTGCCTCCTTCTTCCTGCTCCTGGCTGGAATGCCTTAATCCTCTGTCTAAAGCACAGGCTTCCTGTTCTAATCTCAGGAAGTCC
This sequence comes from Lophiomys imhausi, assembly GCA_907164525.1. Lineage (NCBI taxonomy): Eukaryota > Metazoa > Chordata > Mammalia > Rodentia > Muridae > Lophiomys > Lophiomys imhausi. The sequence goes on from CAJQZJ010004763.1 coordinate 14,398,998, forward strand.
CACCTTTCTTCTCTGTCTTTGCCCAATTTCAGGCCTCAGCATTTATTTTAACCAATCAGAGTCAATGTAAGTAACAGACAGAAAGCAGGACCAATTAATTAACATTTAGAATGCTTAACACTACACCATCAATTCCCTCCTTTTGTCTAAAAAAAGGCTAAAATTTGTTTAACTCATATAGTAAAAACAATAAGAACAAATATGAATCAATCAAGAAAACCATACATAAAAGTTATGCACATAATGCTTAGCCTATTTGTATCAAACAATCTTGAAGAAGAAGAAAAAAAAAAGGATCTTGGTGTGTCTGAAGTTCTGAACCAAATAATTTCTATCATGTCCTATATTTATAAACCTAAAAATTTTATTTAGACATGATAATATCCTTTTAAATCCTAAGCAACTCAAGTTCAATTGAAATTTTATAACTATCATGACTTCAACCCCATCAAAGACATGAGAAGGGATAAAGTTATTATTTGAGTGAGTAAAAAGCATAGAACAGCTTACAATAAGAAATATGACAGTTTGTTGCCTAGACAGTCCCAAATATCTCTCAATATCATTGGAGCATCATCTTCAGCCTTCTGGCCAAGCATTTTTTACAGACTAAATTGTGCAGCAAGAAATAATAAGGATTTTCCCATTCTGTCTCTGCAGAATTAGGACATCGACTTACATTTAAGCTCTGGTCCATCTTTGGACTGTATATAGTCTTCTGAGAGAGCAGGGGTATTTTTGCCCAATAGGAATTATCTCCTGATAGGAGATTTCTTTTTGATGCTCATTGTCTTTTTCCAAGTCAAATGGGAGCTGTCAGGAGCTGACTGTCTTAAGTCAAACAATTCTTAAAATAATAAAAACATCTTTAAATGCCATTTTCTGTATGCCTCTGAGGGTTTGAAGACATCAATTGATTTATTTATAAATCTATCTATTATCTATATTCTATCTATCTATGAACAAATAAACTGTATATTTTTAACCATTTACTATCTGTTTAAACTATTAAGTCTATTTTGTAATAAATTAAGGCTAGTATTTGACATGACCAGAAGCTTGACTTGCCAGCCATCAACCTATATTACCCAGACTCCTAAATAGATTTCAACAGCAACCCATAAAAGGATTGGAAGTAAACCTATACTTTTAAATGATATGAATAGGCACAATACATTATATAAGTTGAAATATACTAATATGTGTCTAAATATAAAATTCTATACTAATGAATCAAACTTAATCTTATTTTTGTATCAATATACAAAATTCTATACCAATGTATCAAAAGATAACCTTATTTGAGAATAAAAATAGTTTTGAGTTTCAGGGAAGATTCAATAATCTATCCTTACATCTTATCATTTCTATATTATATACATATATTCCCCCTCTTTTTCTTTTCAAGTCTTTTCCCCCTATTAAACAACATCTATCATTTACCCCACTTTTTGGGAATGGGACGTCGCTCTCTTAAAACTGCTTCCTGCTGAATTGGGATGCAGAAAACCTGTTTGGGGACCCAAATAAAATGGAAAAAAATGGTTAATCAATTTAATAGTAACACTTGTTGTCCAGTCACTATATGCTCAACAATTTGAATGTCCTGAGCAGTTTGTAGTTTGAAGCTGGACTTTGGTTGGAAAAGTTCAGGGCTTTATTGAAGTCATGTCTGGAACAGTCTGAAGGCTGGGCCATCTCAGCAAGCTGTTTGAAGTTGTTCTGGATTCAAATTTTTGAGGAAACAGCTGCTGAGGCAGTCTATGAGGCTGGATCATTTGGGTTACTTGTCTTATCTTCTTTGGACTCAGGTGTGATTGTTCTGGAAATATATAGTTTCTCACAAGTAACATATAGTTCTGCAATTACCAAAATGCCTTGGATGTGCAGGATACACAAATCAATTAAGGAATATTTTCTGTCCTTTGAACAGCAGAAAGACATTTGTAAGTCTCCATTCATGCCATATGAAAGGCATGTAATGGTATTACATATATATGCTATATATAATCTATTTTAAATTGAAAATACAGTATAAGACTGTATGGAGTTTAAGTATTCTCCTCTACAGTTGATATAAATTTATTAATTGATTAAAACAGGTTTATTCTGTGTTGTTCTTTCCTTTTGTAGATTAGGTTGTCCTTAAACTCAAAAGGAACCAATCTGTCTCTATCTTTGTCTCCCATGTTTTGGGATCAAAGTTATGCATTAATATATTTTTTCTTTCCTTTTCTCATTTTTTTTTTGGAGATTTAATTTCTATGTGGATATATCTATCCTTATTGAGACGGGGTTTCTCTTTGTAGCTTGGGCTGTCTTGATTTGCTCTGTAGAGCTCTATAGATTTAGATTGGCCTCAAATACACATGGAACCTAGTTTTTCCTTGTTTCCCAAGTTTTTAGATCAAAGTACGAGTTTAAATAATTGAATTACCCTTATTAAACAAAAACATTACTTAAACCATTTTGTATTAGTTTGAGTTCTAGTTCTCCCATGAAAACCCCATTCTTAAGGAGATTGGTGTAGAATATCATGATATGTATGCTATTTTATATTAGCTTTTCTTAATTGTTGACTGTGGGAGGCAAGCAGTTTGCATGTTCTTCCCCAGTCTAACTCTGGGTCCTTACATTGGTTAACAGAATATACTTCTTTCTCTATCTCTCTCTCCTTTTTTTTTTTTTTTTGAGACAGGATTTCTCTGTGTATCCTTATCCTGGACTCACTCTGTAGACCAAGGTAGCCTGAAACTCACAGAGATTAGCCTGCCTCTGCCTCCAAAGTACTAGGATTAAAGGTGTGCACCACCACACCCAGCAATTAACATGTCTTTTAGGGGCAAAATAACTCCAGGAACCCCGTTATCCAGTGGGAGCCCCACACCTAAGGAGACTGGCTTGTGACTCCTTTCTCTTCACATAAATTTAATTAAGATCATGTGTATTTTTCTATTAGATCAGTAAGGACATTATTAAACTTAACATCAAGGAAAAAAATGTGTCCTTTTTGAATTCTAGACTGTCTTTAGTAAGCAGCCTTATCCTATCAGCAGGGTTCTGCCCTGTCATCGTTGTTTAAACCAGGCTGGTCTTGAATTCAGAGATCTGCCTATTTCTTCCTCTTGTGTGATGGGATTAAGGGATTAAGGACTTGAGCCCAGAAGAACCTAGAGCAAGAAGCCTAGAAAGAGAAAACCCTGAAGGAGAAAGCCCAAAGGTAGAAGAACTCAAAAGAGAAGACTAGTTTAAACGAGAAAGAATTCTAAGGGAGAAAAGCTCTGATGGAACCTCTGAAGGAATGAATCCCTAGGAACAAGAACTCTTATGGAAGAACTCTCTGAATGAGAAAAAACTCCTACATCTTCTCCACATTGTCTTAAAATAATCTCAATGTCCCTCCTTTCTGCTTAATCCCTGTCAGCTGGTTTCCTGCTCTGCCTCTTGACCAGGATTAACCTAATTTTATCCTGTTTACAGAAAGCTCTTGGATTAAAGATGTGTGCTTAGAGGTGAACCACACCATAACCATTTGTTTACAATAAATAAAAGTTCTTGGATTAAAGGTGTGTGCTTAGAGGTGAGCCAGACTATAACCACTTGTTTATAGTAAACAGAAAGCTCTAGGATTAATGGCTGAGCCATTCCATAATTACAAACAGATTTTTCAATTCACAAATCCAGGGTTCACAATGTGATCAAATATTCTGCAACAGCTGTATTCATTGGGTAAACCAAGTGGGGGCCATGTAACTAAAACTTTCCTTATACTTGCCTGCTTGAAATTACTGTAAGATATACTTTAGATTACAAAAATTAAAGTAGGAATATCTGTGCTAAATGCAGGAAGCCCTACTCTATGAACTAGGATCTCAGACTATAGACTACACAGTAAGCAAAGCACTCACCTCTATGACCTCTGAGTTTTACTTATGGGTTTTATGGCTTACTATGGGTTTTGCTCTGAACTTCAAAGTTCAATGCCAGAAATTTCTTCCACAGTAGACTGGAACTCAAAAGTCAGGAAAACAAACCTTTACTTTTCACTGGCTCAGATTCAGGTAATTTAATCCCATGTAATTTATACAGCAACTATAGTGATGTTAAAAGGACAATTATCGCTGGTTACTATAATATGTCTTAGCTCAGTTTCTCTGACAACACATCACTGAACTCAAAGTTGGTCTCAGAGGAATCACTTTATACCATTCATTGACATCTGTCGTTGTCAGCACCAGGTTTGTGTTGTCACTATTATTGAACAAGGCTCCCTTGAGCCTGAGCAAACATATACACAGACTGCTGTTAACACAAGAATCCACAAGCAACCAAATAATGAGCAGCAGAAACAGTGAGGAATTCTGTGTGATGGAAGGATTCCATCCTTGTAGAGATTAGAGAAATGTTCCCTGGTGAAATTTTCTTTGCTTGACTTAGTATGGTATGCAACTAAAAGACTTGCATTTTCTTATTTATAGAAATGTCTATCTTTATCCTGAAGAATAATAACAAAGGATAAAATAAATAAACTATGGAAGTGCTTCAAAAGGACACATTGGGAATGGGGGTGTGGTAGAGAGAAAGACCAAGTAGTCCACTCTAGGTTGACTATTACTTGAGGAATATGGTAAAGTCTGTCTGTAGTTTATGAAAAACATATTTAAGTCTAATAAGACAAATGTAAGTTTCCACCAACATGGAAGTGTCACTTACTGCACCTTTGTTGGTATCTTGCCATGCTGCTTATTCTAACAGTTCATAGCTGTTGAAGGTGGGTAGGAATGCTATTTACTACCATAATACAGTATGTAAGTTACCATGGTAAAGAAGCAATCATCGGTCCTACCCACCTGTAACACCTATAAATTAAAAGAATAAACAGCATTCAAAATATTAACTCTGAGAGCCCAGCTCCAGTGGATACATCTACAAAACATACCCTGTGTCTATGTCTATTGTTCTGGGAACTTTGTAGAAGAGGGGATGAAAAGACTGTGTGTGCCAGCATACCTAGAAGTCTGTTGTGAAATAGTCTCTCATAGAAATGTATGCATGACCATGGCAGTGTCAACACCAATAGTCATATTAACATCAAAAGGTGAATACCATGCAATCCCACAGCTAGGCAGAGAATTGCAGGAGCCTTAAGACTGCTCTGAGAAGGATTAGACTCTACCAAGTATGACTGCCTTATTATTATCCATAATAGTGGACAGCCATGAAGCACACAAAAGTAGCAAAATGCACCAAGTAAGTTATGTTTATATATAAGCATACAAACATACTCAAACAGGCACACAGACATGTAACAATAGTAATCAAACAAATGGTATGCCAGCTTGATAGTGGTGGACATGTGAGGGGGTAGAGGGAGGAAAGCTGGTAGTGGAGGTGAAATGATTCTATTTAAGAAGAGGATTTCCAGGCTGCCTCCCCACTGCAAAAATACACTGACAACAGTGAGAAACCATCCAGGAAGAGACTGTGCAAAACCAAGCACTTGATACCTCAGGAGGCCAGGAGGAGTTTGCCAAGTGCAGGAGACATCTATGTGGAGAACACTAACAACAAGATGACTGTGTGGAGATTCCGGAAACGACCTGAGCCCAGTGCGGACTACAATTTGTCACCAGCCAAGCAGGAGCCAAAGCCTTTTGACCGTTTGCAACAATTGCCACCGGCCTCCCAGGCCACACAGCTGCCACGCTCAAGTTCTCCTCAAGAGACCACCCAGTCTTGCCCCATTCCGCCAGAAGCTTGGAGACTTATTGTCAATAAGAATGCTGGCAAGACCCTCCTGCAGCAGGCCACCTGGCTAGGCTATGAGGAAGTGGTCTTGTATTGCCTGGAGAACAAGATCTGTGATGTGAATCACCATGACAATGCTGGTTACTGTGCTCTGCACGAAGCTTGTGCCAGGGGGTGGCTCAACACTTTTTGCCACCTCCTTGAGTATGGTGCTGCGTCAATTGCAGTGCCCAGGATTGAACCAGGCCTCTGCATGATGCTGTGGAGAATGACCACTTAGGAATTGTCTGATTGCTTCTTTCCTATGGTGCTAACCCTACTTTGGCCACATACTCAGGGAGAAACATCATGAAAATGACCCACAGTGAACATAAGGAGAAGTTTTTAACAGACTATTTAAATGACCTACAGGGTCACAGTGAAGAGGACTCCAGTGGTGCCTGGGAATTCTATGGCAACTGCGTTTGTAAACCAGATGAAGAAAGTGGCTATGATGTTTTGGCTACCCACCCTCCAGGATCAGAAGACCAAGGTGAGGAAGAGGATTCCTACAGTGGTATGTTTGAGTTTGAGTTTTCCAAAAGCGCCCTCTTGCCATGTTATAACATTCAAGTGTCAGTCGCTCAGGGGCAACGAAACTAGCTACTCCTCTTAGACGTGCTCAAGAAGTTGAAAATGTCCTCCCATATTTTCCACTGCAATTTCCCCAATATGGAAATTTTCACCATTACAGAGGGAGAGTTTTTCTGACAGGTGTCTGTAAGTCTCTAGTTCTCCTGCCCCAAAGATCTGGATGCCTTCAACCCTGAAAACAAGGAGCTCTTGGATCTGGTGGAATTCACCAATGAGCTCCACACCCCACTGGGCTCTACCGTGGAGTGGCTCCAGCCTAGTGACATGGGCCCTGAGAACTACTGGTGAGTTGCCTACTCTGGCCAACCGCCATGTACAGTGTGTTATAATGTTAATCCTTGTGCATATGTGTCATAACAACGATTTCTGTAAAGAAAGGACACTATTACATATGAAAATATCTCTTCTTTATGTAAGAGAAGTTTTACCAGTCAGAAGAACTTAGAAGCATGTCTTTACTTTCTAAACCTTTAAGTCAGTTTTTATGAAGCTGTTCAAATGTCTTTATTTTTCAGTGCACACATGCTTTGAGATGTATGTTGACAAGCTGCAAGCTCCTGATAGAACCACCCTACAATGATGCCCTGACCCCTCAAACACTGAGCCAAACAAACTTTCCTTGTGTAAATACGTTAGAGAATCTTTTCATAGCAATGGGAAAAGAAAGTAAGAAACAGTTGCTAGAAGTGATATTTTTGTGGTACAACTAATTACTTAGTGTAATGATTGAGACTGTTCTGTGGCATGAATCTGGAAGAATTTGGTTGTAAAATCCCGAACTTTTATTTATTAAGAAGATGGCACTAGGCCATTCTGATTGGAGTTTGGAAGACAAATATACTGAGATAAAATGATATGAGTGGATTTGCATAATGACTGAAGGACCTTGACTAACCCATGGACAGAAGAACAGCCAGAAAGCAGTCTCAAAAATGTATGAAGAGTCATAAGGAGAATGCACACTGCAGACTATGCAATCAATTATGAAATGATATTTGGAATCACAATAAAATAAATGATGTGTACTATAAAACATAAAATATAAAAAGTGAACTACTATGATAAGGGACAATAAAATAGGAAGTGAAAATATTTCAAACAATATTATATGATAGTGTATTTCCACCTCAGAAGTGAGAGGTGAAAGAAATGATAAAATGAAATGATCTGGGACATAAGAGATGCTTACTCATGGTCCAAGCACGCACATGATCTAAAAGATTCCCTTGGATGTCTCTATTGGTTAATGGTGGTGGTTCAAGATCATTTTGAGGAATTCTCATTTCCGGACAGATGCAGAAGATTCAAACAAGTTCTGGCCAAAAGTGAAAATCCTCTTTGGAAAAAAATTCAGTTGAATAAAAGATAAAGTGAAATAGAAAGGGAAGCCAAGGGATCCAAATGGTGACAGCCCATATGGATGCATTTTGAACTTGGGAAAAACAGCCATAAAGCCACAGAGTTATAAGACACTGTGCAATAATTTGAGTGACTCGACCACCCTGGGTCTCACCCAGCTACCCAGGGATCATTAAAATCCCTGGAAGGACTCCCCCTGCCCAAGACATGCATGGAAGCCACTGAATCTGGGAATCGGGAACCCACACCAGGAGAGACCTGGGTAAGATCCACTCTAATACACAGTGGGAAGATTCTAACCCTACACAGGGTTACTCACCAGCTTACTGGGTCCCCAGATCCCACCCAGGCATTCCGGCTATTTAGCAAAAGGTTGCAGACCTGTGGGAGTGCCATACACTCTTGGCAGTGCACCACACTGGTGGGGCATACAGCAGTGGGGCACACAGCAGCTGATGGTTCCACAAGTGTCATCCCAGCGGCCAGCAGGTCCACAGCTGCATTTTGGAAAGCGCAGGCATATCTGTGTGCCTCCAGAGGGGTGTTGGACATACATACAGGCCCCTCTATTGGATTTACAGTATTTGGAAAAAAACGCTGCAGCTAGACTGAGCAGCAGGATACTCTCCTGGCTGCAGGTCACACAGCAGCTCAACTGCTGTGTACTAGAACTTGGAAGACAGTGGCCCCATTTGCCTGTATCCAAAGCCAGCTCCATATACACATAGGCAGAGCTGTGAGAGTGGCAGAAAAGGCGGCAGGGTTGGAAGGCGGATTTGTACACCACAGGGTCCAAAACCTGGGCAAATTGTGGGGTGATTATTATTATTATTATTAGACTCTTGTGCTAGTGCTGGCCCTTCTGGCTGGAAACCAGAGCTTAAGCATATATAGCTCCACCCCCTGGATCAGTGAGGTTTCAACCTGGGAGACACTGCTGAGTGACTCACCTTATGGATGTGGAGTCGGGTCCTTTAAAGACTCCCACAGGCAATTTCATCCCCCAAACATGGGACCTACAGAGTCCACAGAATCTGTGCCTGGACACACAAGACCATACCACCAGAGCAACTGCAGGCTGAACACTCAGTGTGCAACATAGAGAGCTCTGACTTGAGAGCAGTGAAACAATCCCAAGCCATTCCTCATTGCCTGGGAATAGGCTGCACCAGCTCACAGCACTTCTGGCTATTAGATGCACATTGACCCTGAGAACCCCTTGTGAGCAGCCAGGAAGGATCACAAAAATGGTCCAACATGTAAGCTGCAGGGGAGCTACAACCCCACCCAACAGCCTGAGGCCTGCCAAACTGCAATGTCATCTATAGGAAGACCAGTTGGATCCTAGGAATTTACAGAAAAACATCATCATCACAACCCCTCAACTGAGTCCCCAATTGGAACAAAACAGGAAGGGGTGAGCTCTTGGAGACACACTGAGAACCTCCACACAAGGCCCAATCCAGCCAGTGGAAAGCAACAGATCACCACGCAATAAGACTGCTATGCTAAAGTGCCCCCTTTGGCTCCAAGCCAAAAGACAACATTAACAAACATCTAAAAACAACCAAATGGCAAAAGGACAGAGAAAAAGCAGAATTAATAGAAGCCAGGGAATTATGACCCTAAAAAAATGCAGCAATGCTAGTACAGCAAGCTCTGACCACTTCCCCACAGCTGAAACACATGAAAACAATGACAACTCTACAGTCTGGAAAGTGATGAGTCCTTTCAAGAAGAACTTAAATCTATGAAAAAATACAAAGAGTCCACAATTTTACAAGCGAAAGCAATGGATAATATCATTAGAGAGCTCCAAGCCAAAATGGCTCAAATTGAACAGGAAAGAGGCAAGGCAATGAAAGATTTTAAAAAGATAAGAGATTTCCAGGCAAAGAAAAGCAAATTGGAGCAGGAAATATACAAAATGAATAAAATCTTTCAAGACAAGAAACTCAAAATTGAAGCAATAAAGAAAACATACTCAGAGTTAAGAGTAGAAATGGAGAATCAAGGGAAGAGAACAGGAACTATAGACATGAATATCAAAAATAGGATACAAGAGATGGAAGACAGAATCTCAGGCATAGAAGATTTGATGGAAGAAATCAGTACAACATCCAAAGAAAATGAGAAAGCTAAAAAAAATCCCTCACCCATAACATCCAAGAAATCAAGGACTCAATGAAAAGAAGGAACCTGAGAATTATAGGCATAGAGGAAAGAGAAGACTCCCGACTCCAAGGTCCAGGAAACATCTTCAACAAAATCATAGAAGAAAACTCCCAAAACCTAAAGAAAGAGATGCCAATAAAATTCCAAGAGGCTTACAGAACACCAAACAGATTAGATCAGAAAAGAAACTCCTCTCACCACATAATAATTGAAACTCCAAATGTGCAGAACAAAGAAAGGATATTTAAAGCCATAAGAGAAAAAGGTCAAGTAACATATAATGACAGACCAATCAGAATTACACATGACTTCTCCTCAGAAACTTTAAAAGCTAGAAGGGCCTAGACAGATGTCCTACAAACCCTGAGAGAACATAGGTGCCCAGCCAGACTACTATACCCAGAAAAACTTTCTATCAACATAGAAGGAGAAAACAAGATATTCCATGACAAAATCAAATTTAAACAATATCTGCCCACAAATTCAGCCCTACATAAGATCCTAGAAGTAAAATTCCAACCCAGAGAAGATAACTACACCCAATAAAACAGAAGAAACAGAAAATTCCACTGCAACTAACCCCACCCCCCCTCCCCCCAAAAAAATCCACAGGACCACCACCTATACCAAAATAATGGGAAATAACAATTTCTGGTCACTAATATCCATAAACATCAATCGAATCAACTCTCCAATAAAAAGACACAGGCTTACAGATTGGATCCGTAAAACACACCCATCATTTTGCTGCTCACAAGAAACACATCTTAGTAACAAAGATAGACACTATCTTAGAGTAAAGGGCTAGGAAAAGGTTTTCCAAGCAAATGGACCCAGGAAGCAAGCTGGAGTAGCCATCCTAATATCAAGCAAAATAGACTTCCAACTGAAGTTAATAAAAAAAGACAGAGAAGGGCATTACATACTCATTAAAGGAAATATTCATCAAGAGGACATCTCAATATTGAACATCTATGCCCCAAATACAAAGGCACCTACATTTGTAAAAGAAACTCTCCTAAAACTTAAATTGTACATCGATCCCCACACATTAGTAGTGGGAGACTTCAACAACCCACTTACAACAATGGACAGATCATCAAGATAGAAACCAAACAGAGAAATAATGAGCCTAACAGAGCTCTTGAACCAAATAGACCTAACAGATATCTACAGAATGCTTCACCCAAACACAAAAGAATACAATTTCTTCTCAGCACCACACGGAACCTTCTCAAAAATCGATCATATAGTCGGACACAAAGATAGCCTCAACAGATACAAGAAAATTGAAATAACCCCTTGTATCTTATCAGGCCACAATGGAATAAAGCTGGACTTCAACAGCAAAAGAATCAACAGAAAGCCTACACACACATGGAAATTGAACAACTCTTTACTAGATGACTACTGGGTCAGGGAAGAAATCAAGAAGGAAATCATAGTTTCAGCACAGAATTTTACCAGACCTTCAAAGAAGAGGTAATTAATACCAATACTCTTCACACTCTTTCACAAAAATGAATCAGAAAGAACACTGTCAAACTCATTCTATGAGGCCACAGTTACCCTGATTCTAAACCACACAACCCCCAACAAAGAAAGAGAACTTCAACCAATCTCCCTCATGAACATAGATGCAAAAATACTTAATAAAAAACTAGCAAACCAGATCAAAGAACACATCAAAAGTATCATACACCATGGTCAAGTAGGCTTCATCCCAGGAATGCAGTGATGGTTCAACGTATGAAAACCCATCTACGTAATTCACCACATAAACAAGATGAAAGAAAAAAAAAACCGCATGATTATCTCGCTAGATGCACAACAAGCATTTGACAAAATCCAACACCCCTTCATGCTAAAAGTTCTGGAGAGAATGGGCATACAATGACCATATCTGGAAATAATAAAGGCAATATATATAAAGCCAGTAGCAAACATCAAAGTTAATGGAGAGAAACTTTAAGCATTTCCTCTAAACTCAGGGACAAAACAAGGATGTCCACTTTCACCATATCTCTTCAATATAGTACTTGAAGTTCTTGCTAAAGCAATAAGACAACTAAAGGAGATCAAGGGGATACAAAATGGAAACAAAGAAGTCAAATTATCCCTATTTGCAGACGATATCATAGTATACATAAGCGACCCAAAAAAATTCCACCAGAGAACTCTTACAGCTGATAAACACCTTCAGCAAGGTGGCTGGATACAAAATTAATTAAAAAAAAAATCAGAAGTCCTTTTAATACAACAAATAAATAGGCTGAAAAAGAAATTAGGTAAACAACTCCCTTCACAATAGCCACAAACAATATAAAATACCTGGGGGTAACTCTAACCCAGCAAGTAAATGACCTGTACAACAAGAACTTCAAGTCCTTGAAGATAGAAATTGAAGAGGCCATCAGAAGATGGAAAGATCTCCCATACTCATGGGTAGGCAGGATCAACATAATAAAAATGGCCATTCTACGAAAAGCAATATACAGATTCAATGCAATTCCTATCAAAGTACCAAGACAAGTCTGTGTAGACCTGGAAAAAGCTATTCTCAGTGTCATATGGAACAACAAAAAAACCTAGAATAGCTAAATAAATCCTGTACAAGAAAAAAAAATCTGGAGTCATCACCATCCCAGATCTCAAGCAGTACTACAGAGCAATAGTAATAAAAACAGCATGGTACTGGTATAGAAACAGAGCAGTGGATCACTGGAATTGAATTAAAGATCCAGAAGTGAACCCACACACCTATGGTCACCTAGTCTTTGACAAAGAATCAAAAACCACACAATGAAAAAAGGACAGCATCTTCAACAAATGGTGCTGGTCCAACTTGATGTCCATTTGTAAAAGATTGAAATTAGACCCATACTTATCACCTTGTACAAAACTTAAGTCCAAGTGGATCAAAGACCTTATATAAGCCTGGTCACACTAAATCTACTAGAAGAGAAAGTGGGAAAAATCCATGAAATTATTGGCATAGTTGACAACTTCCTGAACAGAACACCAACATCTCAGGACCTAAAGCCAACAATCAATAAATGGGACCTCATGAAACTGAAATGCTTCTGTAAGGCAAAAAGACACTGTCATTCGAACAAAACAGCACCCTACACATTGTGAAAAATCTTCACCAACCCCCCATCTGACAAAGGGCTAATATCCAAAATTTACAAAGAACTCAAGAAATTAAATGCCAAGAAACCAAATAATCCAATCAAAAAAATGGGGGAAAGAGCTAAACAGAGAATTCACAAAGGGGGAATCCCTAATGGATGAAAGACACTTGAAGAAATGCCCAGCATCCTTAATCATCAGAGAAATGCAACTCAAGATTAACTCTAAGATTCCATCTCACACCTGTCAGAATGGCTAAGATCAAAAGCTCAAATGACAGCACATGCTGGCGAGGGTGTGGAGAAAAGGGAACCCTCCTCCATTGCTGGTGGGAGTGCAGGCTTGTACAACCACTATGGAGGTCAGTCTGGGGATATCTTAGAAAATTTGGAATAGCTCTGCCTTGGGACACAGCCATACCACTTCTGGGTATACATCCAAATGACTCCTCACTGAATCACAGGAAGTTTCCTCATCTGTGTTCATAGCAGCCTTATTTGTAATTGCTAGAAACTGGAAACAACCCAGATATCCCTCAACTGAAGAATGGATTAAAAAACTATGGTACATCTACACAGTGGAATACTACTAAGCTATCAGAAACAAGGGCAATTTGCAGCCAAGTGGATAGAACTAGAAAAGCTCATTCTGAGTGAGCTCACCCAGACTCAGAAGTATGCACATGGCATCTATTCATTTATAGGAGGATTTTAGCCATATAGTACAGGATACCTATACTACAACCAAAGCACCAAAGGGAGCAGGAACATAGATTTTTTTCCTGTCAATGAGACACTTTTCCCTAGTGGTGCTGCCTTGTAGGCCCCCAGTGTATGAGGAGATTCTTCGCCCACACACGACTGCTGAAGTGGGTTTGGGGACTGTTATGTAGGGACACTCCACTGCAGAGGAATGGGATGGAAGGGTTAGTGGGTAGAGGGTGGGAGGGTGAGACTGGGAAGGGTCGAAAGAGGACACCATGATGGAGATGTAATCTGAAGAAAGAAAGAAAGAAAGAAAGAAAGAAAGAAAGAAAGAAAGAAAGAAAG
>CAJQZJ010004763.1:14413103-14423405 GCA_907164525.1 Lophiomys imhausi
AAGAAAGAAAGAAAGAAAGAAAGAAAGAAAGAAAGAAAGAAAGAAAGGAAGGAAGGAAGGAAGGAAGGAAGGAAGGAAGGAAGGAAGGAAGAAAGAAAGAAAGAAAGAAAGAAAGAAAGAAAGAAAGAAAGAAAGAAAGGAAAGAGAGAGAGAGAAAGAAAGAAAGAAAGAAAGAAAGAAAGAAAGAAAGAAAGAAAGAAAGAAAGAGAGAGAGAGAGAAGCCAAATGTAGCTCTGGGGATTCAAGTCTCAAGTTACTGGGAAAATCACTGTCTCAGCCATCATCTACAGTAGTCAGTTCTATAAATCACAATGTTTAAAGGTACTGACTGGATGAGGAGAGTGTTGTGTTTTCAGTGCTAAATGCAGCATAAAATGCCATCTTGATACATTCTCAGATGATAGATTCATCGTAGTTCAAATAAAATGGTTTTTCTGTATGTTCTCTCAAACTGATGAGACAAATACCAAATAAAAGTCAATTATGAACCTCATCTCCACAACACAGCTAAATTACCTGTGTTGACTCTACCTGAGGTTGAAAAAATGCTAACTGTTGTCACATGTGTGTTCTAGCCACTTATAATTATTCATATTTTGTTGTAGTGAATCCTGTATTATTTAATATTTGATAAGATTTATTAGTCATATGATATCAAACCAACAATAATGTTGTTTTTCTTATGTTTATTACTTCAGGTTACATCTCCATCACAGCACCCTCTTTCCACACCTCCCAGTCCCACCCTCCCACCCTCTACCCCCTCTCTTCTATCGCACTCCTCCAGAGTGGAGTGTCCCTACATATCACTCCTCTTCCCCAGTTCAGCAGTCATATGAGGGACAACAGCCTCCTCATACGCTGGGGGTCTACAAGGCAGCACCACTAGGGCAAAATATCTCATTGACAGGTAACAAAGTCTATGTTCCTGTTCCCTTTGGTGCATTGGCTATAGTATAGTTATCTTGTACAATATGGCTAAAATACGATTATAAGTGAATAGATGCCATGTGCATCCTTCTGATTCTGGGTTAGCTCACTCAGGATGAACTTCTATAGTTCTATCCATTTGGCTGCAAATTGCATGATTTCATTGTTTCTGATAGCTGAATAGTATTCCATTGTGTATATGTACCACAATTTTTTTATTCATTCCTCAGTTGAGGGACATCTGGGTTGTTTCTAGTTTCTAGCTATTACAAATAAGGCTGCTATGAACATAGATGAGGAAACTTCCTTGAGGTTGGTGGGAAATCATTTGGATGCATACCCAGAAGTGGTATGGCTAGGTCTTGAGGTAGAGCTAGTCCTAGTTTTCTAAGATATCGCAGACTGATTTCCATAGTGGTTGTACAAGCTTACACTCCCACCAGCAATGGAGGAGTGTTCCCCTTTCTCCACAACCTTGCCAGAATGTGCTGTCATTTGAGTTTTTGCTCTTAGCCATTCTGACAGGTGTGAGATGGAATCTCAGAGTCGTCTTGAGTTGCATTTCTCTAATAATTAAGGATGATGAGCATTTCTAGAGCAATAAGACAACGAAAGGAGATCAAGGGGATACAAATTGGAAATAAAGAAGTCTAATTATCCCTATTTGCAGACAATATGATAGTATACATAAGCGACCCCAAAAATTCCACCATAGAACTCTTAGAGCTGATAAAAACCTTCAGCAAGGTGGCTGGATACAAAATTAATTCAAAAAATCAGAAGTCCTTCTTTATACAACAAATAAATGGGCTGAAAAAGAAATTAGGTAAAAAACGCCTTTCACAATAGCCACAAACATTTTAAAATATCTGGGCGTAACTATAACCAAGCAACTAAAATACCTATATGACAAGAACTTCAAGTCTTTGAAGAAACAAATTAAAGAGGACATCAGAAGATGGAATGATCATCCAGGCTCATGGATAGATAGGATCCACATAATAAAATTTGCCATCCTGCCAAAAGCAATATACAGATTCATTGCAATTCCTATCAAAATACCACCACAATTCTTTATAGACCTGGAAAAAACAATTCTCAACTTCATATGGAATAACAAAAAACCAGAATAGCTAAATCAATCCTGTACAATAAAAATAAAAAAACATCTGGAGGCATCACCACCCCCATTTTCAAGCTGTACTACAGAACAATAGTAATAAAAAAAATAATGCTGTTACACACACATCGCACATTGCTTGAAACCTCAGCTCCAAGGCATGTGATTACTTTTTCTAATGTCAGTAGTCACAGGCACATGGCTGGGCACAGGGCTACACACACACACACTCAATTAAAAGTAAAAATAAAATATTAGTCATTGTAATGAAATTATTGAAGCTTTTCTTTTTTATTACATTGTATTGTACTAATAGTATTTTTAAATAGATGCTTATAATGCTGTTAGTCATTTCAGAGTCTCATACCATGTTTATGGAACTATTCTTTTCAAATACTTCTGTACTTAACATTTAATTTATTTAAGGACTGTGATATCAAATGTGATTGTCAATTCTGTCAATGGACAGAGCATCCTGCTTTTGCCTTGTGGTGTTGAAGATTTGTCAGAATTTGGACAATGCCTGTTGATAACTTTTTGAAATATTTGGAGAAATTGCCACTGAGTTTTATGGAGATAACCCAAAGAGTTGGATTAACAACTTGTTGTGTTACAGATTTCTGTTGTATAAATTTGTGTTGATAATTTTCTTGAGGTTTGGAGATGATTACACTGTGCTTTATGGAGATAAACCAAAGAGTTAGATTAACAACTTATAGTGTTATAGATTTCTATTGTACAAATCCTGTTGATAATTTTCTTGAGATATTTGGAAAAATAGCACTATGTTTTATGGAGATAGCCCAATGTGTTGGATTAACATGGACATCGTTCAGGTTTCCTGACAAATGTTGCTGAGTCTGATTAAATGAAGGCTGCCATGTGGACAATGGCGACTGTCATAATGAAAGGACCTCTCCTTGGAATAATGACTAAGTACTCAAGAATTCATTTACTTCTCCTCATGAGGAGAAAAAAAAGTTTTAAATAGTTATAAAATGAAGGGAACGATGGCATAGTTCCATGATTTCAGCAAGTTTTAAAGATCATCATAACAGTTTTGAGACACATCATCTTAAAACAGCATGGGAGAAGTATTTTTAAATATTCTTAAATTGAATTACACATGCACTTACATACTTATATAGATATATAAGCACATGTAATCACATATGTAACATATATGCATATATACCTATATGTATATGTATAAATAACAGATATATGCCTACTGAAGACCTTCACTCTAGATTATTGCCTGCTGTATTTCTTGCCTTCCTTACATCTGCTTCATGAGCCAAACAGAATAACAGGATTAATTAAATTACTATATTTTCAAAAGCATATTTAGAACCAATGGTTTGATTTAACATCTATCCAACTTCCTGGAGGACAAAGTCCTCCAATACTGCCTATATACTGTGCTATATTCAATCCACTTAGAGCTGCTTTTGACAACACATCCTCTTTCACTTGTTGCTATACTACCCCATTGTGAGTCACGTTACAATGATTTCCTCTCCTATAGACCTTATAACAGGAAATTATACCTAAAATACAACTTTGCTCCTTAAATTGCTTTTGTCATGCATTTTTCCCCCAAACAAGAAATGCATCCTATAAATCTGAATTCCTACATAAAGTTGTAAATTTTTTTAAAATACTAGTTCTTTGAGAATTTTGTCAAACTTGTTTTGATCATATTCAACCTCCAGATCTCTTTGTATATGCAGACTATTTCCCTACTGAAATTTCCTCAGGATCCTTATATGTTAATGGCTTACTCTTCCAGGTTGTTTTACTGGGAATTAAGATTTAAGAGGTAAGCTCTACTTTGAGGTAAAAGGATCAGGTGTCTCTGGCATTACTTGGAACATGACATCGCTTTCTTGCTCTCCTGGTTGTCTCTATTTCTGCTTTTCTCATAGGAATTTGTCTTCACCTCTTGAAGTGTTTCCCACAGGCTCTAAATTAAGGGAGCTTGTCAATAATAAATTGGAAATCTCAAGAAAGCAAATTAAAATACACTTTGTGGTGGAGTGCTGGCCCAGTAATTATGATCAGTGTCAGCTCTATCAGAGGACCCATCTTTTGTTCCTAGAAGATATATAGTGGATCACAACCATTTATAACTTTATTTTAATGAAAACCAATACCATCTACTAGCTTTTCAGGTAACCAGAATGCAAGCGGTGCAAAAGTGTATATGCAGACATCAGACTAAATTTAATGTAAAAAATAATCATTTAGTTCTTGATTTATATAAAACAAAATGCTTCTAGAGTTATGGCTCAAGTTTCAAGAGCACTGGCTTGCAGCCCAGTGGTAGTGGTGCACACCTTCAATCCCAGTAGCACTCACGAGGCAGAGGCAGGCAGATTTCTGGAAGATCTCAGTCAGTCTGGCCTACTGAGATACTTTCTGGACAGCCAGAAATAAAAAGAGAAACCTTGTATCAAAAAAGAAAAAAGAGATCAAAACAACTACAAAAAAAAGGAAATGAAGGAAGGAAGAAAATAAAAAGAAAAGAAAAAAGAATGCTGGTTGCTCTTCCAACAGATCCAAGTTTGATTCTCAGCAACTCATGTTGGCTCACAGCCATAAGTAACTCTAATCCCATGAAATCCAGTGTTGTCTTGGAAATCACAGACACTAGGTAAGGTTGGAATATACAAACTTACATGCAAGTTGAACACTTACAAACAAAAAAATCATTTTTTAATAATATAAAAGTTCCATTTTTATAAGTGGATTCCTCCTACTATGCTGTTGTAGTAATGGAAAGCTGCCAGATATAAGAGCTGGTAAACAAAATTTTGCTGAATGAGCCAGAAATTGTAAACAGAAGAAATGTTATATGGGGTATTGGTAACATTTAGCTCAGTCCACAGAGCAAAAGTTATTGAAGACCAGAGTAGCTGGGAATACTTCCAAGGTTTCAATAGGAGACTGTCTTATCCTTCTGCTCTGATTTTTTGTTTTCAACTTACTGTGTAGATAGATGCTGTCAGAGTCAAGAGCACATGGGAATTTTAATCCCTTTTCTAATCTAACACTACATTAAAAATGACTAACATACACAAGCTACAGAGATTTTTTTTTTTCATTTAAAAAATTGGGCTGAAGAAAATTGTGGTCACCAGAAATGTTTGCTCTAAATTTTCAAGGTTTTGTCATAATTATCATGTATCTGAGACAACAACCTTGCTCACATGAACCATAAATTCCTGACACTAAGTATAATTTTAAGATGGATGGTAAGCATTTGATGTATTTCCAATAGCAAAAATAATAACTATATTGAAATATTACAGGCTACATTAAATGGCCTGTGAAAGATATTCTATGAAGATGAAAAATTAATATATACTAGAAACACTATTTCTAATTCCTTGAAAATACAAATCAAATCAGTCTAGATATGTTGAATGCTAAGATTTTATCCACTCAGATGAATGATATTAAGAAGACATGAGTGCAATGTGAAATAAAATATGAATCTGGAAATACTTGAGGGCTCAGAAGGGTCATATCCACAGAGCCCATTTCCTACCAGATGGTGATGGGTTTGGCTCTTTGCTGAAACTAGAAGAACACATGGAAATACTTTCTTTCCAATTTTGTTGTGTTACACCATCAAATTCAGTGGAATTTTACTTCTTGAGACAATATTTTTAAACAATTTCACATTTATTCATAAGTTATGTAAATATTCAATGGTTTAGTAAGAAGACTGAATGAGACTACAGGTTTCCCAGAATTCCTTTGGAGCAGGACTACTGTAGAAATACAAACTGAGAATCACCAAAATTGGAGAAGGTAGATTGCTGTCCTTACAGACACTTGGAGAACTTTCCAAAGAAATATCCTTTGGATATTTGGTGAGGTCTGAGAATATGCAACAATGTCTTTCTTATTTGATGCTGATGTAGTGCTGCACATAGAGAGGCCATGTTGTGCTGCAGAATGCAAGAGTTGAACAAGGGAATCTCAGGTTTTGAAGACTCAATAGAAGAAATGGATACCTTAATCAAAGAAAATATTGAATCTAAAAACCTCCAGACACAAAACCTATAGAAAATCTGGGAAAGTATGAAAAGATCAAACTTAAGAATAAGAGTAGAAGACTAAGAAGAAACTCAGGTCAAGGTCCAGAAAATATTTTCAACAGAACCATAGAAAAATATAATCCTAAAGAAGAAGGTTCCTATAAGGTATAAGAAACAGACATAATACCAAGTAGATTGAACCAGAAAAGTCCTCAGCCCATAGTAATCAAATAATAAGCACACAGAATACAGAAAATATATTAAAAGTTACAGTGCAAAACCCAAGTAACCTAAAAAGACTGACCTACTAGAATTATTTCTAACTTTTAAATGGAGACTCTAAAAGCCATAAGGGCCTGGACACATATACTACAAACTCTAACAGACCACAGATGCCAGCCCAGACTATTATACAAAGCAAAAAAATCAATCCCAATAGATGGAGAAAATAATATCATCTAGGATAAAGCCAAGTTTAAGCAATATTTGTCTACAATCCAGCACTACAGAAGGGACCAGAAGGAAAATTCCAACCTAACTCTGTTAGCTACAACCATTAATATGCAGGTAGTAAACAGGGGAATAAATAATCACAAATAGAAATAATTTTTTAAAAGGAAATACACACACAAATCACACTACCACTACCACCACCACAACCAACAACAACACAACCACCATCACCAAGCACAAAATAACAAGAATCTCTCCAAGCTCAGGACTTGAAATTCCACCAATCCTCACTCTAGAAATCTTTGCCCTAGAAAGCTCCTCCCCCAAAAAATCCTATATAAGCCCTGCACTTTCTTCAATGCCCTGTTTTCCTCTCCCCAGAACAATGACTGCTGTACCTTGGTTTGTCCCTCCTCACCCTGGACTTTCCAGTAAATCTCTTTTATGGGATTTGCTGCCTGCTGATACTCTTTTATCAGAAGAAGCAAAAAAGTAATGAAGTAATGAAGAAATGAAGAGAAATAGCAAAGAATTGGAATTGGGGTTCCTCCTTGTCTCTGCTGAGGGGATCTCAGAACTGTGTGTTCTGGGCTCCATGCCTCAGGATGCCCTTCCACTGGGACACTGTTCTACCTAAAAGAGTTGTCTGGTTCCTGGGCTCACAAGTCCCAGGATCCCTTCCTCAGAGCTGTAACACTTTCATTGGAAACACCTTATCCCCTCAGAGCTGTGTGGTTCCTGGGCTCACAAGTCCCATGGTACCTTCCCATCCAAGCAGGCCTACCACTAAAACATACCTCAGCAGCAAGGAGACAGATATTACTTTACTTTATGGTAAAGGACTGTAAAAGGTATTCCAACCAAATGGATCTAAGAAGTAAGCTGGCATAGTCATTGTAATATCTAGCAAAATAGACTTCAAACAAAAACTAATCAGAGGAGAGAGACAAGGACACTATAAATCATCAAAGAAGAAATCCTCCAAGAGGACATTTCAATTTTTAACACCTATGTCCCAAACACAAGGGCATCCACATTTGTAAAAACAAACAAATATAAGGACAAACAAAAACACTACTACAGCTTAAATCACATACTGACCCTCAAACACTGAGAGTGAAAGTCTTCAAAATCCCCACTCTCACCAATAGACAGATCCTCTAGACAAATACTAAAAAGAGAAATGCTGAAGCTAACAGACAAAATCATTCATAACAGGCTTTTCTAAAACAAATGGTCATAACAAATATTTAAAGAACATCTCACTGGGTGATCTGGAACTGTCTATATGGCCCAGGAGAACTTCAAATTGTTGGAGAACCTGCCTAAGCTTTTCAAATATTGAAATTACATGCATCTGCCACTGTGACTCCCGAAGACCTACAACTCTTTTCCAAATTTCATCCTTGTTTGTGAGTAAATGCAACTTTTTGTTCTTGGTCAATATTTTTGGTACACAATTCTGTGAGGTATATGATAATGTGTCTAAGTAAATATTACTTCTATTTTTGTTGCTGTAGTTGAAGCAGTTAATGAGTCATTACCTCTGCTCCGTAGCTACGTTGTGCTCTCTGTTCTCTTGATAAAGGACACCAAGCTGCTTCTCATAATGAAACACTTCCTGTATATTTTGAAGAAATTCCTTACATATATAGACATCTTCTGGTGTACGGAAAATATACAGCACAAAAATAACTGAAAATACTTCCAACTGTAAAATAGAACCTTGCCTGGCAGGCAGTTGCTCTTCTACAGGCCACAGGGCATGGGTCTAGGCCAATGAGAGGTTGGCTTGCTAGAGGACCCAGCCAAGCATCTGCAGACATTTAGGAAGTGCAGGCAAGGGGAAACTGAGAATCTTGGAGTCAAAGGGGCTCCAGTGTCTACAGCAGGGTTGAGACAGACACTCAGATGAGAGCCATATCTGAAGGCTTCCTACCAGCCAACCTCTTTGGTGCTGGAGAGCAGCCTGCCCACTTGGGCCAACGCACAGACTGTGAGGCCACCAAGGCTAGGGTTACATATGATTTTACTACTGAACATGGACACATTGAGCTAAGGCTTAATGAAAGAGAAATCACTACAATTTTGAATCTGAATATGAGTGGAGGATGGCAGAAAAGAAAATATGGCAAAGGAGAACAAGGACTTGTTCCCAAAAACTATGTGGGAATTTTATCCTTTGATGGAAATGATCAGTTTCCTTGTAGATATGGTTTTCATGAAGTATGAAACCTTGCTTTTTTCCATTTCTGAGTAATCACCAATGGGATTAAAATCTTGCTATGCCTTTCCTTCTGACACAGATATGCCAGTGTTGGAATCAGGACAGAAGTGGGAGTCGTTTCTACAGCAAAGAATTCTCAGAGTCTGAGGAAAGCAACATGGTAAAATATTGGCATGACAATGCATACTTGAGAATGGCCAGGAGGTTCGAACACACAATCTGAAATGTTTCTGAGAAAATAGTGGAAAATTTAACAATTTGCAGAAGCCTGGATAATTCTTAGATTTTGTGTTGAAGTCTGATCAGTTTGTAACAAAACTCTGTGGTCCTAAAATTAGATAAATAACAAATTAGACAATAGGGTAAAACAATTAGATGCAACAGAGAATAACTAACTCTTTCTCACAACTTAAACAGATATTTTCATAGACTTATAAGACATCATTCTCCCTTGTATCCCAAAATATGCCTCCCCTGACACTATTACTCTGTTTCTTTAGGATATTGGCAGTAAATATTCCAAATATGGATAATATTTCATCAGCCATTGCTGCATGAACAATTATTCACATATCTGGAAGATTCAAACCAGAACACTTCCTGATACCATTAGTCTATCCTAAGAATAAAAACTAGTTATTAAAGCAAACATACCTTAACAGTAGAGTCTGTAAAGGAGAGTCTCCAAATGAAGGTGAAATTTGCTCTTCCTTCCTTGGCACTAAACACCAAAAATAGCTACAGAAGTTGGTAGACCAACCTCTGAAATCTGAGAAACCTGTGGTAGTCAGGATGATAACAGACCACTGTGATGTCAATATTCTAAGACTCATGCAATAACTGACAAAGTGACACATTCATTTCATTTCTTAGCACAGTTTAGCTTTGAAAAATTATTATTATTGAACAATTAGCAAATCACAAGTGATTGTAAAGAATAACAGATTCTGTACATATGTATATATGTAACAATACATAATGGATTGCAGGACAAACATCAATAAAACTGGCCATTCAGTTTTGGTGAACAAGTTGTTGAAAATATGTTCAGCAATATCTGTGCTCAAAGTGCCTACAAAATCAAGTGCTCATTAAAATGTGATTCACAAATTAATATATGAGGGTCAAGAGAGTTGAGTCAGGAGTTAGGAATGTTTGATATTTTCTAAAAGACCTACATTCTTTTTCCACACTCTTATAGCACAGCTCACCATTTCCTGTGATTGGAGGTCCAGGGAATCTGATATCCTCTTTTCACCTGTTAGAGGAACTGCACTCATATGACATAGTCACACACAGAGAAACAAATATGTAACATTAGTAAAAATAATAATGCATAAATTTAACTATATATATATATTACATTGTTAATTTATTCTCTTTCTGTCTCTTTGTTTTGTGTCTGTGCATGTAGGGAGGGCACTTAAATATGTTTATGGACATGATGTTGACTGTGTGGAGGTCAGAAAACAATGAGTGATAGTTTGTTCTAACTTTTCTGTGTGTTCTAGAGATTGGGGGCA
>CAJQZJ010004763.1:14433405-14459335 GCA_907164525.1 Lophiomys imhausi
TGGAGCTCAGTCACTTCTGCTGATCCTGGAGCTCAGTCACTGCTGCTCATTGGTTTTGTTCCTGTTTCTTCAGGTACCTGGTCCAGTGTATGCTGGTTGACTGGACTTCTGGAATCCTGATGAATTGCCCCAAGGACCTACATCTAAATAGCTATACCCCCTCCCCGTCTCTACTAATATTTTTCTCCTGTATTTAGAGTAACTTGAAAAACAAGTAGATATATTAATATAATAACAAATAAATAGTTTAAAAGTAAGCCTTCAGCAATCCCTACTACTGAAGATACTCCATACTTGTGAGGTGAAAATCAAACTGGTATTGACATAAAAATTCATACCTACTGTCTAACTCTTCTTATAAAGCAGGTTTATCTCCAAGATTCATATACTATTAACAGTAGCATCTCTCTCAACTCAAATAAATCCTGATGTACTCACAAAAACAAAGAATTCCAGAATACTAAATTTGACATAATGCAATACCTGCCCATCAGTGGACTCCACCCTAGAACACTACTGGGGTCAAGGATGTTGAACAGAATTTGAATGGTAAATTGAAATTTTGTGATAGAGATGTGACTCTGTGAATGAATAATCATCTAGCAAGTGTAAACCCATGTTTATCCTCAGAACTGTGCGCACACAAACATACACACACAACACACACACACACAAAATCACATAAGCCAATGTTATTTAAGCTCACAGATGAACTGCAGCTACATAAAAGAACTTTCTTATGCTTGAGAGATGCATAAACATGAGATAATAAAGAACCATGATGTACAAAACAGACCACGTGACACACACACACACACACACACACACACACACACACACATTGGGTATTAACAGATGAATATGATAGAGTACCCATTAATTCTTTGTATTGTTTCATACTTTTATATGTTGGACCCCACTATTAAGATTCAAGTTTACTATGTCTGGACAGTTTTCCAAAGTTCAGTGCTAAATGGAGGACTCCCTTTCTCAATGGGGCTCCTTCTTCTCTGCCTTAACTGGGGAGCAGGAATCCCCACACCCCCTACCTGAGGAGGTCATGTTTGGAGGTACAGTCTCAATTTCCTTTCCCACACTGGAAAAGCACCTGGGATTCCTGAAATGCCTCTCCATGCAAATGAGGCACTACCAGTAAATTAAGCTCCAGCCAATGATTTACATTCAACCTGGAAACCCCCACCCATTCTGCAAAGTTCTGTATAACACTAGTTCACCACAATAGAATTGAACTGCCTCTCTGAAGCTGGTCTTGGATAGGGTAATTAATCCATTGGAGTTGTACTCACAGTTCCCAGAATCCCCATCATTTCTGCTTCCTTTGTTCTTGGGGACCAGTGGCCAAGAATCCCCTGTGGGGAGGGAGACCTACATATATATATATATATATATATATATATATATATATATATATATATATATATAAAACAATGTCCACATAGAGAAAAATGTTTTAAAGTAACAACATCATTTAAAAGATGGTAGGAACCACTAAGGAGCCTCTATATAAGCAATGGCAAGTGAGAAAAAATATATAACTACAATGATAAATGACTGCCTGGGTAAAGTGTTTTATAGCAACACCCTTACCTCTCAATTTACAGTAATCTGGGCCCAAAATAATTTAATAAGCACAGTGTACTAACATGGACTGATCCTCACTCTTATTAATTGGAATTCTTTTGTGTAGACAAAGACATACTTGTATGCATGAAAATTCATTTTTCCTGGTAATACTATATAAATGTCCAGTGTTACTCTTCTTCTCCATCCTCTTCCCATCCTTATCTATACATTTTCACTTGTTTTCCTTCCCTTCCCTTTTTGACATTTCAGCCAGTGTCTTGGAATACAGGGGTGTGTGTGTGTGTGTGTGTGTGTGTGTGTGTATGTTATGTGCACATATAGCATTCCAGCTTTAATATCCTCTGAATATCTCAAGTGTGATACTCTTTTTATAGTCCTTCTCCTAAGTTTGGTAAATGTATCAAATCAATAAAAACACATGAAAAGATTAAATAAATTGGCTAATTTCTTATTTTCATATTAATCAAGGATATAGTATCTAAATTTTTAAGTGTAAAAACACACTCAGCAATAATATTGTCTTGGCATTTTGTCTTTTTGATCCTTTGGTTGTTTATCTTGATCTTTGCATTTTTGAGGTTTTAATGTTTCCATTACTTTTGTTATCATTTTTTGTTTGTTTGTTTGTTTGTTTGTTTTGAAAAAAAAGAGTCAGGAAAACCCAACATTCTTGGTTGAGTAGAGGGTGAATAGGATTTGGGATGATATTAAAAAACATGGTCAAAATATATTTTGTGAATAAGGGCAAAGTGTTGGGTAGCTAGAGAAGAAGGTGGAGCTGAGAAGAGTTAGGGGAGGTAAGTATGATCAAAATATGTTTTCTGTTAATTTAATTAATCTATTTACTTTACATTCCAATTGCAGTTTCTCCTCCCTCTTTTCTTCCCATTCCATCCCTCTCACCTCCCCTCTCTTTATGCCCCCTCCCTTTCTTCTCAGAGAAGGGAAGTCCTCCCAGGGATATCAACCCACCTTGGCATATCAAGTTGTAGAAGAACTGGGGACAACTTCTTCTATTGAGGCTGCACAAGACCATCCAATTATGGGAATGGGATCCAAAGGCCAGCAACAGAGTCAGAAACAGGTCCTGCTTCTGCTGTTAGAAGACCCACATGAGGAGCAATGGAAACATCTGTTACATATGTGTAGGGAGCCTAGTTCTGTCCCATGCAAGCTCTCTGGCTGCTGTCTTAGTCTCCATAATCCCCTATAGGCCTAGGTTAGTTGATTCTGTTGGTTTCCCTGTGGTGTCCTTCACCCCTCTGGTTCTCTCAATCCTTCCTCCCCCTCTTCCACAAGATTCCCTGAGCTCTGCCTAATATTTGGCTGTGGGTCTCTGCATCTGTTGTCATCAGCTGCTGGGTGAAGCCACTCAGATAGCAGTTATGCTAGTCTATCTGCAAGAATAGCAGAATATCATTAATGTCAGAGATAGGCTTTCTCTCATGCCATGGGACTCAAATTGGGCCAGTCATTGGCTGACCATTCCCTCACTTTCTGCTCCCTCTTTATCCTTGCACCTCTTATAGGCAGAAAAGTTGTGACTCAAAGGTTCTCTGGCTAGGTTGGTATTCCAATTCGCCCATTGGAAGTCTTGCCTAACCAGGGTTAGGAGGTAACTCTTTCATGTTCCATACCCCCCCATTGCTAGGAGTTTTAGTTTCCATTGTCCTAGATTTCTAGCTTGTACAGAGATGTTCCTTGCTCCCAAGATTCCATTTCTTTCTCCCAGTTATCTCTCTTATTATCCTCCCCACACTTGATGCCTTCTGTTCCCTTCCCTACCCTCTCTCCCACCTAACAACCTCCTTCCATCCACCCCAGATGTCTATTTTATGTCTCATTCTCAGTATGATTAAAGCATCCTCCCTTGAGCCCTGCTTGTTACTTATCTTCTTTGTGCCTATGGATTGTAGCATGGTTATTCTTTACAGTTAATATTCACTTATAATAAGTACATATCATGTTTGTCTTTATGGGTCTGTGTTATTTCACTCAGGATGATCTTTTCTAGTTCCATCCATTTGCCTGAAAATTTCATGATGTCACTGTTTTTAATAGCTGAGTAATATTCCATTGCATGAACATACCATATTTTATTCATCCATTTTTTTCAGTTGAGGGACATCTAGGTTGTTTCCAGTTACTGGCTCTTAAGAATAAAGCTGCTATGAACACAGTTGAGCAAGTGCCCTTGTAATAAGGTGGATAATTTTTGGATATATGCCCAGGAGTGGTATATCTGGGACTTGAGATAGAGTTATTTCCAATTTTCTGAGAAACTGTCAAATTGTTTTCCAAAATAGAGTATAAGTATGCACTCCCACGAGTAATGGAGTAGTGTTCCCCTTGCTCTACATCTTCACCACCATGAGTTGTTGCTTGAGTTTTGGATCTTAGCCATTCTAATGGGTGTAAGATGGAATCTCAGAGTCATTTTGATTTGAATTTCCCTGATGACTAAGGATGTTGAACATTTCTTTAAGTCCTTCTTGGTCATTGAAGATTCCTTTATTGAGAATTCTCAATTTAGCTCTGTACCCCATTTTTTAATTGGATTGTTTGGTTTATCGTTGTCTAATTTCTTGAGTTCTTTATATATTTCAGATAATAGCCCTCTGTCAGATGAGGGGTTGGTGCATGGTGAAATTTGGTCCAGGGTGCTGGATTAAAGAAAAATTCTCATTGTTTCTTTAAAAATTATAATAATGTGTGTACAATTACTAATTACCTTTGAAGGAAAAAAGACCACTATCTTTTCTTGGCTGAGAAACTGAAATGTAAAAAGAAAACCATACATTATACAAAATATTAATGCTCAGATTTAAGGACATCTTTCATAACCAAAGTATTAGTAACTAGTGGCTGACAACGTGGGTACAGATATCAGCAGTGTCCTCATCTTACCTGGGTTTCTGATAGACTTTCACTTTTTCATACCATCACCTATAGTAATGATATGCAACAGTATGATTCAAGCTCTCTGATCTCCACCAGGTCAGGGAATTGGTCTAACCTTTGGGTTCACCAGAGATAAAAATAATTACACAGTCTCATAGGAATCTTGCTGAATAAGTAGCTTTTGAATGCAAATATATTATTCACCTTAAACTTAATCATACTTGAGGAATCGAGACAGTATTTAATGTGTTTAATGCAAACTGAAGAAACAGATTTTGTTAAATGGTTTATAGAAAATTCCTTCCTCACATTTTTATTCTCATACCAACATCAATTTATGTGAGGCTGTGTTTTTTATCCCATCTAGGCAACCTCACCATGACATTTAGTAGTCAGAATAGCACGTACCTACATTCAGTGTTCTGAATGAATAGTAGCCTAACATTCCTGGGGAGAAAAAAAGCAAGCTGGATACTAACACAATGTTGGTACCATGGGGTAGCCTGTGATGACTACCAGACCAGGACCAGGCAAGCACCAGATGGGCTCCCAGGACAGGAAACAAACCAGAAACTAGAAGAACTCTGCCTGGCCCTGGATGTGGGGGTTCTGGGTGAGCCAGCCCTGAAGGAGGGAGTGTGGGAGAGCCAGCCCTGCCTTCAGTCTGCTTTGTTGTGGTGTTGGCTAGGGAGAGATGCCCTCCCCTACCTTTTGCCCTCATCACTGTTGGCCAACAGGAGATCTGGCCCAGATGGGGTCACAAGAGCAGGAGAGCTGTCCCTGCCCCTCACATGCTGCAGCACCCAGGAGAGCAGGCCCTGCACCTTTCCATAGTAGAACTGGCCATGCAAGTGGGGGTTGCAGGTCCAGAACCATGGCTTTGAGTTGGCCCACCCCAACATGTACCCCATGGATGAATTGCTGGAGTGTAAGAAGAGGTCAGTTCCACAACCCAGGTCTTCAGAATCTCCATGACACAGGACAGTTGCAGCAGGTCGGAGAGGAGTTCCAGTAAGGTTCCAGTACTGAAGGAGTAGCAGAAACCAGGGGCCTCATACCAGACCAAGGAGTCATTATAATGAACATTTGCAAGCAGAATGTGTGGACAAAGGGGAATATTGTGGGACATACTGACATACACTGCAGCTTCCTCAAAGAGCTGTTATTTTTTTTATGCTGGGACAGATTACAAGGGTGGGTATTGGGGGAGGTGGGAGATTGGAGGGAACAGGTGCATGATGTGAAATTCACAAAATAAAATTCTTTTCAATAAAAAAATAGAATAAAAAGAAAAAAAAGAATAGCACTTACCAGCATGATTATACCCAGAATATTTTCCTTATCTCAAGTATGTTCTAAATCAGTTCACACTATCATTCTTCTCCTACACTTACTTTGTTGCCACTTTTTGGCAGTTATGAAACATGTTGCTAGTAAGACTTGTACACAGATCTACAAATCATGGGTCCACACCAAAGACTGTAGCTGCTGAAGTCATGCAGGCATTTGCTTTAACTTCTCATGGAACCATTTTTTTTCCCCCAAGGTCATGCACATTTCTTGATTGTACAACTGAATGTTCTCCCATTTCCTATCTTGGGTGGAGTATTTCTTTGATCCTCAAAATGCACATATAAATGGATACCACTTCTACTTACAGCAAGTGATAGAAGTTAAATACCAAACATGAAATGCATGGGTGATAGGCATTGTTACAAATGCCCGATATTCAGTTACATGTCTATATTGTTAGAACTGGACCTGATCTCCAGGTTTTCCCAGCATGCCTCCGTTTCTATCTGTTACAGGGCATGCCCGCCCCCTGGAGCCCTTTCCTATGTAATTCAGACATTTGGGGGCTCTCTCTCTCTCTCTCTCTCTCTCTCTCTCTCTCTCCTTTTCTTCTCACCCCTTCCCTGTCTCTCTGTCTCTGTTTTTATCCCTTCCTCTCCCCCCTCTCTCTATATATTCCTATCTCTATCTCTGTGTGTGCATCCTGCTTCTCTTTCCCTCTTGTGTCTAATAAACTGGTCTTTATGTAACTTAATTTGGCCATGATTGGATCATTTTGCCAGCACAGAATGTACCATTATTATTTTGAAAACATATATTATCAACCTAATTTATAGAAAGATGAGTTCCACAATTTGCTCACTTCTTCTTAGAAATGACTGTCAAAATGTTCAAACATGTCCAATGTAAAGTGATTCATGTGCAAAACTGAGGCAAGAAGGAGGAATAAAGAGTAATGGAAAATTCTAACATGGAAAGAAAGGATGTTTAGAGAATGACACAAACATAATCGTCTTCCTTAAAAGTTCTGGAAATATTTTCTTTAAGATAATAGCTGGGCAGCATTTAGTAGTTGCAAAACATGGAAGTATGTATGTTAGTTGACTGAACCCTATGATAAGGTATAAGGTCTGGGCAGAGACTTTGGAGACCATGCTAGAATCTCTTCATGTGGAAGCTATTGTTAATGCTGCTCTGTGGTTGTCCAGAGCATCAGGTGTGGCCGCAGGATTACTGTATGTCCAGTTCAAGGGCTTCCCAGCTCACACTGATAATTCTTATCTACATGCCAGCCTAAAAAAGTCAATTGGAAACTAAAATGTACCCCAGAAGCCACCTCTAATTATGAAAGTATAATGACATAGTGTTCCATTATTTTCTGGGCATACACAGGTGAAAATATTCTACACAAACTTTCGGGGATCACAGCATTTAAAACGCCATCTTTTGTAGCAAAGCATTGTTCATTTGGGAGTTTAAAAGGAACTTTTTGAAAGTACTTTTCTATTCAATATTACTGAAAAATTCAGGTAGCTTTAATGCACAGATAATACCAAGTTAGTTGTCATTGGAATAAGAAATTTGAAAGGAGGCCAGACACTTGCTCCCACAGGACCTGAGGACCCCTCTCATTCCTGCCACAGAGGTTGACATACTGACTGACAAATCTCAGATCAATGTCTAGGGATGCACCCTCGTACTCTCCCCTATTGATCCATCCATGAAGATAGTTCTCTAGGGTAAATACTAGGCAGGCAAGGGTCAATACCTTAGGTTATAAATAAGCTCAATAATGTGTTTAAAAGTAGGTAAAACGATGGCCCATTCTCGTTCGGTATACCCCATTACTAGGAGACCTCACTAGGTTCACTATCATAGGTTACAGGGAGTTTCTACTGTTCTGTGTTTCTATATCACTTCCAAATCCTCCCCCAATTTTAGTGATCTCTCCCAATACTTTTTCCCTCCTCCCCCACCTCCTGCACCTGGACCCTCCTGTTCTCATCCCCACCTGCCCCCAGTCCACCTGCAAATTCTATTCTATTTCCCCTGCCCAGAGAGACCCATATGTCCCACCTTGAGACCTTGTTACTTAGCCCCTCTGAGTCTGTGGATTGAAAAAATTGTACTTTTATCACTTAACATCTAATATCTAATTTCTGTAACTTAACATCTAATATCCACTTATAATTGAATACATGTCATGTTTGTCTTTCTGGGTCTGGGTTACCTCATTCAAGATTTTTTTTTCTAGTTCCATCTCTTTGCCTGCAAATTTCATGACATCTTTTTTTTTTTTTTTACTGTTTATTTATTACTTCAAGTTACATCTCCATCACAGTGCCCTGTTTCCACCCCTCCCAGTCTCACCCTCCCACTCCCTGCCCCCTCTCCCTTCTATCCTACTCCTCCAGAGTGGAGTGTCCCTACATATCAGTTGCCTGCCCCAGTTCAACAGTCATATGAGGGCTAAGAGCTTCCTCATACAATGGGAGCCTAAATGGCAGCACCACTAGGGCAAAGTGTCTCATTAACATGGAATGAAGTATATGTTCCTGTTCCCTTTGGTGCATTGGTTGCAGTATAGTTATTCTGTACTATATGGCTAAAATCCAATTATAAGTGAATAGATGCCATATATATCCTTCTGAGTCTGGGTTAGCTCACTCAGGATGAGTTCTCTACTTCCATCCATTTGGCTGCAAATTGCATGATTTCATTGTTTCTGATGGCTGCATACTATTCCATTGTGTAGATGTACCACAGTTTTTGTATCCATTCCTTGATTGAGGGACATCTGGATTGTTTCATGAAACTGGGAAGCTTCTGTAGAGCAAAGTTTCATGATTTTTGTTTGTTCTTAATGCTTGCACTATTGATGTTCTGATTAGGAAATTGTCTCCCATGCCAGTGCACATGGCTAGTCTCCACTTTCTCTTCTGTTAGGATCAGTGTATCTGGTTTTATGTTGATGTCTTTGATCCACTTAGACTTGATTTTTGGGCAAGGTGAAAGATGTGGATCTATCTGCATTCTTCTATGTGCTGATATCCAATTAGACCAGCACCATTTGTTGAAGATGCCTTCTTTTTTCCATTGCATATTTCTAACATCTTTATAAAAAAAAATCAGGTGGCCATAGGTATGTGGATTTATGTCTGTGTCTTTGACTCAGTTCCATTGATCAACCTTTCTATTCCATTGTCATGTGGCTTTTATTACTATAGCTGTGTGGAAGAACTTGAAGTCTTGGATAATGATACCTCTGGATAGTCTTCTATTGTATAAGATTGTTTTAGCTATGCTGGATTTTTTTGTTTTTCCATATGAAGCTGAATATTGTTCTTTCAAGATCATAAAAAATGTGTTTGAATTTTGATTGAGATTGTGTTTAATCTGAAGATTGCTTTTCGTAGGATGGCCATTTTTACTATGTTAATCCTTCTGATCCATGAGCATTGAAGATATTTCCATTTTCTGATAACTTCTTCATCTTCTTTCTTTAAGGACTTGACATTTTTATTGCACAAGTCTTTCACTTGCTTGGTTACCCTAAAATATTATGTATTATCTGTGGCTTTCATGAAAAGGGATGCTTCCCTTAGTTCTATCTCAGTCCATTTGTCATTTGTGTATAGGAGGGATACTGATTTGTTTTTTTTGTTTTTTTTTTTTTTGTTTTTTTTTTTTTAGTTAATCTTGTATCCAGACATTTCACTGAAGGTGGTTATCAGCTGTAGGAGTTCTGTGGTAGAATTTTTGAGGTCACTTATGTATGCTATATTATCATTATCATATCTACATAGAGTGATGCTTTGACTTCTTCCTTTCCAGTTTATATCCCCTTCTTCGTCTTCTGTTGTCTTATGCTGTAGCTATAACTTCACCAAATATGGCTGCACAAAACACTAAGGATGGCTATAGCAGTTTGCATACCAACTATTGCAATCTGAGGAACCTGACAGTGTGGCTGATCACTTTGATGTCAAGGTTGAAAAGCTTGTATCATAACTGACAAGGTGACACATGTCTTTCCCTGGTAATTTAAATTTGTAGCCTTTGGCTTCTCAACAAACACTTTTGAGATAATTTTATATTCACAATAAGGTCTGAGGACTAACAGAGATTCTGCTAATATAAACATTTGTGGAATAGAAATATCACTATTTATTCAAATCCACAGTTACCTGTGTCAACAAGCCCTAGCTTGCTGTGATAACTGTATGTGCTGGACTGTTTTCTGTTATTCACTGTTGTGAGGAATGAAAGGACAAGAGGAGTTAGTCTCATCAATTTGTCCTCTAACTAGTTTCACCTTGGCTATGTCACTTCACATTGAACAACATCATTCCAGGGTCAGGATTGGGAAAGCATGTGATAAAACATGAAGACAGACCGAGTGAAGAGAGCCTTAGTTTTGGTCTCCGACAGTTTCCTCAACTACCAAATAAAGTCAAACTTAATCAACTTTAATTCCTTCTGGGGACAACACTCCCAACTAAACAGTGGCTCCTTGTGGGCTCTTTCTCTTGAAAGTGTCACCATCTCCCACCATCACCACAATGGGTCTAAATAAGCTTCAACACATTAGTCTATCAGGTCAAATCACATCCAATCATTGAACCAGGAAATGTATACTTATGCAATTAAGATTAAGATATCCTCACTACTAAAAACAAAGGTTATTTCTATTATTTTTCTAATTTATGACTATTTATATTTTCAATCAAAACAGAATTACATTGCTTTCTCTCCTCCCTACCCTCACTACAGTCTCTCTACTAAAATTCCTAGAACCCATCCCATTCCCTCCCACTCTCAACTTTACAGTGTCTTATTCTTTGATTAGTATTGTGTATGCACAATTATCTGTATATTTACATACAAATGTAAGTTGATCCTGTTTTTATTGTTTGTATGTATGTGGTTTCAGGACTGACCAATCTGCATTGGACAATTAATAAAGAGGTTAATCCCTGGGAGACACTATTTCTCCTTCTTCCATCAGTCACTGACTGGGTGCCTGTATTAATCAGGGTTCTCTAGAGTAACAAATTGTAAAGAATGCTTATAATCACTTTTAGGGCTGGAGAAATGGCTCAGTAGTTAAGAGCACGTTGCTCTTCCAGGGGTCCTGAGTTCAATTCCAAGCTACCACATGGTGGCTCACAACCACCCACAATGTGATCTGATGCCCTCTTCTGTCTGCAGGTGTGCATGCAGACAGTGCACTCATATACATAAAAAAATAAATATTTTTTGAAAGCACTTATGTTCTGAGTGGCACTGCTTTCAGAATTATATACAGTATGGTCCTTACTTGGTACAAGTAATATTTTTATCTCATAGTGGGTTTCCAGCAATCCCTTTGGTCACTCACAGTAACAGAACTGAGGGATGCTTTCTGAGTCTTCGGAACAGATGCAGCCTTCTGCCCTGACTCTTCTTGTCTCTTCCATCTCATGGGACCCACAAAGAAACAGGAAATCAAAGAGGCATTGCAGTAGCACCGCCCATGCCCAGTATCCACATTATTCATTTTCACAGTGGGCTGGGTACTTTCTATCCCAGACATTATGGCCAGTTCTCTCTGCACTCCAGTCTCCAAACCTGACTTTGATAAGGACTCCCCTTTCCTTCCTACACAAACAAACACCATTGCTACTGGGTGCTGAGTTGTTTAGACATGTGGATTCTTTATTCAGACCCCCAAATACTGAATCTGATAATTAAAGGGCTTTTATATTGAGTACAAACAGAGATTTAAACTTATTGCCCTAAAATCAGTTCACAAACTTATAATTTAATTCATGGCAAGTTTGGTTTCAGCATAAGACAATTTTACATTGTAACATATGGGTGGCCATTTTTCTATCACTGTACTAAACAATCTTTAGAGGTAGGCAACCTGTGACTCGATTGACAACTTTATCAAGTAACACTCCATGCATATGTAATTTCTAGCTGAATAACTTATTCAGCTTTACCCATTTGTTACTTTAATTTTTGTGTACACATGATAGTTCTCATGATTCCAGTCATGTCTTGCAGATATTTAATACTTATTTGAAAATTTCTTAGAATGCATTTTGATCGCCATCAGCCCCACTACCTTAACTTCTCTCAGACCTACTTCCCCCACTACCCACCCAATTTTATGTCCTCTTCTATGGTTGTTTAAATCTATAAAATCCAATTTGAACCAGTTGTATACTGTTGGATGTGTGAGCATTCACTGGAGCTTGGTTGACCTAACAGTAGCAACACCCTTAAAGAAAACAGATGCACCCTCTCCCAGCACCTATCAACTGCCAATAGCTCCTCAGTTTGGGGTGGGAAGGGAGGTGCCCACTTCCCCTCCCCATACTTGGATTTTGTGTGACTTGAATTTAGGTAGGTCGTGTGCATGGTGTCACATTCATTGTGAGCTCATTTGTGCAGCAGCTTTGTGTGTTTGGAAAATGCCATTTCCTTGTAGTCATTTACTGCCTCTGGCTCTTAGAATCCTTTTCCTCCTCTTTAACAGAGATCCTCAAGCCTTGCAAGGGTGGGAGGGTTATATAGATGTCCCATTTAGGATTTGAGCACTCCACCGTCTCTTATTATCAGCCCCTTCACCAGTTTTGGGTCTCTATATTATTCACCATCTACTTCAAAATGTTTATTATGTAATATAAAATGCTATTTTCTTTGGTCTTTTATTATAATATTCTCAGATATTTGAATACATATTTATATTAAATTTGTTATTGTGGTACATAATTCTAAATTTACTAAATTATTTCTATTGTGAAAAGAGTGTGTAAAATTTAAAGTGATTTTATTCTACTTGCTAATCTCTTTTTTTTGGAGTTTATTTTTTTCTTTATTTTTATTTCTTCAAGTTACATCTCAATCGCAGTCTCCTCCCTATTCCCCCCTCCAGTCCCACCCTCCCACCCTCAACCCCCCCATCCTCAACCCCCCCATCCTCTTCCCTTTTTTTTTAAGTTTAAGGTATATCTTATTTCCCCCTACAGTTTCCCCTTTCAATCCAACAAATGGCTCTTTCTCTTATAATAATAAATACAATACAAAACAACAGAGGTGGTAATTAGGCCACAGTTATGAGGGTTATATGGCTTAGTGTACAATGTCCAGTCCATCTACTTGCTAATCTCTTTAAAATGCATTTTGTCATCGTACCTATTTACTATTTTAAGATTTTTTTTTATTTATGTTAACTGTCTTGGGCTTAGGTCTCAATCTTTTATTACTTATTTTGCTTGCTATATTTTATTTTACTTATTTCCTTAAAATTGTAACCCTTCCAATTGGTCTGGTGCTTCCTTGCTTGGGGGAATGTATATCTAGAGGAAGCTGTGAGGTTTTCTGATCTATCTGCAACAAAAGGATCTTATATGTGGAACTTTAGATGTTGTCTTATTTCATCCCATAAATATCAATATTGCAAACCTCACTCATGCCTCTTCTCAACAGTATTCTCTGAGAAGCTCTCATGGACCACAGCTAGCTCTAAACGTTGTGTGTGAGTTGGCGAAGGGCAGAAGCAGCAGTAATGAAATAAACATGGTAACAATTAAAATAGTCTCTACCTTCAAGTAATTCCAATTTCTAGTGATGACTTACAAGAAACATACAATGAGTTTGGCAAATCCTGATAACAAGAAGCAGAAAAATTAGAAATCTAAAGATCATAAGGAGGGCTGGAAATAAGATTAATATATTTAGTCTAATGGGATAACTCTTGATCAGGTACCAACATAAATAAAGATAGCATTTTGTTTAAATTTTCATCTATCTTTAAGCTTTGTAAATTCTTTCAATTATATTTGAAATAATGCCAAATCTGAAACTATTTTGAAACTTTGTATTCTTGGCATTTTACTTCAATTTTCCATTATTAAATTCATCATTGTGTCTGTGAATTCACATGGTTCGTGTGTATGTGCATGAATGTATTTTTGTGTGCTGTTATGTGTATGTATGAGTATCCATGTAGAATAGAGACAGAGGAAAGCCTCAAGTGCTGTTCCTCAGTAGTGGTCAACATTGATTTTAGGAGAAGGATTTCTCATTGGCCAGTAGTTCAATGATTGGGTTAGGCTGGCTTGGCAGTAAGTGAGCAGGTGGCTGCTGCATTCATTGTTTTTGCAATCTGTACGAAAGGCTGAATTTTATTTCACTGAGACCAAAGCTGAGATAAGTTATCAGAAAAGTAGGACAGCTTGTTAGGGAACAGACTGATCAGGAAGATGTTAGCATGCTTAGTTATGCCTGGGGATGAAAATTATGGGATTACTTTTATTCTGTGAATTTGCATAAATTGAAATTACAACTCAGCTCTCCCACAAAGTGTGG
The DNA here is from genome assembly GCA_907164525.1 of Lophiomys imhausi. NCBI lineage: Eukaryota > Metazoa > Chordata > Mammalia > Rodentia > Muridae > Lophiomys > Lophiomys imhausi. Next base: position 14,447,566 of record CAJQZJ010004763.1, read on the forward strand.
GGAAGATAGACAAGATTTATTTTCACTGTCTGCATTTCTCAGACAAGAAGCCCAAGGGTTTGAGAAAGAAAGATTATAGGACTATAATATTATAAGACTATTATTATAGGACTATAATATTATAAGACTACAAATTATTATAGGACTATTACATAATGCGAAGAAAATCTCAATGTGTGTGTGTGTGTGTGTGTGTGTGTGTGTGTGTGTGTGTGTGTGTGGTATTTCACTGAAAATATTTTTGTAGAGGTTCCTACCACCCAACAGTGTTTTCATCATGTCCTACTATAGCAAAGAATGACATTGTGTACCAAGAGCAGCAATTATCATCTTTCAACATACAACTAACTGAATTTCCCAGCTGTTTTTCAGTTGTGAGGGGATTGACGTCCAGCTAATGGGAGGTATAAAAACCTAAATTGTACATGTTCCAATTTTAAAATGCCTGCATAGAGCACTCTCGAACTATCTGTTCTTCAGCATAGCCAGATAGATCAAACCTTTCCAAGAGCCCAGGGGCATAGGTGGAGTTTGGTGGCTAATTCACCATGGAGGACACTGAGGTATATTCATTTGGGCTGTTCCATTCCTGAAACACAAACAAATAATCAAAACCATTTTGTGTTTTTTTTTTTTTTTTTTTTCCGAGACAGGGTTCTCTGTGTAGCCTTGGCTATCCTGGAACTCACTGAGTAGTAGTAGTAGACCAAACTGGTCTTGAACTAACTGAGATCTGCCTTCCTCTGCCTCCCTAGTGCTGTTATTAAAGGCATGTGCCACCAGACAGTTTTGAACTGCTATGTGGGCGCTGGGATTTGAATCCCAGTCCTTTGGAGGAGCAGCCGGTGCTGTTAACTGCTGAGCCATCTCTCCAGCCCCACAAAACAAAATCACTTCAATGAGTAAAATTTGGGTATTTTAGAACAACAATTATTACGTTCATTAATAAAAACATTATTTAAATAGTCTATTGAAAATTTGCATTCCAAGAAGCCTGAAAACATACTCATGTTGTTTATCTCTATCTGTGCAATGTCTTCTGTATTCAGAATTTCTTTGCAATTAATTCTCATATTTTTGCTTAAGTAAAAATACTCCTGAGAATTCAAGTAGGACTTATGCTCATCATATGAAAGGAACTGTTCACACCAGGCTCCTGATTTACTTTCCTAATAAAATCCATAATTTTCCATTTCTTGAAATCCATCATTTTCCTTTTGTCAGTTCATTTATCTGAAGTTGCTGTTCTGCCTTTTTCTTTCTTTTTTTTTTTTAAAGATTATTTATTTATTGTGTATACAGTGTTCTGCCAGCATGTACACATTCACTCCAGAAGAGGGCACCAGATCTCAATGTAAATGGTTGTGAGCCACCATGTGGTTGCCGGGAACTGAACTCAGGACCTTTGGAAGAACAGCCACTGTTCTTAACCTCTGAGCCATCTCTCCAGTCCCTGTTCTGCCTTTTTCTACTTTGACCTACACATGTTTTCCAACCTGCTTCTATCAAATCACAGACATTCTCCATCTTCTGGACTGCTGGGCCTTGCTGGAGAAAATGACATAATTCTTCCAAGTGGGACAGATTTATAGTTTCCAGTTTCAGCTGGACCCTTCAAGTTGCTTGTCATCCTTTTCAGGCTTTTGGTTTGTTAGCCCTGATCTGAACAAGGGTATGAGCAGAACCATTCATTTCACAGTACATAACTTTTATTTCTGGGTGTCTAGAGGGGCCTTTTGTACATACCAATTTCTGAACTGATCAGATGATTTCCTGCATGGTGTTATCCTGGTCTTTCTCTCTTGCTTCAGCTTCCATTTGCCCTTGTATTCTCCCACAGATCAGCCTATGGAAGATGCTCCATGGCCAACAGTCATTTTCAAATGCTAACTTCCTTGGGAGAGATGCTGTCAAACATATGTGTAGGTTACTTCTGTTTTCTGGAGTGTTAGATAAGGAAGTTCCTTGAAAGAAGTGAAATGTAAAGCTTGAATTTGATTATGTAAGTAGCATTTTCTCTTCTATATAATATTATATCAATCATTAAAATTTGTGAAATTATTTTGAGCAATGAAAATGTAATTTAATACCTTTCATTTTATATGCAGATTTATGTAAATGTGATCCCCCATATAGTACAATAAGAATACAATGACCTACCATTAAAGATGCTGGCTCAGTGGTTAAGGTCACTGACTGCTCTTCCAAAGGACCTGGGTTCAAATCCCAGCACCCACATCACAGTTTACAACTGTCTGTAATGGCCGGGCATGGTGGCGCACGCCTTTAATCCCAACCCTTGGGAGGCTGAGGCAGGTGGATCTCTGTGAGTTCAAGGTCAGCCTGGTCTACAAAGTGAGTCCGGGACAGTCAAGAATACACAGAGAAACCTTGTCTCAAAAAAACCTAAAAAACAACAATAATAACAACAACAAAAGAAGCAATAACTTTGTCCCTCTGTTCTTACATTTCTCATGCTAAGGATTGGTCATAAATACATATACACTAACAATAACATGACTGTTTTTTTCTTTTATTTAATTGTTTTTTTTCACATATATATCCTGACTAGAGTTTCCACTCCCTCTTCTCTTCTCCACTCCCTTTCAGATCCACCTCCTTTTTGTCTCTCATTAGAAAACAAACAGGCTTCAAAGGAATAATAACCTAATGAAAATATAAAATATGTAAAAAATTATAAAAATATAAAATACAATATTATATTATTAAAAACCTAACACATTGGAATTGGACAAAACAAACAGAAGGAAAAGAGTTCAGGAGGAGGCACAAGAAACAGAGACCCACTTATTTGCACATTCAGGAAGCCCATGAAAACACTGAAATGAAAGCTAGAATATATACAAAAAAAAATCACCTAAAGGGTAAAAGAAAGAGAGAGTATTAAACATAAAAAACAATAAGATAAAATTTGAGGAAAGAAAGGAAAAGCTTTTACATGACCTTGTGAGATAAAGAAGCTCCAAAGAAGTTACTGGTTGATTTTTCTGTTGCTCATCTACTGCTGGACATGAGGCTTATCCTTCAGAGTAGTTTGTTTCTGCAATGAGAATCTCTAGAAGGAAACTAAATTTTCATTTGTAAGCAATTATCAGAATTTGCTGTTGGGTTACTGATGGAACATGGGTCTACTTCCTTTCCTTCAGTTCTAGGCTCCCTTCTTGTGCAGACCCAGGCAGGTCTTGTACCTGCTGCCTCAGACTCTGTCTTCATATGTGGCTCTGTCATGTTGATAGAAAAGGACCTGTTTTCCTAGTGTCTTCCATTCTATCTTGCACTTATATATATATTTTCTGTTTCTTCTTCCAAGGGTTCCCTAATCCCTGAGGGAAGGGATTTGATGGAGACATAATTTAGGGCTGAGTGTTGCAAGGCTCTCATCACTCTGAATATTTTCTGGCTGTGGGTCTCTGTATTTGTTCCAGTCTGGGAAGAGGAAGTGTCTCTGATGATGGTTGAGCCAAGCACTGCTCTATGATTATAGCATAATGTCATTAGGAGTTATTTTATTGCTACCTTCCTAGTATCTGAACTATCTAGTCTCATGTTGTTGGTTTTCTAAGCAGTATCAGTATGGGCTCCATCTCATGAGTGGGTTCTAAGTCAAATCCGATATTATTTCGTTACACCAAGAAGCTTTGTGCCACTACTGCTCAGCATATGTTGCAGGCAAGACACCAATGAATATCAAAGTTCAAGATCTGTGAAAAATTGTGTTAAAATTTTGATGGGGATTACAGTGAGCATGAGAAATCTTTCATCTTGTTATGTTCTTCAATTTCATTTTGAAATGACTTGAAGTTTTATCATCCAAGTCTTTCACTTGCTTGGTTAGAGATACCATAGGTTATTTAAGATATTTTATATTATTTGAAGATATTTTAAAAGCTGTTGTTTCCTGATTTCTTTCTCAGATCATGTTATTTGTTTATAAAAGGGTGACTCTTTTTAGTTAATTTTGTATCCAGCTCCTTTGCTGAAAGTATTTATCACCTATAAGAGTTCCCAAGTGGAATTTGTACAATCACTTAAGTGAGGTGGCATTTTACTTTATATTTGGGAACCTGCTCTTGTTCAACATCTTCATTTGACCCTGTGTGGTTTCTTTTAAGTTCTCTTAGGATCAAATATATTTCTTCAGTAAGGTCCTATTTCAAAGAGTGACACTTTTGAGAAGTGAGGAAACAAAGGTTTTGGTTACTCAGCATGAAACTCTTAGCTAGCTAAGCAGTCACAGGTGTGCATTTCACGCAAAGCATTTTGAAAATTATTCTCAAATAATACAGTAATCTTACAGTTTGGTAAATTAACCTTCTATAACTTCACATGATTTCCTTGTATCATGGGTCATCTCTACCAAAGCATGTTGATTGGAATGTGTCCTCCAGCTTCATCAACCACAGTGCCCAGGGAGTTTCATTATGGACTTCACTTTGACAGGTCTAACAGAAGAAGTTGAGAAGTCTTCTGAATGTCCCCTCTGATAAACACATACCCACTCAAGTAGGTGCCATCTGTCCTTACTGCTGCCCCTTTCTCTTTGCTACAGGATGACACAATCTGAGTGAGGACTGTGTGCCATCTTCATCAGCACCCTCAGCCAGCCCATCTGAAAGCACATGAAGACTTCTCTTCTGAGTTACTGAAGAGTCTGCTGATTGGGGTACATGCTGCTCGCATCAGATCTGCCTATATCGTCCTATTATTAGAACCTTAGAAGAGCCACTGCACTCCTCACCAACAAACACAACATGAGAAAGCCACAGGAAATCTTACACACATGCTCATTCACAAATTCTTGTCCCTGAGACTTCAATGCATACAGCAATGAAGTCTGGAACATAGCGAACGTCAAAGGAGTATTTGACAATTAAGCTGAATTTATTTTGATGACTGAGACTCATTTTCACTTTGTTGTGAAGAAACACTGTCTTAGAAATTGTAAGAGATTGAAGGGCAAGACATAGAACATTAGGCTAGTACCTATCTTTCCACTGTACTTAATTTATTGTCAACAGTATTGGTACAGATGCAAGGGCATCTGTGAGATTCCTCCAGTGTTCATGCTCTGGGATATGCACCATGACATGTTACTGGAATCTCTTCTCAAAGGATTAGGAAGCTTTCCTTTCACACTGTCTTGTCAAATTTCATGCTTTTTAAAAATCTTTCAGTAGATTAACACAGGTGTTTCAGACATTTTAAGGTTATTTGTAAGCTGTGTGGTTCAGTTGAGCATTGATTTTCAATGTCTTGTCAAATGGGAAGCTCATTTTCAATGAATTTCACCTTTGTTAATACATAAGATTAAACCAGTCAACATCCCAGCTTGAGTGGGGAGTGATTTAAGTGTGCCCATCAATAGCTAGAGAACTAGTGACATGTGACAGCTGCTGGTAAAGGAAGAGTCAGAGTCCCAGAGGTGTGTAGTCCTGGGTGATTACACCGTGCTCCAGTGGATGGCCCCACACCTGTGTATATCTGGGCAACAAAACTTGGCCTCAGTGGGTGTTAAAAAAAGAACATGTATTTGGAGGGAAAATAAAAGAAGAAAAGGAAGGGTTGATTCAGGAAATTTTAGAGGAAAGAGTAAGGGGTGAACATGATCAAAATGCATTGCATGCATGTATAAAATTTACAGAATAATATCTATATTATATCTATATATATGCATGCATGTATGTATAAAATCTTTAAAATTCAGTCCCCATGTTCATTTTCTGGAAGTCTTTCTCTTGAGTAACATTCTTGACATGGATAAATAAGTTAACTAAAATCATCAGCAAGATTTTTTCTTTTTATTTATACTATTTCTGCTACTTCCCATAGTAATTATATCTGTATTACAAAAAAGAGAAATTTCAATAAATAAAAAAAAGCCCAGGAGCTTGGGAGATGAATCAGCTGGCTGAGTAGGGAAGGCTAGCAGAATTAAGACCCCAAAACCATGTAAATGCTGGGTCTGTGATGGCCTGTCCATGATTCTGCTTTAAAAGACAGAGAAAGGAATTCCCCAGAACAAGGTTTTAAGATTAGGTTTCAGTGACCTCTGGGTTTCATTGAGAGACTTTCCTTTAAAAATACAGTGGAAGAGCAGTGGATGAAGATCCCTGATGTTAATCTTGGGCCCCCACATGCCGGTGCACACACATGCCCATACACTTGAGCACGCACTTGTACACACACACACACACACACACACACACACACACACACACACACACTGCATCACACACACACACACAAATAAAGAAAATAGAAACAAGAAAAATAAAGCTTCAGTGTGACATAAGAGCTAACAAGCACCTGCTGTCTTTGAGATAATTATGTGAAAACTTTTAAAAATAGAGAAAAAATTAATGCAAAAGACAAAATAAAGCAAAACATTTAGCAATTACAGTTAGAAATCTATTAATTTTCAATTATTTTATTATTGTATTGTGTATATTTCACGGCACATGTGAAAGTCAGAGGAAGAATTTTGTGGAGTCGTCACTCTCCTCTACCTCCACTTGGGTTCTTAGATTAAATCCAGGTCATCAGGCTTCCAAAGAAAGTGCTGTTACCTGCTGGGCTATTTCAAAGTCTATAGAGTATACCACTTACTTATAGTTTCAAGCATCTGGCAACATGGTGCAGGAAGCATTTGCTGAATTTCAAGATAACACCTTCTCGTGACTATCTATGTACCTTCTCATTCCAGCAGTGATAGATTTAGTAAATGGTAGGATATTTCAGAATTATTTTTTCCCACTTGTTTTAAGCGTATGAGTGTTTTTCCTACATATTTGTCTGTGCACCATGTACATGCCTGTTGCCAGATGCGCTGGAATTGGAGTTACAGAGGGTAGGGAGCCACTATATAAATGTTGGGAATCTTATTTGGGTCCACTGAAAGAGCAGTAAGTACTCTTTGTCACTGAGCCATATTTCCAGACATTTGTTTGTTTATTTAGTTAATTTTACTTGGATGAATTTTTACATATGTATGTATGTATATGTACATGTGTGCCTGCTCGTCATGGTAGGGGTAAAAAGAGGGCACTAGATTACCTGGAACTTGGGCGATGAGTAGTTGTGAGCTGCCATGTGGATGCTGGGAACCAAACCCAGGTCATCTGGAAAAACAGCCAGTGTCCTTAGCCTCTGAAGGTTCTCTCCAACCCATTGCACATATGAAAGAAATCAGGATGCAAACATAAATATCTTACAGATTAACTATTTTACAAAAAAAAACCTATCTTATAAGAATAGATTTCTACTGATAAAATTGAAGGCACCAAATTTTACACATGTCAGTGTAAAGCTAGAGTATATTTCAATTCCAGTTTGAAAAAGTGGTGACAAAATTTAGAACTCATTTGTCATTAAAATGTTTTGCATGGTTTTTGACTTTATACTGATTTGAGTTGAGCTATTTTCCACTAATGCATATTGATGAGTGGGTGATTAAACTGTTCTAAACAAATGGCCTAATGATATACAAATTTAACAGAATTCATGAAATCCTAGGATTTTTTAAATACACTAAATTATTATAATGTGAATCAAATTTAATGTTATACAAAATGGCCACATGCTACATTGTTGGAATCTACAAGGATTTCTACACATTCATATATTCCATGAGAATTTAAGACTGATTCATTATGAGTTTGTTTTGTTTTGCTTATTTGACTGGATTTTACTCTGATATTTGCCACCTTTGAATGACAACATGCTGTTCTTTAGGATAATTACCCTCTTCTGGTAAGGGCACATTTTTTGACTTATCAACAGACATCCTCTCAATCCTGTCCAAAGATGTGTGGGGTTCTTTTTCCAATAATGAAACTTAGAATCCCACTGCAAATCCTTGGTTTAATGTTTTCCTTGTTTAAATGGATCTTATCTTTTATTCTGAAGAAATATAAAATAGTGGGTAATTGGGGAAAGAATGAACTAATAATTCTGCTTCACTTTTAATAGAAGTAAAGTTGACACTAAATAAAGTATAAAGCAGCATAAAATAAAATGAAGGTCTAGATATATACATATTTCAAAAATCTGTTTTGCATAGATTTTCTAGTAGCTATTGATAAATGTCTAAACTCAAGATTTATTCCAATTAAATTTAAATGTTCTTTTCACAGCTGGCAAAGATCAGTCAGAAAATCACTTCCTCCATAAACATGAAGACCTGAGATCAGATCACCAGCAACCAGGTAAAAAGCCAGGTGTCTTAGGACATATCAGTAATGCTAGTGCTGAAGAGGAAGAGACAGAAGGACCAGTGGGACCTATTCATCAGTTCATCTTGATCAATCAATAAGCTCTAGGTTCAATAAAAGACCAGGTTCAATTAATAAATAATAATAATAATAATAATAATAATAATAAATAATGAATTAAAAATAAGATGGAGAGCACAATCCAGCTGGCTCTTGATATGGGGGATGTGTGTGAACCACCCCTAAGGGTGTGAGGGTGGGAGAGTCAGCTCTGCATTTTGTCTGCTTTTTGGTGGTGTTAGCGAGAGAGATCCCCTCCACTCTCTGATACCCTCAATGTAGGTAGCAGGTAGAAAAGTTGGCCCTGATGGGCTCATGAGAGGAAAAGAACTGGTCCATCTCCTTACCTGCTCTAGCACTCATGAGAGCAGGCCCTGCACCTTATCTAGGTAGCACAGTAGAACTGGCCTCAGACGTGGGGGTTGCAGGCCCAGAGGGCTTTGAGTTGGCTCACCCAAACATATATCCCATGGATGAACTGCTGGAGTACATGAAGAGACCAGTACCACAGACCCAAAACTACAGGATCTCCATGACAGAAGACAACAACAGGATATCTGAGAGGATCCCCAATGAGATTCCAGTATTGACAAAGTAGCAGAAGCCAGAGACCTCATGCCAGACCAAGAGTCATTACAATGAACATTTGCAAGTAAAAAAAGTCTGGACAAAACAGAATATTTTGGGACACGCTGAGACACACTACTGCTTCCACAATGAGATTTTCTTTTTACGTTGGGAGGCTTCAAGGGTAGAGGGTGGGTCTGACAAGAAGTAGGAGATGAGAGGGAACAGGACACATGATATGAAATTCACAAAATAAAAAAAACAATAAAAAGAAGAAAAAATGAAGCCAGATGTGGTGGTGCACACCTTTAATCACAGCACTCAGGAGGCAGAAGCAGGAAGATCTCTGTGAGTTTGAGGCCAGCCTGGTCTACAAAATGAGTCCAGGACAGCCAGAGCTGTTACACAGAGGAAACCCTGTCTTGAAAAACAAACAAACAAAAAACCTTAACAAAAAAAGAAAGAAATTGCCTTGAAATAAAGCCCAATAAGGTGAATAAATATCAGAAATTCATGAAAAGTCTATAAATGTGTGCATTATACTTATATGTAAATATAATCAGAGGTTCACCTACATAGCAAATGAATCATTAATGGAACAAGATGCATCCATACATATAACAAATATCTTAATATATAAACAAGTTTATGTACAGAGACACACAAAGAAACTGGCACTGTTTGTATTACTATGATCCATCCTCATTGAGTTAACGAGCAATTGATCACTATTGTCATTTTAAAGACTTTTGATCCATTGCTTTGGATCTGAAGACTTTTTCAAAGTTCATGCAGTTTTGGGGGTCACAGGAAGAGATGAAGACTGGCATCACTCATTACTAATTTACACTGATGTGTTAGTTCCTTTTATTGTACTTACAGCAAAGAGTTTGGAAATATTTTTGAAAAACAATTCAAAGTTTACAAATTAAATTTCATTACTTGTATTGATAGCTTTAACAATTTGAATCTTTATTGTTGTATTTAAGGTTTCAACCTTAACAAATAAGAGGAAACTGATTTTGTGTTGATTTAGTGATAAGAATTACAAGAATATGTCATTTAAAAGAAATTTGTGCTTTCTCAATTACCACATTCTGATCACTGATATGATTTGCCAGTGGTAGAATTGAGAATATCAACTAGTTGTTAGCTTAAAATTGACACTGTGCCTAGATCACTCAGTGGCTATGCCACATATCAGGGACACAAGCCCCTTTAGACTTGTCCAAACATGTGCACATGTGGGTGTAAAGTAGTTTTCTTCATTTTAAACATATTTAATCAGATACTGTAATCCACTGTAATATCCCCAGCTCTGTAAATATCCCTGAAAACATTCATAAGTTATATCTCAATATATTTTTGAGATTTGGAAATGTTGCATGTTAGTGACACGATATTATAGCATAAGTCACAATGCTGACTGCTGATAGCACACAGGACAGCAGCAGTAACAACTTCAGAATTTCTAATGTTTGTTATATTGTATACTAATTGCATCCTTAAAGTGCCAAAGATGTAGCAGGAGCTAAAACCAGCTTTCTTATAAAGATATAAATAGAAAAACTTAGACTGTCAATTGACTGATTCAAATTTTATATTTTAGAAATGTCTTTCTGAATTTGTAGAAGGGATTTATGACAATCTTCAGATATAATTAAGGGAAATTGTCAAGTACTACTCTGTTCTATTGTGGGGGCAGTGCTTTAGAGATGTTAAATTTGATTGAAAATCCAGAATGAAAAAACAAATATGTCTAAGTCCAGAGAAATTCAGGAGCTGAGGCTATGAAACTGCTGGTCATCTGATCTGATGGTATGAAAACCCACCACCTCCATCTACTCACCAAGAGTTTTCTGTTCTACGCAGCTGGGCAAGTCATATCTTTCATTCTCCCTCTCCCTCTTCCTCTCTCCCTCCATGCTGCTGAGAGATGTCTTATCTCCCAAATTGAAGGAAAGCTCTGAAAAAAAGCAAGGACTCAAGTCCAAGGTCCAGTTATTTCACATAATTCACATGTGTCTCAAGAATACCTCCCCCCAAACAATTTCCTCTACCTCTTTTCTAAAGATTAGAGAAGTGTCAGTGGATAAAGCATTTGCAGCACAAGTATGAGAACCTGAATTCAAATCCTCCAGTGTAGAAATAATTAATTAAATTATTTAACCATATTAGATTATTGTTAATTGTACAGCAGCTGTTAATCCTTATCCAGACATTATAAATGAGTACACACTGACACCATGTGGATTTTAACAAGCCTTGGCCTGAATTGTGCAATCCTAGCCCATCTAAGCTAGCTCGTAATTCTATTAACCAAATATGACCCCATATATACATATGTCCCCATTCTCCATGCTGTGTGGATGTTCCTGGCCATGTGGAATGACACTCTTTTTTCTAACCCATGGAGTGTGTATCCTCCTACCTGCTGCTCTTGGCTGGAATGAATTAATCCTCTGTCTAAAACTCAGGCTTTCTGTTCTAATCTCAGGAAGTCCCACCTTTCTCTGTCTTTGCCCAATCTCAGGCCTCAGCACTTATTTAACCAATCAGAGTCAATTTAGTAACAGACAGCAAACTGGACCACTTAACATAGGAATGCTTAACACTACACCATCACTCCAGTCCCCAGTAAATCAGGTGCAACAACACAGGTCTGCAATCCCGATGCTCCTAAAATGAGGGGAGGAGTCAGGAGAATCTCTTGTAACTCAAAGGCCATCAGCAGCAAAAAACATACAGATCCTGTTCAAGCAAGGCAGGAGGTGATGACATAAGGTGCCCTTTGACCTTCAGGTACACTTTGGCACACATAAATAAGCACACAGATATTACACACAGATGTCACAAACATATGCAACACACACACACACACACACACACACACACACACACACACACACACA
>CAJQZJ010004763.1:14471401-14500801 GCA_907164525.1 Lophiomys imhausi
CATATGCCCCACTTATGCCCCAAGGGACAGCTCTGATGCCAGACTCCTCAAACTTGTTTCTTGCTCACCTGCTCCATTATGCCACACACAGCCCTGAACAGGAGCTCCGGGAATCACCACTAAGGACTAGAAGGAAAAGGAGGAAATTGTGGAGGGGACATAAAGTGGAAGAGACACCTACCCATGGGGATGCTAATGAGGAAAATGGGGAGCAGGAGGCTGACAAGGAGAACGATAAAGGAGAGGAAGCAGAGGCAGCTACTGACAGGCAGGCAGCTAAGAAGATGTAGATGGTGGTATTGAAACCAAGAAGACTTATGATGATGACTAGAGAGCAAACATGGAAAAGGTAAATTTGAGGTCGCAGAGACTTGTCTATCCCCCATTGCTGGTCTCAGAATTTAATCTTGGTCACCTTGAGAAGCAAGCCTCTGCCCATCAAAGGCAGTCCTTATCCTTTTCACCAGCACACCACCAAAACCACAAGTGAATTGGCAACAGGGTAGGACAAAGCAAAAGAGCAACAAAAACATTACGAGGTACTGTTTTGTTTGTTTTTTCCCAAGTACTTTAAAGGGAAAATTTGCTCATGTTTTTATTTACATTTTATATTTTTGTACATATTGTTAGGTTACCAAAGCAGCCTTTGGGATATTCTTTACTTACTTCTTACTTGTGGTGTGACCATGTTCATCATAATCTCCAAGTCTGAAAGGAAAAAAAAAAAACATGCAAAAAAAATAAACTCATTCCAAGCATTCTAGTAATGGTTTTGTATATGTAGCCGGCTGTACTATATGTAGTTAGTTCATGTGAGATAGTCAAAAAGGCCAAAGACAAAAGTTGGTTTCTTTGCTTTGTCTAGGAAGTTGATGGTGATTTTTATTTTACTTTAATTTTGGCTTATTTGGTGCATGTATGAAACAATGTCTGACAATAAACCAGAACTCTATTTTGAAAACTAAATTTATTTATTTATTCATTCATTCATTCATTTCCAACATAATGTTTTTATTTATTTGGGAATTTCACATAATGCACTCTCACCACAACTATTTCCCAGTCTTCCCAGGTCTACCTGCCCACCTCTGTGCCCTTAACCAAAGAACAAGAAGAAAGAAAAATAAAAGAGAAAAAATACACCAAGTTCAATTTGTGTTGCCCACACACTCATTGGAGCATTGTCAAACTCAATGGCCAGCCCCTTAAAGAAAACCACTCTGAAAGAGCCCAATCCTGTCTGATCTTGGAAGCTAAGCAGGGTCCATGACTAGTTACTACGTGGATGGGAAAAAAATCTTGATGTATATTATTAAACAAAATAAGTGTCTGCCATTGCAGCATAGTACATTAGTCTATTTATTTAGGATTAGAGGAAAATAAATTATAGATAAAAACAGAGTGGAGGTTGCACCCAATTCCTCCTATTGGGAGTAGGAGGGAACTTGAATACAGGCATAGAGGAAGCATGGATCTTTAGATAAAGCTGTAGGTTTGCTCTTTGACACAATAGTGGTGGCTATACAAAAGCACTCATTACAGAATCTGTGAGTGGGAACTCCTGCAAAAAGGCCCTGTCTGCAAAGGATGATGGACTGATTAAAATTTTAGTGACTGGAGAGGTTGCAATGTTGCAGGTCCAAAGACTAATTACACTTTGTCTTGAGCTGTAGTTAGCCTGCTGCATAGCCACGATTTGCTCCCTCCTCTATCCCCACCCCTAGCCCTGTGTCCAACTCAAAATCCTAACAAATGTTTATAATTAAGAAAACTCTAGATTTCCACTGATAAAAGGGGTAAGAGTGTTCTCAGGTTGAGTTGAAGGGCGATAGAAGAGATCTTACCATCTTTCCTTAACTGACCTGCCTGATGTACCCACCAATGGATTTGAAAAGGACCATCATTTACACATTTGTTTGTTCTTGCCACCATGAACTTCACAAAATTGCATCCACTTTGGAACATGGTGTTTGGACTTTCCAGGTCAGAGTCACTCACATTTAGAGTCACATATAGAGAAAACAAAACCAAAAAAAAAAAAAAATAAAACTCTCTTTGAGGTAAAGCTCTAAGCCTGAGTGTGTGTGTGTGTGTGTGTGTGTGTGTGTGTGTGTGTATTTGGCACTGAAAAACCTCAAAACAAGAAGGGTCTGTTTGCTTTGTGTAAGCTTTTTTCTGAAACAAAAAAAAATGTAAACCATAAATTTTATTATTCTAGGATGTAGGAGTTTATGATCAGAAAACAGTGCTGTTAAATGTTCTAGATTACTGAAAGTCATGGTTACAGTGGAGGTGGGGGATGATTCTGCACTAAGTAACTTTGTAAATCACAGGAAACTGAAGGAACACATTCCATCCCACACATAAACTCTTTATAGTATAGGTTACTATTTATCTCATATTACAGCAATGTCTATAGCAAAAACAGCTAATAGTAGGCCCATTCATGAAGAGAATACAGAGGACATTTCACCTTAGTATTTCTTAACCAAGAATTCCAATATTTCCAGGCAGTGGTCTTTTGATCCCAACAGTTGAGAGGCAGAGGCAGGGGTATCTCTGAATTTGAGGCCAGCCTGGTCTACGGAGCAAGTTCCAGGACATCCAGGGAAACAGAGAGAAATCCTTTTGTGAAAAACAAAACAAACCAACAAGTAGACAAACATCACATAACAAAACAAAACAATAATAAAAAAGGAACTCCAATATTATAATTTTAACAGAGCTCCCTCAAATTATTTCTAGCATAGGTTGTTATTTTTTGCTTAGTATCTTCTACATACACTCAAAGTCAAAAGCATGGTTTTAATAGATGGCTCCATATGCTGTATAAAAGTGCATCTCATGAATTCTATGAATATGAAGCTCACAATTTAGCAGTATATGCAAAGATAATGGTAATTTATTATATAAATGGATTGTGCTTTATGAATATTAAGGTTGTTCTACACAGCATCGTATTCTAGGTCAAACAGTTACCATCTTCATAAGACTGGCTATGATGCTTATAAAAGATCCTGGCTTCTTTGTCAAAAATTAAGTGACCATAGGTGTGTGGGTTCTAGTGGAACTGCCATATATGCCTCCTGTGCAAGAGGAAGTTCTTAGACCTCATGTGACTACGGAACTGTGGGGGGCTGATACATGCAGACACCCCACACCAGAGAGACGGGATGGGTGGGAAAGTGGGTAGAAGGTGGGAGGGTAGGAGGGTGGGACTGGGAGGGGTTGGAGGGAAGGAGCTGTAATGGAGACATAACTTGAAATAATTAATAAATGTTGATAAAAAAAGATCCTGGACTTTTGGAGGATAGGCAGGCATCCATAGAAGGAAAGGTAAAGAAGGCCACTGGACCAACACCCAAGGGTAAAAGTGACTGTCCACACCTAATCTGTGAGATGCTTGGGTTCCTGATGAGGAATATGTTCCCTTTACCATGGGGCTGATCTCGCCATTATTAAAACACAGCCATGTAGCTTGCAGCTATCTAGGTTAATGACATCATAAAGAGGGTAAGCGCCATGTGACTTCATCATAGTACTACATGGCATAAACTAAAATGGTGGCATCCTTCTGAGGCTCACCACACTCCTTTTTATATTAGCCTGAAGAGGTAGCACCAAACTTCATTTTATTTATAGTGTTTTCTTTTATATTATTTTGGCACCATTTCTGCATAATATATTTACTGATTTCTACAGCATATTTAAGAGTTTCCCTTGGGAACATGGACAACTAACAAAAAGAGTTAACACTTTGATATTTGTAGGATCCCAGGGCTAAATATTGGTAAGCACACATTCCATCAGAGACTCACAGGATACATCACCAGGCTCTTGCTATTGCTTTTGGTTTGTCTTCTTTTTTTCTTTATTTAAAATAGTATCATTCTGATTTCTTCTGTTAGGTAACTGCAGGAGATATTGTCTAGGACATCCTGCTGACACCAAAGTCCATATGTAGCATAAATATTTATATTTGTAATATTTATATTAATTACCTAATATTTTAATTTCATTAAAATACTTTCAATTTTTAAGTATACAAATAAGAGGTCATAATTTCTACATTTGTATCTGTTATATGCTAGAACTTAATATCTGTTTCAACAGTTATTGGATATGCATTCTTTAAAAAACTTCACTTATTCTTTGTTTTTTTTTCAGATTAAAAAACTCTGTAAAATGACAAGAAAATAATTAAAGATAATTTAGTCCCCATTGAGATATATAAAAACAATAAATTTGAAACATCTCAGTTAATATCCTAATAAAACAGTTCATTTTTAATCAATTTTGGAACAAAAAAATTACTTAAAAAGGTCTGAGGTCATTGAACTTGGATTTTTTTCTAATTTTATGGACTTAATGTCAATGCAAATTTTATTATTTTCCTATTAGAAGGGTACCCTGTTGATTCTCCTTATGTCTTGAGCTCCGATTTAAATCTATCATTACATCATTCTATCTCATGAGTACCAAAATTATTATTTGTTAGTAACAGATTTATTGGAATATACAGTTAGCATACGACTTATTATATTCTCAGAATTGTGCAATTACTATAACTTTGGGTCATGTCTGTTACCATAAAATAAATCCTTTTATCTATGATGTACCTTTTTCTACGCACAGCCTCTTGGAACTGCGGGTCTACTTTGTCTTTATATATACCTGTTCTAAGAGTTCCATGTTAGTGGAATGACAGAGTATGTGTTCTGGTTTCTTTTGTGACTGGCACTGTGTTCAGGGTCTGTCTGCGTTGTACAAGTTATCCATTCTTAACATCCTCTTGCTGCTGAGTAATGTCATATTGTATCACAAGCTAAACATTTTATTTAACTCTCACTTGTGGTAGAAGTTAGGTCTATTTAGTAAATTATTATGAAGTTCAGCTGGGCATCTGGAAACACATAAAGCTTGGTGTCCCTTTAAGTTTTTGAAATGGACAGAGCGCAGTTGAGACCATAGTTCTAAGAACTGCCCTGTTGAAGGGGCGTGGCTAAGAAACTGGAAAAACTGCAAGAGGAAGTCGGTTGGAAAAATGAAGAAACCAGACAAGCTGCTAGAGAATGTCAGTTGAAGGAAAAAACAGGACTGCTGGAGAGAGAGTTCCTTAAAGGCGCCAGAGCACCAGACCAGCGAGTAAGGCAAACAGAGTTTGAAAGCTGTCGGAGTAGCTCTCGGTTTGGCAGTTGGAACAGACTTTCTTTATATACTGACCACAATTTGGTGGATGAAATAAGCTGACCTTGAGAACAGGCAATATTAGGCCCAATGGATGGACACCAAGTTTAAAAGGAACTGCCTGCTGGAACTGCCATAAATCAGGTTGCCCTGCATGGACCCATGCTGAGAATACTATTATCATTTTAAGGAGAAATTAAAATGGGGTTAGCTAGCTAGGTATTAGATGTTTTGTAGATAGGTGTTAGATAGGTAACCAGTAAATAATAAATATAAATATATAAGAAGTGTTTATAAATAAAAAATATTTTGGTTACAATCACATTTGGTTCCACTTTAGGTAGTTATTAATAGCATTGATGCTTTAGTTAGGATTACTGTTGCTATGATGAATCACCATGACCAAAAGAAAGTTGGAGAGGACAGAATTTGCTTGGCTTACACTTTCACATCACAATATATCGCTAATGGAAGTCAGGGTAGGAACTCAAACAGGACAGAAACCTGGAGGCAGAGCTGATGGAGAGGCCCTGGAGGGATGCTGCTTACTGGTTTGTTCCCCATGGCTTATTCAACCTGCTTCCTTATACAACTCCGGATCACTAGCCCACAGACAGAATCACCAGCAATGAGCTAGGCCCTTCCACATCAATCACTAATTAGAAAAATGTCCTCTACACTTGCCTACAGCCTGACCCTACAGAAGTTTTTTTCTTAATTGAGGTTCCTTCCTCTCAAATGAGTCCAGTTTGTGTCAAGTTGACATAAAACTAGCCAGCACAATTGCTATAGACAGGAATAGCTTATATATTTTTTCATTTTTCCTTGTGTACTTAGGAACCACGGAGTCCTGTGGAAACAGATTTTTGAGCAACCAGTCCTGCACGCATGCCTCCAGCATTGTGTAAGGTTGGCACTCCACATCTGCAGCTTTTGTACTTGGAAAACTTTCAGGCTGAGTCCCTCCTTCAGTGTGCCATCACTCTGACGGTCTGCATTTCAGAGCCTGCCATTACTATCCAGAAAGCATCTAAGTGCCTTGCTTTCAGTCACCATATCTCTTTGTTATCATTTTCAGAGCATAGCCACAGAGCTACTTCAGGTTCTAGCTCAGCAGTTCTCTCCCAAGTTATAGGAAAAAACATAAAGAGTATATTTTGGAAGATAGAAACCACATTTTATTAGAAATAAGAAAACACAAAATTAAGAAGGCTCCTGAAATCCATCACAAAGTGTAATACACTGAAGTAGATTTCTAACTCTACACACTAAAGCTAAACTCTTGAAGATTTTATCCAACTCCTTTTAGCATTGATTTTCATAAAAGGTATCACTTAACTATTTGACATAAAATATTAAATATTAGCCAAAAAAAAATCTTTCAAAAATTGTGGAACTTGTGTAGGGGAAGAAATTCAAATCATTTACAATCATTCCCACCCAAGACTTTAAGCAGATCTTTAAATCTCACACCTTTTAAACCTTTTAATTCTCCACCCCTGGTAAAAAGTTTGGTCACACAAGGGTGCAGCTGTATTCTTAAAACTGAAGTGACTTCAGTCTTAAGTGACCAGCTGCTACCCACTTTCCCTATTACCTTTGCTTCAATTCCTTTAAAACTGCTCAATCTTGAGAGACTGTGAGCTCCAACCGCAGCAAATGGAGAAGAGACATGGTCACCACCTGTGTTAGGATGGAATCCAAACATACTTCCTATCTGCTTGCTAGCCTATTTTGGGCCTTTGAACTCCCTTTTTGCCAAGAGACTTGCCTGACTGAAGTTCTTTTGCACTGCTTTTGTGTTCCTTTGTGCAATACGCTGAGATTATTCTTTATCTGTTTCTAACAGCTGCTACAAGGAACTAGTGCCTTTAAAATAGTGTGCACAAGAAAATACCATTTTACCACTGTTTTGGAGAGTTTCATATCAACTTGGCATGACATAAGTCACCTCTGAGGGGAGGGAACCCCAATTAATAAAATGCCTTCACAAGATCTAGCTGTAAGCAAGTCTGGAGGGCATTTGCTTAAATATGAAATTCTGTCTTGTTTATTTATTTACATCTAAAAAACTAATTCATGATTTGAGACATCTAACTAGTTTTCTATTTCAACAAAGTATCCGTAGACAGTTTTCATATATATATAGAATGCCTACAAAACCATATTTCTGACTAATAACTTAACTGCATAAAATAAGTCTAATATAATTTCACTGTGCTATTTTACTTTATTATCAAATCTTATGCAAATGTACTAAAGCTTTAGAACTATGGATAATAACTGCCAGTTTCTTATTTCACTTAGTAGTAAAGGGACTGACACAGATATGAAAAAGGGAAGAAATATAAAGTAGCACCAATAGAGCTTTCCTTGTTGTTCCTTACTCATGTTTTATTGCCTACATTTATTTCATTAAAATATTAACAATGCAAATTAGACCAAAGATGTCCCTTTTACTTCTTTGTGCTTTATTTCAAATAGAAATTAAGGATGACTGATTAAAGAGAATTTGATTTAGCCATTACCCATGAAAGGCCCAAGAAATACCTATTATAATTATGAAAAATATCATTTTCAGCCTTGTCTCAACTTTATTTAAAATTATGAGTATGGGCACATTATGATGATTTTGTAAGTGTTTAAAATGTCTTTTTTTTTACATTTATTTATTTCCTCCAGTTACATCTCAATCATAGTCCCCTCCCTTCTCCCCCCTCCTGGTCTGATCCTCCTACCCTTTTCCCCCTCACTCATCACTCACCTATTTGCTTTTTTTTTTTAATTTTTCCTCCCAACAGCTCTCCTTTTAGTCCAATAAAAGGCTCTTTTTCTTATAACAATAAATCCAATACAAAACAATAAGAATAATTAGGCCACAATTATTAAAATTATAAGGTATAACATACATTCCCAATGTCCAGTTCAAACATATTTGGCAACTAATATTAATATTCTATTGTCTATTTATCTCCATGAGTTTAAAGTTCTATACCTAACTCAGTTTCCATCCTAACTTGCATTACCAACTTAAAAACATCTTCTTAGATCTAGAACATCCTTTTAATTCCTAAACAAGTTAAAATTTAACTGTGAGACTATAACTATCTAGTCTTCAACCACATCAGAGAACTGTTAACTCAAATATATTTGTACAATTTAGTAAATGTTTAAAATTTAGTATCTATTATATCTACATACATTTTATACAAACGCGTGTGTATGTGTATGTACACTATAAGTATATATATATATACACATATACATACATTACTAACTACGATATATAGATTGCTCATTACCCTGTGTGATACCTATGCACAATGGAATGTTATTAACCTGTAAAGAAAAATGAAATAATGAAAATTGTAGTGCATTGATTGAGCTGATAAGGTAGACCACATCCCCAAAGACAAATATTGCATCTCTGTCAATATGGACTCTATTTTCCAATCTTCAGAAGGTAGGCCACAACCCCAAAGACAAATATTGCATCTCTCTCAAAATGGACTCTATTTTCCAATCTTCAGAATTGTGTGTTAGATCTTTAGAATCCAATAAACTAAAAAAGGGTCATTGGTGGGGTATGTACTATCTTCAGAGAAGGATGATGATAAAACAAACTTGATATGAAGAGGAAAGGAGGTACAGTGGAAGAGGCTTAAATTATTGGAATGGTAGAATGGAAAATCTCCTTCAGCCTCAGGATCTGGAAGATTGGAGCTGGGTCCAACCTAAGCCAACCAAAACAAAAAGAAACCCAGTGAGTAGGACAAGTATATGGAGAGGAGAAGCAGGTCTCATTTATATGATAAGGGGACATTTGTAAAGAGGATAGCCATGAAGTTTACCCTCTTCTTCAGTATTTATCAGACAGCACAGACAAATATCAGAAAGTCTTTGATAGGACAGAACAGTTAATTAAAAATTCATCCACAGTATTTCTTTCTAATACTGATTTTCTCATTTACAGTTTGGGCATGTACTGAAAAAATATTGTAGTATTTACAGATAAGTACCTTGTGTCTTGAAATACATTATTGTAACTGACTGAAGATCATTTTTTCTTCTTTAGGATAAAGATGTGTGAAGACAAGGAGCCTTGTGACCCAGGGAGCTGACGTGGAGCAAGAGTGATATCAAGACTGTCCAAACCCCAAAAATCTCACCTTGAGACTAGCAGGAATAGTACCATTCTTTCCTTGCCTTGGGCATGGATGTCCTGGCACACGTAGCCTTACTGCCTCCACCTATGCCACCTCTGGGGTGGTCGCGTAGAGGTTGGGTTACAGGTTAAACTTTCTCTCTCTTTATAAGGCCCTGTCCAACAAGCACCTAGAATTCTTCTTCATGAAAAAA
This sequence comes from Lophiomys imhausi, assembly GCA_907164525.1. NCBI lineage: Eukaryota > Metazoa > Chordata > Mammalia > Rodentia > Muridae > Lophiomys > Lophiomys imhausi. Next base: position 14,480,948 of record CAJQZJ010004763.1, read on the forward strand.
TAAGGCATTCTCAGCATCTTGACCCCAGACAACGACGTAAACTCACCCCAAAAGTCTCTACCCACTCTCCAAAGGTTATATAGCCTTTGTTCCCCACAGTTAAAGGAGCTGCTCAGTGAAACCTGTCTCCGGAGAGTCTGTTCTATTTGTGCTCACAGCCATCGGAAGTCTCTCACACCGTCAAAGGAGGGGAAGCTGAGTGGGAAGGACAAAGATATGTTCACTCCAAGAAAAGTTCTTATCTTTCAGGTTAGTGTCTGCAGTACAGTCTTCAGAGATATTTCCTTAGGAAAATAAAACTATTAAATTGAGTTTATATGTTAGGCCTAGTCACCTAATGCATCTTTCATGTATTTTATCTTTTAAAATTGTAGAACTAGTAATGTAGCTCAAACAAAGCATATTTATGCACATTTATCAAATATAAATTATATTTGGGGAAAAACACAAATCCCATATAAAGAAAAATGAGATTGACCATACACTGAACATATTTTGTTGCAGTTTTATATAGAAAGGAAATATGCTGACATACTTTATATGTCTTACTTCTTCCGTTCAGGATTATGAGAGTTGTTCCGGTATGTAGTGTATGAAACTCTTTATGACAGTACTCTATAATACTCCATGGTGTGAGTACAACCTAACTCAGGAGTATATTGAAATACTGATAAATAGCTAGGTCACTAGGTCCACTAATACTGGACATCTTACAAAAGATGCTTTTTTGAGAATTCATCTTTTGATGGATATTTCTGTTATTATGTAACTGATTACATTAGAAACAAAAATTTATATTGACTTTACTGACTATTTGCAATTTTCCAGGCTAACACCCTGAGAGTCTCTTCTACTATAATTTTCTATATTCCCTCTCTCTCTTTATTTTCCCTAAAGGGAACATGCCCTGATCATTTTCATGTTGTATAGATATTTATAGGACTTCTTGTGAATTGAATATTCTATTAAAAATTTTTGTTATATAATCCAAGTCTGATTCTAACTAAGCCACATTTTAACCTTTTAGCTCAAGTTGGAACTCATGATCCACTTAGTATTGTGACATCAACTTTAGTTTATTGGATTTTTGTTAACTATTATGGGAAATACTATATTGAGTTCCAGAATTCTGATGTGACATGCTTTTACTTCTGGCAAGCGATTCTACTGCTTGTGCTTCTGTGTTTCCTAGTAAAGGAAGGATAACTATGATACTTTCATCCTGGCAATGGTAGAATTTATATTAGTATTTAGTTAGTCTTTAGTATATGACAAGCACTATGCACACACTTGCTTCTAAAGCTGTTGTCTACCTCCTCTATTTTGGTCATCATCATGTTGTATCCAGTTAAAAGGTTTTGTGTCATTTTACTGGGTAGGAATATATCTCAATGGTGGAGTGATAGCCTATCACACAGAATATTGGACCATCGATATTGCAACAACATCCAAGATAAGAAAAGTCCAAAAGAATTCACATACTTAATGCCAAATTTCAACAATCAGTGTCTCTCCTTTCTTGGCTTTTACAAACTTTTTCCTTTATGTTCTTGGGGAACAAATGATCAATTGGTAAAATGTAATTTTTCAATGTAATTGGTCATTGTCAAGCATATCTGGCCCCTTATTCCATTGTTCATCTTACATGATATTTTATTGATCATGCTTGTTTAATGCCTTTCCAGATAAAATCACCTGCCACACATCTCCTAAATTTTCAGTCTTTGGGATGCTGGAGACCTATTGTCTTAAAGTACTTACAAATGATCTATGGGAATTGTTAATGAAACAATTTAAATTAAGGTCATGAAGAAAGTATAATTTGGCAGCATTCTTTTTTTTACAAAATAATCACTGTTTAAAAAAATACTAATTTTAATTGACTGAATTCACTTCTGCAGATTGTCCTAGTTAGCTTTCTAGTGCTGTGATCAAACACTGACCAAGAGAACTTTTGGAAGAAAGGGTTTATTTCATCTTGCATTTATAGTCATCATGAAGAACTCAAGTCAGGATCTCAAAGGAGGAACCTGGAGGTAGAAATTGAAGCAGGGACTTTGAAGGAGTGCTGCTCATTGGCTTGCTTAGCCTGCTCTCTCATACAATTCAGGACCCTCTCCCCAGGTGTGGGACCCTCCCCCATTAATCAAGAAAATGCCTCACAGATTTACCCAGAGGCCAACCGGATATTGCTTCAGAAGTCAAAGTAGTTCCACAATGTCTCTCTCTCTCTCTCTCTCTCTCTCTCTCTCTCTCTCTCTCTCTCTCGCGCGCGCGCGCTAACTAGTAGATTCTTAGTCTACAAGGCTAAGTACCTCTGTACTCCCAATCTTGATCTGGAAGCTTGGAAAGTTTCTGGTGATCTGCTGGTCTAAAGATCATGATGAAAACTTGGAAGTGTTTGATCTGATATGTGCAAGAATAACCATCATCCCCATCCCTGGCAATGGACAGAGACACATCCTCTGGGAAGCACTGTAGAGTTGGTCCTAGTGGAGGGGTGTGGGTGAGCTAGCCCCATGAGGGTGAGACCATGGGAGATCTAGCCCCACCACTCGTCTGACGTGAGGTGGTATGGGTGTGTGGTGATGCCTTTCCCCTCAGCCTCTCACCACCTGCAGTAGCCAGGAAAGCTGCCCTGGGCATTAAAATGGGAGAGCTACTCCTGCTCTCTTCTTTACCCCCAAATGCTGTAGCACTCAGGAAAGTGGGCCTTGCAGTACAGTGAAGTCTGGAGGTGTGGAGATGAGCTGTCCTGGAGGGCATGAGAGCAGGAGAGCTGACCCTACCTCCTGCAAATGGTGACATTGGATGGCCTAGTCAGAGCAGTGCTGGATAGCTCTCCCTGGGAGTGTGGATATGAGAGAGCTGGCAGGCTGACTTCTTCAGCTACCACCAAGGACCAGATCCAAGGTCATGAATTGGACCACCCAATTCTGTATAATCTATATAATCTGCTAATGGTTAGAATACATGAAAGGACCATTCTCGCTGTCCCAAAGCTGCAGGATCTCCGTGACACAGGACATCAATAGGATAATCAGGAGGAGTTCCAGTGCAGATCCAATATTGATGATGTCACAGAACTCAGCGGACTCAAACCAGACCAATGACTAACTGCAAGGAACATTTGTAAGTGAAGATGTGTGGACAGAGTGATGTACTGTAGGGTACATTGTTCATACTACAGCTTCCACAAAGAGATGTTTTCTATGCTTTGTTTTTGGTCTTGTTGTTGTTTGCATGCTTGTTTTTTTGCAGGACTGGGGTACATGATGTGAAACTCACAAAATATCAATTAAAATTTTTTTTTAAAGAATCATCATTATAAGCAGCAGCAGCAGCAATAGGACGCATTAACTCAGCAAAAGGCAAACTGACCTTTCTGAAGTACCTGCTCTGTCTGAAATGCTACCAGAAGATGCTGCCCACAATAGGGGTGCATCATCCCTCATCAATCATTAAGCAAGAATAGTCTCCACAGAACTGGCCTTAGGTCTGTTGGATGGAAGCATATTCTCAATTGAGATTACTTCTTCTCGGATTACCCTAACTTTTGAGAAACTGACCAAAAAAAAAAAAAAAAAAAAAAAAAAAACAGATGCTAGAGATTTACAGGGAAAAAAATCCACATATAAGGCTTAGAGTTTGCAAATATCCCCCACAAGCACCATGACTTTAAGTGTTAACAAAAGTCATGTATAAGAAGGGTGTTTCTAATTCCAGGAGTGCCTGAGGGGACTGCCCCTCTCCCTTTACACTAGCATAAAGCAAGAGGAGATTGATGGACCCTTCACAGGCTTTGGAAGCACTTATCTTCAGCTCTTGCATAGACTTTGAAGATTAGCAGCACTGAGCTTGAAGACATTTTGACAAAAATGACTCAAAATCAGCCAGTCTGGAGGGCCTGAGAGCAGGAGAGCTTCCTCTGCCTCCTACAGATGACAGCATTGGGTGAAATACAGATACTGAAAACACATCCAAAAGCGTTTTGGGCTGTGTTAGCTTTAACTGTAGACCTAGCTATTCCTAAGAGTAAAACACAAGTATTGTTTGGCCCTGGGCCTGTCTAGACAACAGACACTTGTCTCAAGAAAGGAAGAGAAGGGGATTGTGAGAAAAGAAAAAAATGTAAGAAAAGAAAGAAGAAAAAATGTAAGTTGTGAGGTGTGTTTTCAGACTTATAGATCGGGTTAGAGAGATGGTCCGGAGGATCAGAGTTCAGTTTCCAGCAGTCATGACAAGTGACTCAAAATTCTTCCAACTCCAACTACAGGAGATCCAATGCCTCTGATCTCCTCTGACACCTGCATTCATGTGCACATACCTAAACATACAATGTGTCATGTGTGTGCACACACATGCATGCACATATGCCCCCTAAAAGTAATAAAAATAAATTGCTTTATAGGAATAAGAATGTGCCATAGGATTCCCTTTAGCAAAAAAGAACTTTTGAGGTTTCTGAAGACCACCTATCTATCTCCTTATATTTGGATAAACAAATGTTGCTGGTCTCTTAGGAACTTGATTTCTGATTAACTTAGAAAATAACTGTGATACACTGCCCTAGTACCTAACAAAATGACATGCTTGAATGACTATTAGTTGGCATTTCTTAATTATCCTAAACAGTTTATGACAGCTGCTAATAAAAGGCCAAAATTTCACATTTCATTTTTAAGCATTACCTAGATGTAATACCTTAAAAAGAGTTAACCTTAATTTTGTATCAATATACAAAGATCAATACCAATGTGGCCAAATATAATTTCAATACCTATGTAGCCCAATATCTCAATTTTGTATCAATATACAAAGATCAATACCTATGTACACAATATAATCTCAATTTTGCATCAATATACAAAGATCAATACTAATTTAGCAAAATATAACCTTAATTTTGTATCAATATACAAAGGTATAAGAGCATATTCAATAATCTGTCCTTTTTTCTTTATCATTCCTATATTATGTCTATATCCCATTTTTTTCTGAAGTCTTGTCAACTTGACATAGAAGAGAAGAATGAATACAGAAAAGAAAAAGAAATCCCTGGGTCTACTTTCAAAACCTATTTAAAAAGACCATTAAACAGCTTATAATATCTCCCCCTAAATAACAAGAAGTAACCTCAAGAGATCTGCAGAATATGGCATTCAAAGATATTATTTTAACTTAAGATTTTTTTTATATTGAGACATGTCAGCTCCTGACAGCACCCCCTATTCTACTCCAACTAGAAGATGAGCATCGAAGAATCTCCAATTGGAGATGGTTGAATCAGCGACAAGCCTGTCACTTGGCAAGAAAAATCCCTTGTTTCAACTGTACACAGAATGTTGTCCAAACAGGACAAAACTTGGAAGCAGGTAAATCGATAGCCTAGCTCTGCCAAGACAGGGTAGGCAAGTCCTTCATAATTCCTGCTCTATAATCAATGTCTGTCAGAGAAACGGGGCCAAATGGCTGAAGATTGATGCTGTAATGTATGGAGTGAAATTGGGAACTGCCCAGGAAGCCACTAGTATGTCATTTCTTAGTTTAGTTTTGGAAGCTGGGGGCCCTGCACTTCCTGTATAATCAGATATATTTATCCCTCTCAGGTCTCTAAGGTGGTTGAAGAATAGATAGCTAGAGTCTCATAGTTAAATTTTTAGTTGTTTAGGAATTAAGAGGGTGTTCTGGATCTAAGAAGATGTTTTTAAAATTGTGATGCAAGTTAGGCTGGAAGCTGAGTTGGATATAGAACTTTAAACTCATGGAGATAGTTGGATAGCAGAATGTTAAAGTCAGGTGCAAATACATATGGACTGGACATTGGGAATGTATCCTAAGCTTTATAATTCTCATAGTTGTGACCTAATTATTTCTGTTGTTTTGTATTGTATTTGTTGATATAAGAGGAAGAGCCATTTGTTGGACTGAAAGGGGGAGCCGTTAGGGGGAAAGATATACCTTAAACTTAAAAAAAAAAGAAGTGGATGGGGGGTTAAGGGGAAAGAGGGTGAGAGGGTGGGACTGGAGGGGGGAGTAGGGAGGGGATTATGATTGAGATGTAACCTGAAGAAATAAAAAATAAATTTAAAAAAGAACTTTTTTAATTTGAAGGACTAGATTAAAATACTTCCAAATTAGAAAGAAATTGCAAATATACAAATTAATGAGGCTAATTAAACAAATATGAGAATCAAAGAATTATCTGTATGATAACACATAATGATAAAATTTCTCAAAAAATATTGTCAAAATTGAGCATAGAAATAAAGAGCCACCTTTGAACTACTTTCAAAGGAGTCAAAACAATGAGAATAGAATGGGACAGAGACTTAGGAAAAAAGCATCAATCTAGAATTCTGTACTCAACAAACACGTCTTTCAAAACAAATCCAAAGGGAAGATCTTTGAAACCTAGAAAAGAGAATTTATTCCCAGGAGACTGACACTGTCAGTGATATTGGAGGAAGTCTACTGTGCTGAGGCAAATGATGCCAGATAAGAATATGGAACATGGGTTTTAAAAAGGAAAAACAATAAAGCTTTATTGGTACACATACAGATGCATCATCAGCCCAAATCTGACAAATTCCATATCGAAGGAAAGAAAATTCTCACTAAAACAAAGGGTAAGATTGAATTATGCTCGAAGGAGTATGTGCAATGAATGGGAGCTTATAGCCTTTAGGCAGTGCTCTATACCCAAAACATACGAGCAGCCCAAGAATCCAAGAAAACTGGTTAGTTTCAAAGCTAGCACACTAAAAGTGAAGAGGAAATAGAAATCACAAAGTTCTACCCATGCAGCAGTAAGTCTTTCCACAAGGGTCAGCTTACAAAACATCCTCTATCAAAGCAAATGACGGGGTTATCATGACTCGCCTTTCCAGTGTGTGGAAGCAGTCTTTTGTGAATGGCAGCTTCCCAGACTCTAATCAAAGAGAAGATATACTACTGAATGAAGTGGTGACCCAAACTCAGAAAGACAAAAATATGCATGTTCTCTCCCGTGTGCGTATTCTAGTATTTAATGTCTACTTGCATATATAAACGTGTGTGAATGTGGATGAATTCCAAAAATCTAGAAAGGAGACCATGAGAAGGTAATATTAGGTGGTGTGGAATAGTGAAGACTAAACAAAAGGGTGTGGGTAGAGCGCTACACAGAGGAAACAGGGTGCCAGCGTGAAGCACATGGAGGGGAGGCAGGGCATGACAGAGAATCACAAAAACACACTGTCTGAAAAGGTCATAAGGGTATCTAACACATTATATACTGATTTAGGAAATGTAATATATATAATACTTTATATTACATAAATGTATATATTTATAATATATAATGTTTTGTATATACTATTATTATTATATATAATTTTTTTAAAGACGATGCTCTCGTTTTTGTTTTTGTTTGTTTTCGTCTATGTCTCTTTCCTGGATGGCCACACGGTGGCAATGTAGCTCCAGGAACAATTTTTGCAGTCAAGTCCAGAAGAACCCAGAGTGGCTGGAGCTGGCTTTAAATCAGGAGGGAATTCTCCCACAGAATTCTAATATCACAGGGCAACTTTGATGCCACAGGCATTTGTAACTCAGAGGGGAGCATCTGATCAAATACTCAGTTTTCTAGAATCCACACAGGAGTTGGATGAAGGGAGTTGATGACTTTACTTAATATATCTTCATAAGGTTTATCTTAGTAAAATACTAACCCTGAAACAATCTCAAAATGTAAGACCATGGAGACCAGGGAGACATTCAATAATTCAGAAGAAATAGACAGATCATTAAAGTACCACTTACAATATACTAAGAACATCCTAAAATGGAAATAAGCTATAAAATATATTAATGATTTCACATTAAGGTATAAAAGATAAAATAAAATCTAAAATAAATTTTGACAAATATACAAAAATAGCCATTAAAATAAAATGAAATAAAGTGTACATTTGTAATCAATCTCCATTAAGAAGAATATCAAACACATCTTTTAAACTCAAAGAAATATGTGAGAATTTGGTAGGCTAAAATATTTCATATCATAACGTAAACTATATCCATCTGTAGGCTTAAGACAGGTCTTTGGGTCTTGTAAAATTTTATGAGCATCAGAGACCAAAAAAAATCCTACAATATACAGAAGTGTGCTACAATCTTAATACTATGAGAAAATGTGACAAAGGCAACTTAAGGAAGAGTCTATCTTGGCTCAGTCTGCTTTCCTCCAGGGAGTGCAAAGGGAAAGCAGGCTGCAGGCATTCACTGTGCTGTTTTTTGACTACAAATGCAGTGCCATAGTGTCTTGCACTCCTGCTGTATTGGCCCAGATGAGGTACTGTACCCTCAGACTGTGAGCCAAAATAGGCATTGTGGTTCCTTCATTTAGAGAGGATCTTTCTACGTGAATTCACCCAATCTACAAAGACCCTTATAGACGTGTACAGAGTTTTGTCTCCTGGTGACTCTGGATTCTGTTGTTTCGATAATTGTATTCAGAATTACAAAGCAGAAGGAAATAGAAAGTCTGTTGCTGATTTGAAGTCAGAGAGATGACTTAGTGGGTTAAAACACTTGCTGGGTAAGCCTGGCAACCTGAATTCAGATCGCGAGACTTATGTAACAAGCTAAATGCCTCAGTATGCACCTATAGTCCAATATTGAGAATTATTGCAATTTCTCAATAATAATACAATAAAATTTACATAATTAATCTGACCTCTTATTCCACATAGCAAACCCCAACACTCAGAATGGTGAACCACTAGGCCAGCCAGGGCTATATGGAAAACCTCACCTCAAAAAAAGGCATTGTAATAAAATAAAAATATATAAAGAAAATAGATAAATTATCTTTTAACATTATATTTATCCTTTTTTTTGTAGATGCATGTTTGTTTTCTAATGAAAGAAAGAAAGGGTGTGGATTTCAGTGGTTTAAAGGTAGGGAGCGAAGCCATAATCAGAATATTGTATGAAAAGAAAAACTTATTTTTCAATAACATATAAAAATAAAACTGCATTTATTCATTTTGTGATGTCTTTCTACTACAGAAATGGTGTGTGGTCAGAGGACAACTGGCAGGAGTTGATTTTCTCCTTCCATCATGCGAGTTCTGGGGATGGAACTCGGATCATTAACTTGGTAACAGATGCTTTCTAAGCTGAGCCATCTTGCAGCACCAATTCCACATTTTCTTTCACATTCAAATCCCAGACACTAATCTTTATATATGTGTGAGTGAAGAACGTGAAATTAGAAAGACAACCATGAAGGAGGATTATGAGATACTAAGGAGGAAGAAAAGAATAATAATCATAACAAAAGAGAGAGAGAGGGTAATTGTATCATGAGGGTAAAGTGGGGGACTTGGGAGGCCAGGAAGCCAGTGAAGTGGGGAGAGTAAGGGAGAATGAGAGCAGAAGAGGATGTGTAAGAACAATGTATTCAAAAATACCATAATAGAATCCATTACTTTTTATAACATATAAAACTTACAAGCTAACTCATAAAACCAAGGCAATAAATGTGCTCACAGTTGAGCTTGAAAAGTCTGACCTTCCTCAGTCACTGACTGGCTAAAATGAAGAGAGCTGGTATGTATGAAACCATGGTACTGTTTTCCATGAAGCCTAGATGAAAAAATGAATAAAACCATAATTCAAACACCCTGTATCCACAATTTTTGTATAGTTGAATAATTAGAAAAAAAAGTAAGTCTAAATGGTAGCATTAAAATGTCTCATATTTTATTTATGATGTTCATTTTTACATCAATAGGCATTTCCCCTTCTATGCAATGTTTAGTTCATGTAATTTCTTTTGGTCAATCAGTTTCTAAGTGTGTAGCTCATTTCTACATATATCCATATCTATATTTCACATGTCATATTAAGTATATCTATATAGATATTTATTTATATTTATATATTTAATCTATTTATCTATCTATATAGAGATATAAATATTAGATATTAGATGATGAGCTAATGGCTAGTGTCAACTTTGTTACTTGATAGTACCTTGAACCTTGAAGAAATTTCTTGGTATACCTTCTCTGCTGGTCTTTATACTGAGTATGAGAGGCAAACTGACCATTTCAATTGTTTTTAATGCAGGAACACCAACATCTGCAGTAAGCAACATTTGTGCTAATGCTAATTTGATTCAGTCGGTAAAACATCAGGAACGTTGTGGTCCATTTGAATTATTTTACTTTTTCCTACCAGCTCAGTCTAATAAAGTAAAGATTCTGGCATTCTTTTCATGACAAGTCCCCTAAGGATCCCAGGAAGGTCAATGTTAGACTATTAACAAAAGTGGTTCCATGTACTGGGATTAAGGAAATCCCAGTTACATGTAATTGTTAGTTTTATTTTATTTTGGAAATAAGCTTACTAAGCCAGTAACTCATGGTATGGGCAAAATGCTGACAGTGTTATAACAGGGTTGCACATAATGATTTCTCTGATAATAGTTTTTCTTATCCTTTTGAAGAAAACCTATAATGCCCTTGCATTTTTTAACTTTACAAATGATTTAAAATAGCAACCCTGAATCAATCATTAGCTTCATAAGACATAATGCAGAAACAGTTATCTGTGTCCTGCAGGCAACGAGGAGTGCAGAATAATCAAGCAGGTAGAAAGCACGTGATCCTGCCTAAATTTACCACTAATCCCTTTTCATAACCTCCTGAATAATTTCCCTTCATTTCTGGCTTTAATTGCCCACAACCCTAATTCTTCTAAGCCTCAAAAGACATGCATGGCAGTTCTGAAAGCAAAAAACTGCAATTTCTCATTTCCTCTTATGTACATTAAAATTCTTATTCCCTGTAATATTTCAACAAGGATAGAAGGTAAAGAATTAGATTAAACAGTAAACACCACATTCTAAGAAAAAAAATTATTATTTAAAAATACAATTTGGAAGCACTGTTGAAACCCTCTTGGCTTTGTTGGTGAGATAGCAATGACCTTGAAAATCATTCTGTAAGGACAAACCAAAAGTGAAATCAAACAATGAGGTTATACAGAATTTTATGTTGGAATACATCCAGTTAAAAAATAAATTGAAGCTCCAAAACTGAAAACTTGCATTTAACAGCTTCCCTTTCCATATGACTACATATAAACTAGCACATTTAAACATATTTTGGGGCTGACACAAAAGAGTTAAGTCATCTTGGCGTGAACATACTTCATTTTAAATTTCTCTAATGAAAAATTGTCACTAAAACCTCCATTTTTCTAATGGTATTGTGTCATTTGTCTACAAGCAAAGTACTCTTAGACATTGAAAATGGCCTCCTTATGACGTGGTCCAACCTAGCATCTTCATTTTTAGTGGGTTTTAATCCGTGTCATCTGGGATAACTTCAGTATGGCCATGGGACATCTCTCTCTTCCTGCCATTCCCACTGCATCGTTGTTTTACTCAATGATGCTGCTCTTTACATTAGAAACTGTTAGAGATTAAATATGAGTTAAAGAGACACTCACACAGATTTGTCTTTTGCTTGTGAAAAATGCATTATCCTAATCTCTTTTCACTGACTTTAAAACCATGTTATGTTTGAGGAGGCAAAGGGTAAACAGTTCTTCCTACATCATGAACACATTCTTCACCCACGAACAAATGTATGGACCAGCACACATTCTGATATTTGCTCAAGTATACACTTGAATAGTGGAAAATATACTTTATAAGCTAAATGACTAATACTGACACATTCTTTTAAAATTACTTCTTTCATTAAAAATTCAAATACAAATTCATCTTTAATATTTTATCAATAAACATTTAGTTTTCACAGCATCTTATGTATATTTGTGTATTTTGATAAAAAAAAACAAGACAAAATCATACAGGAGGCAAGGTAGGCTGACTTTAGCTACATATAACTAAACACTGAACATCCCACCTGCAGTTCTTTCAGGGTTCAGTGGTCAAAAGCACTTACTTTTGCAGAAGAGCCAGGTTTGGATCTCAGCACCCACATAGTGTCTCACAACCTAATTTCAGTTCCAAGGGAACTTTTTCTGACCACTATGGGCATCAGGCACATATGCTGCAGGCAAACATACATGCAGGCAAGAGACTCATACACATAAAATAAAATAAATGAACCTAAAAGAGTTAAAAATATAAACAGCCTTATAACTGTACACCATTTCTTTGTAAAAACATTATGAATATTTTGGTTATATTTACCCATGTGCCACTGGGATTTATTTGTTTTGAATACACAGATCAACAAATCATACTTATAAACTTTAAGTGAAATTTAGAATGTAGACATTGTATTTTAAATTAAATTTATGTATAATTCCTATATTTTCTATTTTCCCACCAAATATGAAAAGAATATGTATATATGTATATTTCCCCCTTTTTACTCAAGAAAATAGCCCTTGCCACATAATTATTTTCTGATCTGACACTATAATCTTTATTTTTAGACAAGGTTTTGTCATTTAGCCCATATGCTCCTCAAATCCACAGCAATCCTCTTGTCTTGGTTCCCCAGGTGCTCGAGAGCAGCTATCAACTTCTGCACTCTCCTGTATTGTCCATTTTGGAATTTGTCCTAAGTTGGCTCACAAAAAGATTTTCCTTGCAGTCAACACAAATGTTCAAACTTGTGCTAAAATCTATTAGCTCTCATGCTAACATCCTATAAGCCAATATGAAGTGTTACTTTCTAATTAATTGCATATTTTAAAAAATAGATCAGCTATCAAAGAAATAGTAGGCATCATACCACTGTCAAATGTTTCATACCCTGGCCTCTCAGGTCTTTAATGTTGTTTAAATTAGTTTAAAAATTACACAGGCAAATATAAATAACTTCTCTTTTATAAAGGAATCTTTTAGTTTCATTTTTAATTTACAGAATCAGTTGTAGAAGATGTGCTATTCATTGCATTAGTCCAAAAATGGTAAATACATGAGTTTTCTAATAAAATGTATTTGATATGCAGTGAGAAAGTACATAAATTGGTATACATTTAAAGGGCATAAAGATAATTTGTATGGATTTATTTATTTTTGATGATTTTATCATGGAGAAAAGTAAATATCTCCTTTTCCTCATATTTTAATTGTTTCTTTCATTTTTTGAAATTATAGTTATACCATTTCCCCCTTCCTTTCCTCCCTTCAAATACTCCCATATACCCCTTCTTGCTCTCTTTCAAATTCATGGCCTTTATTTCTCACTATTTGTTACATATATATATATATATATATCCTACTCAGTCTATATAATATTACTTGTATGTATGTTTTGGAGATGCTTATTTTAATGATTATAATAAATTACTGAGACTAATCATGGAGAATGTAAGAGTTACTTTCTGAATTATGACTGTGTTAAACCAATTCTATATCCTACACTACAGTCTTATGCCTGCATTAGGTATTCTAGGAAGGGCATATGTTTCTAGGAACTTAACATAATTTTTTCAGTTTAAATCATCTTTGGCTCCTGTGTAAGGATGCATTTTTATAACCTGGATTCAATAGAATATACCTAAAGCTAAAAAGAGACTAATGTGTGCTAACAAGGATAAACAGACTATTCAACAATGACAGTGCTAATGCCTTGAATCCCAGAGGGCCTTGTCTTCTGCATGTGCTGACTTGAGTCTTCTCTTTTAAACTAAGTTCTTCCTATTTGGAAGTGACTTTTGTAGCTGAATCCTAATTGTTAGGTTGAATTGCATTGAGTTTACAGTTAATATGCATTAATTTGTGTTAGATTTTCTACAATAAATTTTTATAAATCCCTCTTTTCAGCATTTATTCAAACTTCTCAGTGTGCTTATGTTGAAAATGAGAGAAAACAATGGCTCTTTTATTATCTCAGAAGAAGATTTGAGCAATAAATTCCAAGTTTATTGATAGTTTATGCATGATAATAACATATATGTTCTTATTTCTTCCTTATTATTGGAATATCAGCCATACTGATGCCCTCAGTCATACTACAGAAAAATTAATGCCAATCACAACTCTCTTCCAAGGCTCCAGGGAAGATTTATCCCCAAATTGATAATTAGCAGACATACAAAGAATATGAATCGGAATTTCCCAAAGTGGATACAGTAAGCATATTGGAATAAAAGAAGCAAATAGATTCTAATTAGAATAACCACCTGCAAAAAGAAAGCAATAATTTAAAAATTCTTTCATAAGAGTTATCCTCAATTTGTCACTACATGAAAAAATATTTTCCTCAATTTCAGAGGATGTACAATGAGTAACAAAGATATCCTTTTGTCACAGAACTAAGGTCTACTGTACTCTAATTCCTATTAATCCATATTTAGTTACTTCATTTTAAATAAATTTCAATTAAAGGGAGTACTCAATGGTTTTAGTGCCTGATTTTCACTTCCCTTCAAATCCTTAGGACAGCTTGACCAAGAGAAGTAAATTATACCTTCATGTTGTAATGTAAATCCAGTGTCAAAAACATCCAACATTCTGACCCTACCATTTAGTCAATTAGAGTGTGTTTAGAAATTGCTAGATGTTTGGCAGTTTACAAAAAGCAGAAGACAAGAACACTTACTGTTCTGTAGAAATCAAGCGTGTACTGTCTAATGCAAACTGGCAGTCCGAGTAATCAAACACCAGGTACTCACTGTTGCAGTAAAAGCTCCTGCCCTGACAATGGGAACAACCCAATTGTGTTACCTGAAGCTTGTACCTGGCCACCGACATCGGGTATGGGGCAAAGACTGTTCAGGTAGTTGCAAGAAATTATGACATTTCCTATCAGGGTACTCCGCAAGTTAAGAATCTGTCCCCAACAAGACTGCCTCCATTTCAGGCACTGACCATAAACTCAGGTGTCTCCAGAACATCTTGTACCTCAGATTACCCTGTTACAAATGTGTAACTTCCTAATCTCCACTCAAGTGTGATGATTCTCTAGAATGATCCTCAGGACTCAGGAAAGCCCTGTGTTAGTGATTACAATCCTGCTCTATCAAAATACAAACCAGGACAGCAAAAGCAAAGAAGTTGCTCAGTGAGGTCTGGAGGCTTGTTCAGCTTCTTCACTCTGTTCCTTTGGAAACCAGTCCCATTGCTCCCTCCCCAGCACACTGAGTCTTCTTAAGAACAAATGAAAACCAAGGCTTTGATTTTTTTTTTTTTTCAGTATTTGTAGTTGACCTAAGGTCAAACTTACAGCATATGGTTAAGGTCCCAAACTTGAGATTGCACACTAATGACCAAAGTCATCATATTTGTGTAAATTATCTGGGTACTTCTTATCCTGTCACTAATTACCTTTTAGTATAGGTTCAAGGGTGGTCTGGAAAATGTACTTTGGTTTGGGAAATGTACGTGCTCCTAAAAGATCCAGGCTTTTCTCGTCATAGAAATGAAAAACTGGGTCTATCTATTCCTTTCTTTTTTTTTCTATTCTTTTTTTTTCCTTTATTTTTTATTTCTTCAAGTTACATCTCAATCGCAGACCCCTCCCTATTCCCCCTCCAGTCCCACCCTCCCACCCTCAAACCCCCCATCCTCTTCCCCTTTTTTTTTTTCTTTTAATTTTAAGGTATATCTTATTTCCCCCTACAGTTTCCCCTTTCAGTCCAACACATGGCTCTTTCTCTTATAATAACAAACACAATACAGTAAAACAGAGGTAATTAGGCCGCAGTTATGAGGGTTATATGGCTTAACATACATTCCCAATGACCAGTCCATATGTATTTGGTACCTGACTTTAACATTCTACTATCTAAACATCTCCATGAGTTTAAAGGTCTATATCTGACTCAACATTCATACTAACTTGCAACACAATTTTAAAAGTATCTTCTTAGATCTATAACACTCTCTTGACTCCTAAACAACTCAAAATTAAGAGACTCTAGCTATCTGTTCTTCAACCACCTCAGAGACCTGAGAGGGATAAATATATCTGATTTTATACGAAGTACAGGGCTTGCAGCTTCCCAAACTAAGAAATGACATACCTGTGGCTGCCTGGACAGTTCCCATTTTCTCTCCATACATTACAGCATCGATCTTCAGTCATTTGGCCCCGTTTCTCTGACAGACATTGATTGTAGAGCAGGGGTTATGAAGGACTTACCTACCCTGTCTTAGCAGAGCTAGGCTGTCGACTTACCTGCTTCCAAGTTTTGTCCTGTTTGGACAGCATTCTGTCTACAGTTGGGGTAAGGGGCTTTTCCTACCAAGAGATAGGCTTGTGACTAATTCAATCATCTCCCACTGGAGATTCTTTGATGCTCTTCTTCTACTTGGAGGAGAATAGGGGGTGCTGTCAGGAGTTGATATGTCTTGATATAAAAAAATCTAAAGTTACAAAAACATCTTTGAATGCCATATTCTGCAGATCTCTTGAGGTTTTTGAAAAGGCCCTATCTATCTCTTATATTCGGGTAAGCAGATGTTGCTTGTCTCTTGCCGGTTTATTTCTGATTAGCTTAGCAAGTAACTATAATAGGCTGTCATAGTACCTAACTGAATGACCGGCTTGCATAACCATTAGTTTGCATTTCTTAATTACCCTAAACAGTTTATGACAATTAGTAGTAAAAGGCCGAAACATCACATTTCATTTTTTTTTCTTTACCTCCTAACCCTTCCATCCCATTTCTCTGGGGTGGGGTGTCCTTATATAACAGTCCCTCATCTCAGCTGAAAGGTTGTATGAGGGCCAAGAGCCTCTTCATTCATTGGGGGTCTACGAAGCAGTACCATCAGTGAAAAGTGTCTCATTGCCCGGGAGAGAGAACTACTAAACAAACAAACCAATAAGCATACAATAGATAAAAAAGACTAAAAAATAGAAAAAATATAACTAATATATAAAAAATAAATAATAAAAATTAAAAATAAGAAGTCTATGTCCAAGTTCCCTTTGGTGTGTAGTGTAGTATCGATACCTTCTACTATATAGCTAAAATCCTACTATAAGTGAATAGATGCCATATGTGTCCTTCTGAGTCTGGGTTAGTTCACTCAGGATGAGCTTTTCTAGTTCCATGCATTTGGCTGCAAATTGCATAATTTCATTATTCCTGATAGCTGAATAATATTCCATTGTATAGATGTACCACAGTTTTTTGACCCATTCTTCGGTTGAGGGACATCTGGGTTGTTTCCAGTTTCTAGCTATTACAAATAAGGCTGCTATAAACATAGATGAGGAAACTTCCTTATGATTCAGTGAAGAGGCATTTGGGTGTATACCCAGAAGTGGTATGGCTGGGTCCTGAGGCAGAGCTATACCAAGTTTTTTAAGATATCGCCAGACTGACCTCCATAGTGGTTGCACAAGCCTGCACTCCCACCAGCAATGGAGGAGGGTTCCCCTTTCTCCACACCCTCGCCAGCATGTGCTGTCATTTGAGTTTTTGATCTTAGCCATTCTGACAGGTGTGAGATGGAATCTCAGAGTCGTCTTGAGTTGCATTTCTCTGATGATTAGGATGTTGAGCATTTCTTCAGGTGACTCTCAGCCATTAGGGATTCCTCCTTTGTGAATCTATTCCTTTCTAATTAATAGATATACAAACACATTCACGTGTGTGTGTGTGTGTGTGTGTGTGTGTGTGTGTGTGTGTGTTTTGTGTGTGTGTGAGAGAGAGAGCGCTTTGCTTCTCTCAGCATGTCCTATTTTTAAAATTCCTTTTAGAAATCAAGTATTACATCAATCATTTTGTTTTCATTCTGAAGGAAAAAGACTCTTCTAAGCTTCCATTTAACAAAAAAAGAAAAGCTTGAGAATTTCACATATGCTTATAATGTGTTCTGATCAAACACATTCCCATTTTTCGCCCCAATTCCTTTACCCTCCTTCATAGTCCTTCCCCACCTTCATGTAATTTGTTTTGTCTTGTCCTGTTGTAAAGCCTGCTGAGTTCACTTGGTGCTGTCCATCTCTTCATGAGCATGGGACCATCTACTAGAAAGTTTCCTTCCAGTTATATCTATCTCCAAAGTATTGTGCTATATTTGATAAGCTTACAAGACTAGGTGACATATGTGTTGTGTATTTCACAATTACTTTTAATGGCCAATTCACATCAGCTAATGAATTAGAGAAACTTCAGAAGAATGCACCAAAATTTATTGATGTCACATTTAAAAATTGATGCCATTGCATGCAACTGTAAAAGCCTGGCCTGCCTTGGAGACCCAAAGATGTTGGAGATGCCAGACTTGCAGGATATCTAAGGAGAGCTGCTAGCAGGGAGTAGAGCCAGAGCATGAGAGAAAAATATTTTCAGTCAACAAAGCTGAAAGGAGTTGGAGATCTGAAGAGCACTTTGACATCAGGCATGGAGATGCAGAGTTTGAAGTTTGCACATCTGGTTTTCAGTCTCATTTTGGTTTAGTATTTCCTCACTATACTCCCTTTCCTCCCTTCTGAAATGGTGATGTATATTCGGTGCCATTGTGTGCTGGAAGTATGTGATTTGCTTTTTGCTTTTGATTTTACACTTTGTAATGAGTCTCAGAAGAAACTGAACTTTTAAACTTGGTTGAACCTGTTATAGATAGGGGATTGTTGGAAGTTGGACTGAATGCATTGAACTGAATTTATTTTTGCATTATGATATGATATGGATATAAACCTATGGGGACTAAGGATGGAATGTAGTGGTTTGAAAAGAATGGCCTAACCGGCTTATAGATTTGAATGTTTGATCACCTTGAAGTGGCACTCTTAGGAGGTGTGGCCTTGTTGGAAATGGTGTAGCCTTGCTACAGGAAGTATGTCACTGGGGTGAGGTGAGCTTTTGGGTTTCAAAGGCACAAACCAGGAAAAGTACTGCTCTCTTTCTACTCCCTGCCATCAGGATCTAGAACTCTCATGGTGCTACCTATCCAGCACCATGTATATCTGTGTGCTGCCATGCTTCCTGCCATGATAATAATGGACTATGCCTCTAAGCATTCAAGCCAGCCCCCAGTAAATGTTTTCCTTTATAAGAGTTGCTCTGGTCATGGTGCCTCTTCACTGCAATAGAACTTTGACTAAAACACAGCTCCATCAATTTACCAGTAAATTTCATAATTTCATTTTCTTAGCTGAGGAATATTCCATTGCACAATTATACCACATTTTCATTATCCATTCATCAGCTGACATACATCTAGGCTGTTTCTATTTCTTGGTTATTGTGAATAGAGTAACATGAAAGTGGATTGCAGAGGGATTGTAATCCAGCAACATGACTACTCAGGGTAGAATACAAACACACCCTTAGCACACACCTTTAATCCCAAACAATGAAGGTAAAGCAACTTTGTAGAAGGAAGCACCTATGTTGGAAAGTGATGTCTAATTGAGAGGCAAACAATGTGACAAATCAGAGAAAGATATGTCAGAATAGGGTATGCCCAACTTGTGTGAGAACAGAGAGGAAAGAAAGGTAATTTAAGATAGAGCAGTGCAGAGAGAGAACAAGAGAGAGCGGACAGTTTTATTGGGAGAGTTTTACAGAGACAGATTGAAGAGTAAACCAGCTAGACACAGTGGAAGACAGAATGAGCCAGAGAATGAAAGGGAGCCAGAAGACTAGAACATATTGCCAAAGCAATATAAGGCCAGGCAGAGAAATTCAGTAAGAAACTGAGAGAAGGCAGTTTGAATCAGTCAACTTGAAGAGGTGTTGAACCAGCCAGCCAAAATCGAGAAAGAGCAAGAAAGGATGAGCTTATTAGGAGTAAGTCTCAAAGGTTGAAAACATTCTAGGCCTAGATTAGATTGTTCAAAGGCTAGAAGCTTCCACAACTAGGCAGGTGTGTGTGTGTGTGTGTGTGTGTGTGTGTGTGTGTGTGTGTGTGTG
>CAJQZJ010004763.1:14508688-14520241 GCA_907164525.1 Lophiomys imhausi
ACACACACACACACACACACACACACACACACACACACACACACACACAGAAAGAGAGAATATATGTTTACTTTATCTCAATAAGCCTACTCCAGATATTTGTCTAAATAAATCCAAGATAAAATATATTTTTGTAATAGCAAAAGATAAAAGCAAAGATGATGATAACATGATATTTTGGAGTTTATTAATCAAATGAAATCAGCCCAGTATATTATAGTGTCCACACATCCAATGTCATCAAATATATAGCAATATCAATTTATTTGTATGTGTTGTGTATATTTGTTTGTAAATATGTTATGATATCATGCAGCCTGTTTTTCTCATACTAATTTCAAATGAAATACCATAATTTAAAAGAAAAATGATGAAAACAATAGTATGTAGTGATAGGTAAGAATTAATAGTGCCTTGGTATATTGCATTTAATTATGATATTTGAATTTCTTCGACTTTGAATGTGTAGTAACTACTGTGATATCTTTTAAAAGAGATTTTTTTCTAAATATACTAAGTAATGTCACACACAAAATGGAAATCCTTGCATTTTAAACTTCTCAGCATTTTTTGCAAGAAACAAGAAATAGTTATAACTATCCATATAAATACAGATAAAGATAGATGTATAAAATCCCAAGGAACAGTGAAAGAATATTTTTCCTCATATTTTTCTTATCTTGGGTTCTTTCTACATGACAATCCTTGTAAAAGAATTAAGTCCAAGTAAATTTAAAAATACAAATTTGAGGAAATTTTACATATGTGAGGATGTGATCTAAGTACAAAGATATTCAAAGCTCATTCAAAAGTGATGCGGCAGTGCTATGAGAAGGAAGTATCAAGGACGTCCTTGAGCCAAGCTAATTATGGTTTTATTCTGGTGTTAGCTACAGACAACAGATCCTAATAGGCCCCATCAGCACCTATTCCCTCCAGCACTGACTCATTAAACATATCCCACAAATCCTATATAGGTGGGGTGCTATTTTTCACGGTCCAAAGTAGAATATTTTCTTTAGAATCATAGTGGGCAAAACCTTAGAAAGAAATTCTACTTGAAATAGTTTGCAAATAGTTTTCTTAGTGTTGTCCATGGATAGTTTGGACAATTATGTTAAAATTCTTTCCTGTTATGAAGGAAAATAGGAACTAAATTGTGTTAATATTCATTGCAGTAATAGCCCAGATCCTACTCTGCATGAGAAAGCAGATCTTGCTGCTTTTCCTTCACTCTCCCTTGTCCTAGTCAATGAAATCCAGTTTAAGTGAGCAGTTAAAAGGCTCAGCCTTTTCAGATATGTATGGGATGAATTATGCTATATGTAAAAATAGTTCTTCATGGCACAATAACCTTCATTAACAGTAGGCTTTAATATGAATTGTGACACAAATGCTCTGAAAGAAATCTAAGGGAGAACTTTCCTGATTATTCAAAATATCTGTATTGTTAGATTAAGCAGCTAAATTAGGAAGTTTCTATTTGTTTATACATTGTTACTCTTGTATTTATGATGCTATAATGTTTGAAGTCACACTGGAATCACAACAAAGGAGAACATAAAGATGGTGATCCTTGAGATGGCATCTTTAAGAGGTATTTTCAATATTACATTATTGAAATGACTGAACACACCCAGCATTATCTCAGGATTGTTTATATATTCGATAAAATGGAACTGCTTTGCTACTTAAATTGTATTCAAGATGGATCTGCCTGCATCATAACTTATGCATCTTACATTGGGAAGTTTTCTTTTCACCCTAAAAATATTGCTTCAAAGACATTATTAATGTGTGTCCTAACAATGAAATAAGAGATTCCCTGTCACTCCAAAAAAGTTATTGACTAGGTCTTCTAACTTGTAGATGAGGCTTCATAGCCCCTTTCTCTGTGTTCTCTGTGTTGGCCTGTAGATTTCTGATTTTTATTGTCACTCATCTCCGATTCTTCTTTGACTAATGTATATGAATCTGGTTGAAAAACCAAACACAGTTCACACATCCACTTATTAGAGATATTTTCTGATGATGATGCACTCAGTGTAAAATACCTCCACAAAATACTGTTTATATACCACTATTTTTATTCTTCCACCTTTGATACACATTTTAACCTTTTTAAAGACTCAATTTATTTTCAACAAAAAAAAAATTGATCTTCAGTCATTTGGCCCCGTTTCTCTGACAGACATTGATTGTAGAGCAGGGGTTATGAAGGACTTACCTACCCTGTCTTGGCAGAGCTAGGCTGTTGACTTACCTGCTTCCAGGTTTTGTCCTTTTTGGACAGCATTCTGTCTATAGTTGGGGCAAGGGGCTTTTCCTATCAAGAGGTAGGCTTGTGACTAATTCAATCATCTCCCACTGGAGATTCTTCGAT
Organism: Lophiomys imhausi; assembly: GCA_907164525.1. NCBI lineage: Eukaryota > Metazoa > Chordata > Mammalia > Rodentia > Muridae > Lophiomys > Lophiomys imhausi. The sequence continues at coordinate 14,511,072 of CAJQZJ010004763.1, forward strand.
GCTCATCTTCTACTTGGAGGAGAATAGGGGGTGCTGACAGGAGTTGATATGTCTTGATATAAAAAAAATCTAAAGTTACGAAAACATCTTTGAATGCCATATTCTGCAGATCTCTTGAGGTTTTTGAAGAGGCCCTATCTATCTCTTATATTAGGGTAAGCAGATGTTGCTTGTCTCTTGCTGGTTTATTTCTGAATAGCTTAGAAAGTAACTATAATAGGCTGTCATAGTACCCAACTGAATGACCACCTTGCATAACCATTAATTTGCATTTCTTAATTACCCTAAACAGTTTATGACAATTAGTAGTAAAAGGCCCAAACATCACATTTCATTTTTTTTTTCTTTTCCTCCTAACCCTTCCATCCCATTTCTCTGGGTGGGGTGTCCTATATAACAGTCCCTCATGTCAGTTGAGAGGTCGTATGAGGGCCAAGAGCCTCTTCATTCACTGGGGATCTACGAAGCAGTACCATCAGTGAAAAGTGTCTCGTTGCCCGGGAGAGAGAACTACTAAACAAACAAACAAACCAATAAGCATACAATAGATAAAAAAGACTTAAAATCGAAAAAAATATAACTAATATATAAAAAATAGATAAAGAATAAAAATTAAAAATAAGAAGTCTATGTCCAAGTTCCCTTTGGTGTGACTGAAGATCGATGCTGTAATGTATGGAGAGAAAATGGGAACTGTCCAAGCAGCCACTGGTATGTCATTTCTTAGTTTGGGAAGCTGCAGGCCCTGTACTTCCTATAAAATCAGATATATTTATCCCTCTCAGGTCTCTGAGGTGGTTGAAGAACAGATAGCTAGAGTCTCTTAATTTTGAGTTGTTTAGGAGTCAAGAGAGTGTTATAGATCTAAGAAGATACTTTTAAAATTGTGTTGCAAGTTAGTATGAATGTTGAGTCAGATATAGACCTTTAAACTAATGGAAATGTTTAGATAGTAGAATGTTAAAGTCAAGTACCAAATACATATGGACTGGTCATTGGGAATGTACGTTAAGCCATATCACCCTCATAACTGTGGCCTAATTACCTCTGTTGTACTGTATTGTATTTGTTATTATAAGAGAAAGAGCCATTTGTTGGACTGAAAGGGGAAACTGTAGGGGGAAATAAGATATACCTTAAACTTAAAAGAAAAAAAAAGGGAAGAGGATGGGGGGTTGAGGGTGGGAGGGTGGGACTGGAGGGGGAATAGGGACGGGTCTGTGATTGAGATGTAACTTGAAGAAATAAAAAATACAGGAAAAAAAAATGAAAAAAAGGCATGCTATCATGTCAGCTGTGAAGTTTATCCTTTGCTCAATTTGTTTTCAACTGTACACTAAAATACTACAATAAAGTACAATGAGTTTATTTTTAATATAAATACAATATGTAAATAGGAATATTAATACTATTATATTCCAAATGTAATATATTCAAAATTTTGCCTGAAAATAGATAAAACTTTACAAAGATCAATATTATAATTGATTTGTGTAGATCCATGGTTAATGCCGAGGCCCTTTAGTTCAGTTCCTCGTGCTGTGGTGACACTCAACCATAAAATTATTTACATTGCTACTTCATAACTATAATTTTACTACTGCTATGAATCACAATGTAAACATATGATATGCAGGTTATTTGATATGTAACCCCCAAAGGCATGGTGGTTGAGAATCACTGCACAATTATAAAACAAATTTTAATGAGTAAAAATTAATGCAGAGTCAAAAATTGGATTCATGAACCCAGTTTTGTGAAATAATATGTTTTGAATTGTGTACAGTTGTTCAAGTCTCAATTCACAAAACTATATGCTAGAAACTGTAGTTTCATGATGTACTAGGAGGATGGTTCAGTGAGAAGAACACTCACTGGGCAAACATGACGGTCTGAGTTTGAAACCATAGAAAATACATAAGAAGGCCAGGTGCACCTGAGACCCCAGTGCTAGAAAAACAGTAGACACAAGAAGATTGCTGCTGCGAAGTGCTGGCTGCCTTTCTGGATCCAGGGTCAGTGAAAGACTAAGGCAGAGAGTGGTAGAGTAGGAAGGATACTAGATGTCCTCCTCTGGCCTTCACTTCTTTATGACTGAGTGTATACACATTCACACACACATATAAATATGAGTAACACTAAATGTACTTACTAGGTTGTATTTCTAGATAGATAGATAGATAGATAGATAGATAGATAGATAGATGATAGATATTCATATGAATAATAATAATTAAAATATTGATAAGAATGCAAAAGTCATGAATTTGAATGATAGCAGAGAAGACACAGGAAGTGTTGGAGGGAGAAGAGGAATATGGGAAATGATATAGTACCCAAACATGAAATAATTTAAAATAAATAACATACTCTACTGGCATTGTTCTCACTTTTTTTCTAGCTTTAATTTCTTCTTTAACTCACTTTTTTTCATGTGTCTAAACATGCCACTACCTTGTTTTGGGACAAATGACATTGAAGGGAAAATCATATCAAGTTAGCACATTTCCATACACAATGCTACTCCAGTTACTTTGAACTGTCAGGGGAACCAAAGCTGTTTGAGAAAGGCTGTAAGAATGGGGAAGAGGTAAGCGGTAATGCATAAAGCCAACATTTTTGTTTCCTAAAACTCATTTAATATATTTATTTCTTTATTATTTTCTAATTATAATTTTTGAAGTTTTGAAATTACAATATAATTATGTCATCCTCCTTCCTCTCCACAACTTTTCCCATGTAATCCCAGCTCTCTGCCAAATTAATAACATTTTTAAAATTTTTATTATTGAATATTCCTAAAAATATAAATCCACCCTGCCCAGTCTATGGAGTGTTACTTATATGTATGTTTCCAAGACAGACCATATGGCATTAGATAATTAATTGGTGTGGTCTTCCCTGATGAAGATGATTTCTTCCACTTTCAGCATTCTTTATTTGCCTGTAGGTTTTGTTTTGTTTTGCTTTGCTTTGCTTTGTTTTAATGTAAGGGTGAGTCCACTTGAGCTTCCCCCTTCATCATTAGCATGTCTAGGATGTCTTCCTTGTTTGGATCATTTTTAGGCAGCCATGTTGGTAAGATTTAATGAGTATAGCTTCTTTGACATTCCTAGGAGACTCAATCACATAGCAAATTTCTTGTTCCTTCAACATTTAAGATATTTCCACCCACTCTTCTGCAATGATCCCTGAGCATTAGCCACCAGAGTTGCACTGTAGCTTTATTAGTTGGAACTGGGCTCCACAACTCTGTATAATGATCAGCTGTGATGTTTCCATCTTAGAGTATTTGAACAGATATTTAGAATGTTGTTAGGGCTTCTGTTGACAGAGTAAAGTGCTTCTTGTAGGTCTGAGATCCATAACTTCACCTGGTCTTGTTAGCTGGCTAGGATTTCAGTACCAAGCATTATTTTCCTTTTGTTGACTTAGCCATAGGTCAAATTAGAGACCTGTTGATTATCAAAAAGGTGTGAGTGACATTATTGACCCTTTATCATTGGCCATATTGATCATTGTTGGGTTCATAAATATTGTATCTGAATAGGACTATTGGTGGCTTCCCTCCTTTGGAAGTTTCATGGTACCTTCTGGTACAAGTAATCTGAAAAGGGAAAGGGCAAGTGGGAAAATAGTGGAGAGTCTAAATACCAAAGAGGAGGGTAAAATAGTAATAAGAATGTCTGAAAAATCATAAGGAATCATATTTTAACTATCTACCTAAAAGTACCTATAGTAGAAGTCTGTGTATGCATACACACATAAAGTAAATTAAAATTTCCCATCTGGGTTGCTAATGCCTCCCCCAAAAAGCCATATCTATCTGACAAAAAAAAAACTCAATACCAGGCATGAGAACTCCTATTTTCAGCTATTGTTCAGGGTTGTCCAAGAAACTCCCAAATACTATGTTATTGCTGTTTCCCCTGGTTGTCCCCAGAGGTGCAGGTAAATCATTATTGCTGAAGATCCCATGCACTTCAGACAGCACCCAGAGTCCATGAGCTGGATTTGCCCTGAGATCCTTCTCCCTGAGCATTAAATGTATTTTAACTAGTGCACAATGCAATATGTTTATGAGTTATGAAATAATGGGATACCACATGATATTTTAATATATGTATACATTTGTTAATGTGAATTAGTTTAAACATCCAATTCTCTGCAAATCTTTACAATGTCTAAATATAGTGAGACTCTTTTCTTCTAGCTTGTTGAAGTTTACAGTGCATAGATATTACTTATAGTTACTTTCTTCCTCCTTAAATTTGCTATGGGAATGAAGATAAACTTTCCCCCATCTTTATGCTTGTGTAGCTAGCTTCCCTAACCTTTGAGATACACCTACTTTTCATTGAGTCAACATTTATATGTTCATATACAGAAGATAGATTAGATCATAGTTATGTTAGTTCATAGTTTTATTTGTTTTTAACAAGCCATATTTGTCAAAGTATTAACAATCTTTTAAAGAATGATGACTGCTCCTTAGCCAGTAGTATGCTCACCCCAATAGGGCATAAGTAGTATCAATAAATCAATATATCAAATCTAATTCTTAATTATTTTTTATTAATTTGTTTATTTTACATTCCAATCACCATTTTCCTCCCTCCTCTCCATCCCATCCTCTTACACGTTTCCCCCATACCTCCCCCAACCCAGTACCAACCTACTCTGGGATTCAAATCACATCAGGACTAATTGCCTCCACTTCCACTGAGGTAAACCAAGGCAGTTCTGCTAGGAGAAGAAGATCTAGGGGAGGCAACCTTGTCCATGTCAGAGATAGCCCCTGTTCCAATTGTTAGGGGATCCACTTGAGTACCAAGCAGTCTACCTGCTTCACATGTGTAGTGTGCCTAGGACTTGTCCATGCATGATCTTTGGTTTTCGGTTCAATCTCTATGAGCCCCCTGTGTCCCAGTTAATTGGCTATTGGGTTCTCCTTGAGGTGTCCTTGATCTTTCCAGCTCCCTCACACCTTCCCCTGACTCTTCCTCAAGGTTCCCTGATTTTCACCTAATGTTTGGCTGTGAGTCTCTGCATCTGTTTCCATTTTCTGCTCTCTATATAAAGCTTCTTGGATGACAGTAATTTTGGGTTCCTGTCCGGCTCCCCCTCTTCATCCACTTCCAATGTCCATTTTATTTCCCCTACTTATTGGGATTCAAGGATCATCCCTTGTGCTGGAAACAACCCAGATATCCCTCAACCGAGGAATGGATGAAGAAATTGTGATACATCTACACAATGGAGTACTACTCTGCAATCAGAAACAAGGATATCATGAAATTTGCAGGCAAATGGGTTGAACCAGAAAAGATCATCCTCAGTGAACTAATGCAAACCCCAAAATACCCATGGTATTTACTCACTCATAAGCAGATACTAGCCATTAGTACAGGACAACCATGCTACAATCCACAGACCCAAAGAAACTAAGTAACAAGGAGGGCACAAGGGATGATCCTTATTTCTTTTTTAATGATTTTTTATGTTCATTAGTGTCTTGACTGCATGTATGTATGTATATATGTGAGGGTGTCAAATCCACTGGAACTGGAGTTACAGAAAGTAGTGAGCTGCCATGTGGGTGCTGAGAATTGAACACAGGTCCTCTGGAAGAGCAGCCAGTACTCAACCTCTGAGCCATCTCTCTGGTCCGTCAACTCTAACTCTTAAAATGTTTATGCATTATTGTTCATGAGTATATTTAATACTACAAATACTGGAATTTTGAAGAGTATTATGATTCAACTTCATCAAAATCACAAGTCTCTCAATAAAGTGAATGAGTTTGTGATAGATCTGAAGCTTAGTTCTGAAGCTACAAAGCACTTTGCTCCTGCATCAGCTGGTGTCTATGTGACCACACACAGAATGTGAGAGAGTGACATTTCAAGTGCTCACACGGGGCCAGATGCTATGGCCAGGTGCAGCAGCTGAGCAGATGTGAGATGAGGCACAAAAGACAGAGGAAGCAATGTTCAGAGCACGGTGAGAACACTGCAGTGTGTGTGTGTGTGTGTGTGTGTGTGTGTGTGTGTGTGTGTGTTGAGAGCACTGCAGTGTGCGTGCATGCGTGTGTGTGTGTGTGTGTGTGTGTGTGTGTGTGTGTGTTGAGAACACTGCAGTGTGCGTGCATGCGTGTGTGTGTGTGTGTGTGTGTGTGTGTGTGTGTGATTTCATTTTCTGATTAATCTATTTTCTTAGAAAGGAAAAAGAGGAGACATCTTTAAATTTATTCAGTTGATTAAGAGATGTTTGGGAACATTACCAAATGAAAAGTAAGAGAACAAAAATAATTTCAATTTAAAAAGTACTGCATTTTTGACATTTTATAACCCTATAATTTAGATTTAGTATTTCAAATTCATCTGCTAATGTATAAATAAAATTTTGCTAAACATTTCAAAATGATAATTTAAATAATCACATATGGATTTGTAGATGAAATAACTGTAAGGTTTATATTAGTAATTTATTGGAATTTTAATCACTTTCATTATCACTGTACATTGTTTGTATTTGAAATGGACAGCTCTACCTACAAAGACAGTGCTGGAGAGAAAGAAGCATGTATAAAGACAATATGTCAGCAGCTGTGTCCGAAAATCAAGGGATAGCAAGGCCAGAAATCACAATATTATGTTTTATCCTATATTCTATAGAAAGTATGCAAAGAAGGAAAAGAAAGAAGAAACAAAAAAAAAATCATTAAGACCAGTGCTGAATACTTCAGAGAAACCAGAAGCATGTGTTGCCTTCAATGATTCTTGTGTTATTGCTCATGGTCCCAGAAAGGCTACCAATAGCAAAATGTAAAAAAAAAAAAAAAAAAAGGTAAACATAAGACACTAGAAACAGAAAAATAAGGACCACCTACTGATTTAATTTTAGAATCTGCTCATGTTTCTAAAGCTCTATTGTGTGTGTTTTTTTTCCAGCTTTGTTTCCTCAGTCATTAAGTGGAGCATGCTTTTCTCTGACCTCACTGTAATGCACAAGGTGAGGTTTACTGGGAGCATCCATTGTGGTTTATTTATCATTCTCACAGGACTTGCCACTGTCAGACTCTCTCTCTCTCTCTCTCTCTCTCTCTCTCTCTCTCTCTCTATGGGTTTATATTGTTTGCTAATGGTAGAAGATTTTGCTTTTAATTTTACATTTCTATCAGGCACCAGATGTGAAAGCTTGTGAAAATCTTAAAAAGGTATTCAAGTTAGGTGCTATGACTATTTTGGAATAATAATGATGTTGATGATGATGATAATAATAATGATAATTAATCTGTGATCTTTTTGTCATTCTTTTCTGGATTGAACCTGGGATTTCCAGAATCTACTGCATATAAAGCACTTTTACACATTTCCTCCATTATGATTATCCCCTTACTCCAAAAATACCTACCCATGGTGTCCTTTTTTCTTCTATACCTCTGTTATTCTGTTCACATTTATTATCCCAGCACCTGGCAATCTGGGACAGTAGGTTTGCCACATATTAGAGACTAGCCACATCTATATAGAGCCTGTTTCCATTTAAGTGGCCATCCATCCAAAGAAAAGAAAAGCCCTGGTTAAAGGCAGACTGAGTCCTGTAGACACATACTGTGATGTGTCTCCTCTGACTTCCTGTGTTTGATGCAGTGGAGCTCATATATATGAGACGAGTGGAAGAACTGCTACTTAGAAATCTCTTTCTTATAGAAACATTTTCTCAGCAATTTCATTTCTCCTGATTCGAGGGACAAAGTGACTCACTAGGGTAATAGTTAGATCCAACCTCATGAAACTGTTAGTGAGCGAGTATGTTGTTTTCAGCATTCATGAGGGGTATTTACTGAATAATGCTATTCAATCTATTTTTGTTTTCAGTATTTCTTACTATACCATACCATGCATACATATACATATAAGTATCACTCGTAGGTCAGGGGTAACAGAAGAACACTTAATTTAAGATTTAAACTGTGCCTTAGTCTAGGTTGTAAAAGTTGATTACACAAGAAATCTGAGGCAGGTAAGGCTGGTTGCTACATTATTCTTTTATAGGCAGGTTAAACAAATGGACTAAGTACACAGCAAGTAGCAGTCTGAAGTTTTAAGTGACCACAAGGTATACTCTTAACTTGACTGTGGGTATAGAAAAGATTCCAGTCCCTAAGGATATGAGAGATATTTTCATGAAGTACAAATACTGGGCTGACTAGATGATTTTAAGCTAGCCATATTAAATATACTTAAAGAGTTGGAATATGGCTGATTGTAGCCTACTGTTACAGCACCCAAATACAGACAATAAACAACCCTAAAAAATACTTCTCAAAAAGTTCAAGGTAGCCATGAAGAGATATTGAAAGAATTAGCTAGCAAATGAGCTGGTAATTCCATTTCTGACAAAAGGAGGTAAGGAGAATCTTGGCCAAGTTGGGAGAGAAGTATGGCATGAATGGTATTACATACATATGCTATATATAATCTATTTTAAATTGAAAATACAGCATAAGACTCCATGGAGTTTAAATATTCTCCTCTACAGTAGACATAAATTTATTAATTGATTAAAACAGGTTTATTCTGTGTTGTTCTGGATTTTTGTAGATTAGGTTGGCCTCAAACTCAAAAGGAACCTATCTGTGTCTTTGTCTCCCATGTTTTGGGATCAAAATTATGCATTTATATATTTCTTCTTTCCTTTTCTCCTATCTTTGGAGGTTTAACTTCTATGTGGATATAGCTATCCTTATTGAGACAGGGTTTCTCTTTGTAGCTCGGGCTGTCTTGATTTACTCTGTGAGCTCTGGAGATTTAGATTGGCCTTGAACACACAAGGAACCCTTTTTTTTTTTTTCCTTGTGTATCAAGTTTTGAGATCAAGGTATGAATTTAAATAATTGAATTACCCTTATTAAAAAATAACATTATTTAAACCATTTTGTATTAGTTTGAGTTCCAATTCTCCCATGGAAACTCGATTCTTAAGGAGATTGGTGTAAAATAGCATGATATGCTATTTTATGTTAGCTTTTCTTAATTGTTGGCTGTGGGAGGCATGCAGTTTTCATGTTCTTCCCTAGCCTAACTCTGGGTCCTTACATTGGTTAACAGAATCTCTCTCTCTCTCTCTCTCTCTCTCTCTCTCTCTCTCTCTCTCTCTCTCTC
>CAJQZJ010004763.1:14520251-14533973 GCA_907164525.1 Lophiomys imhausi
CTCTCTCTCTCTCTCTCTCTCTCTCTCTCTCTCTCTCTCTCTCTCTCCTTCCCCCCCCACCCACCCAGAGACAGAATTTCTCTGTGTATCCTTGTCCTGGACTCACTTTGTAGACCAGGCTGACCTTGGCGAAGGCCAGGCATCCACCTGCTTTTGCTTCCCAAGTGCTGGGATTAAAGGCATGCACGGTCACACCTAGCAATTAACATATCTCCTTCAGGGTAAAATATCTCTTGAAACCAGTTCTCCAGTGGGAGCCCCACTGTTGGCTGTGGCTCCCAGTCATAAGGCGACTGGCTTATGACCCCTTTCTTTTTAGGTAAATTTAAGATTATGTGTATTTATCCATTAGATCAGTAAGGACATTATTAAACTTAACATCAAGGGAAAAAATGTGTCATTTTTGAATTCTATACTGTCTTTAGTAAGCAGCTTTATTTTATAAGCAGGATTCCCACCCTGCTTTCATTGTTTAAACCAGGCTGCTCTAGAATCCATAGATCTGCCTGTTTCTTCTTCTAGTGTGATGGGATTAAGGGATTAAGGGAGTGTTCCAGTACCACCCTGCTCAAATATTTCACTAAATCCCAGATATTAGTATCTCTGTAACCCAAGGAGCAACTTTGAACTGTAGTGACAATTCAAAATCTGCCCAAAATCTTAAAAAAACCTCTTATATTTCAGCAATACCAAACCAGAAAAAATATCCTTTTTACCTCCTGATATAGGAAAATCAAAGACAAAAATCAAGCAAGGAAACAACATTGAAAAAGCCTTGGCATGTCTAACCATGCCATCCCATGGTGTAATTATAGCTGTGTTCATTATTCTTTAGAATCTAGTTTTGGCTGCGGGCCAATACCAGAAACTCCTGACAGGCACCTGGTACCCAGGGAGCGGTGAGCTCCAGCTGTCATCAGTTTTGCCTTATCTATCAGGAAAGGCCTCCTTCCTTCCCCCATTATCATTGTTGGCAATTTAGCATTCCATCTGTAAATTCTTTCCTTTAAGATTATCCTAGTCCAAACTTTCTCAAAAAAGATACACAGAACCACAATAGTCAGGGTAAAAATCATTTGCATGCTAAGAGAAACAAATTCAACTGGAATCCAAAAGTATTGAGGCATTATGAATTCCTCCATTTTTAATCTAGACGGTTAATTCCATCCTCAATTTCTGTTTAGAAGGCGGCCGGTTTTTTAGTATGTAAGGAGAGCTAAGCCTTAGCTCTCTGCCTTTTCTGCAAGGCAACAGTTTTTGTTAAGGTTGCTGTACCTTTGAAATGAATTTGAGTTCACTTCCCAGCTCTTTGGCTAGGAAACTGATTTTACCTGGGCCTTCTCACACTGTAAGTGTGGATTCTAGTTCTGTTTTTTTAGGAACTGTAGTTCGGTGCCATATGTAAAAAAAAAATAACCAATTAAATATAACCTAAGTATTGGTTAAATAACTTAATTAGCCATTTTTTAACAGAGAAGAAAAAATATGTTCAAAAATATTGTATGCAAAAAATTTGAACAATTTTTAAGAGAACACAAAGCATTGGGGTAGGGGTGAATTTGGCATTTGTTGGGAGAAGTGGGGGTGAATATAATTAAAATACTGGTATGAAATCCTCAAAAATCAATAAAAATATTTTATTCAATTAAAATACACCTTGGTTTGTGCAACATAGCTTATGCCACCAATTTATAATACCTACTAAATACTTTTGAAATTATGTGATGCTATGGCATATAGGAAATAAAAAATTAACTCAAAATGGGGACTCCATAATGCAGTTTTCATGAGGCCATCACTCATAATGTGGTGAGACACTGGGGTGATGCAGATTTGGAGTAGACCAAGGTCTGGTAATTATCCTCTCACTCATGCTCTGGAAATACACCAAGAAACTCAATTGTAGAAATAAATAATTAAATTACTTACCAGTATTTACATTAAAGTTACTTGCTCAGCGGTGTTACTCCTTAACACGCCATTATAAATGAGCACATACAGACACCTGATGGATTTTAACAAGTCTTACCCTGGATTGTGTAATCTTGTCCCATGTGCTCTAGCTTAAATTCTATTCTTCAGATAAAACCCCATATATACATACATCTCCTTGGGCTGTTATTCTCCACAATATGTCGATGTTCCAGGTCACATGGAATGATCTTCTTCCATTTATCTCTTTGTTGTAAAAGATCACTTCCCTATAAATTTTTAGGTATGTCAGTCACATAAGGTCTCTATTTCCCTGCTTGCACTTCTGGTCCAACACAATTAATCCACCATATAATTAGCTGTATTTGTGATAACTTACCAATTCCTATAAACTGTGTAGGGAACTTTTGAAGTGGCAATTTTGAATTCCAAGACTCCTGGGAGAGGATACTGATATCAGCTTCTGTATCAAGCAATACTTCTATTTCAATACCATTCATTTGTATTTTTAGTTTTGGTCTCTTATCACTCAATGATTCACCAAATTGTCCTTAGGTGAAATTATGCTTTGGTCTGTCATTGTTACCCTATATGTGATAATTGTCATCAGCACCCCACTGATACATAAATTCATGTACTTATATGGTCAATAGACATTAGAAGCAACATTTATGTCCATAAATAAATGATGTATGATATATGCACACAATGAGAGAGAGAGAGTTTATTCACAAAAAGGAAATAAACTCAGTGATAATCGTTATATGTAAATGAATCTGAGAAAGAAAATCATGAAATATGAAATTATATTGACATCAACTATTGTACAATCTGTTTTTAGGAAATGTCCAGAATCAGCAAGACCATTTCTCTAAAGTATACCAGGATTGTCAATGGCTATGGAAGGAATAATTGGAGTAATTCCTCAATAGTAGGGGGGTACTTTAGGGGCAACAAAATGTTTCTATTTGAACTGATAGTCTATAGGCCATAAAATGTTTATTTAAAAAATTTACTATTGTGTGAATTTTGCCTCAGTAAAAATGCTGTTCCTAAAGTTTCAGTGGTAAGTCATCCAGAGCTCTCTCCTACTCCACATCTTATACAAAACCTTTTGGTAATGTATATATATATATATATATTAATTTTTGAAACAGGGTCATTCTATATAGCTCTGGTTATCCTGGAACTCACTATGTTGACAAGGCTAGTCTCAAATTCACAAACTCTGCCTCTCAAGTGCTAAGATTAAAGATCTCTGCCACCATACCTTACTTGTGAGTATATTTCTAGTCAAAGTAAGGGATAAAGCATTTCATTTTTAGTGTGATTTTCATTTCATCAAACAAACAACAGTTTGCAGAATTCTGGGTTTTGTTTTTTTGTTTCTTGCATCGGTTGTCTTTGTTTTTGCAAGCACCTTCAGGTTAAAAGCTGAGAACTGTGTCACATAAAAGAAAAAACATATAGTTTATAAACAAATTCTAAAACAACCATAACTGCTTCTCAGTACTACTTAGTAACGATCAATTTGGAGTGAAGCCTTGTTTCCATCATCTTTCCGGCTGTATCATTTTGGATACCTACTTTCTGTTTACACATATGCTATCTTTAAAGAGGGTAAAATTAAGACTCAAGTCATGAGTTAAAATAGTATTTTTGTTGTCCATATTTGTAAGAAGTTAAATATATGATTATATGAAAATCAGTGAGATTTAAAACAATGAAAAATTTGAAGCAGTAAAGATGTGGCCTATTAAGGTAAGGGCTGTAGCTGTTGTGTTCCTAGACATAAAGTCGCAACCTGTATGTATCTAAGCTGCAATGTTGTCGCCTATGCACAAACCTCATAGGCCCTTCTTGTTGCTGCCTCACAGCAATAAGTTCCTGCCTCAGTGTGACATCCCACTCTTTTTATTTGTGATTGATCCACTGTCACTTATATTTCTAAAGATGTTAAAACAGAATAACTCATGTCTAAATACACTCAAATGTGAATACAATTTTATAATTATTGATATCATTTTACAAAGAAATTCAATGATTTGTTCCTTTTTTGGTTAAATAATAATATTTGAGCATTAAATCAGGAATTCTGTGCATACAATTGAAATATTTTCTCTATTCCTGATTAAGAAATAAAGACATGTATATATCTTCAGTAATGATTCTCAAGTGGTGCAAACAGTAACCTATTGAAATATTTTCAGTCTGTATGTTTGCCAATAGAGCTGTCATGATTTTTGTGTATGAAATTATAGAGATTTCTTATATCTAATTAAATCCCTATCCATATGATGTAACCATAAATATTTTGATTTTGTTAATCTCTTTAGATTGCCATATCACATATTAAAGATATACATACTTAAGTGACAGAAATATTTTTAGACTAAAAACATTTCTTAGACTTCTATTAATAGATCAAAGTGTCCATGAACATCAAGCTGCAGACAGAGGAAGGTTTAGTCGGAGGTTCTTCTCCTGGGACATGGGCTACAGACAAGTCTATGCATGCCTCTTTCTGTGTGCATTGAAAAAGTTAAGGTTAGTGGGGTTACTACTATTTGTTCTGGTTAAGACACTAATCTCAGTATATGTCAGGGTCCCATCTGCATAACCTTCTGAGAAGTCCTGTTTTCATCTATGTATTAGAAGTTATAGTTTTAATACATAAACTGTGGTTAAAGTGACTTGTAACACAGTCCATGTGAAATAAAAATGTCTTTCAAGTAGAAAAAAAAAGTCCTTTCATGTAATTTTCAATGTCAACATAGTAACATATGTACTAAACAGTTTCAAGATTGAGGCATTTTATTTCAGATTTATACAGTTTGGAGCCATATTTGATCAACGTACATACAAAAATAAGTCTTTTAAAATATTACTAAAAATAAATATGTATCAAATAACTATTTTAAAAAGTAAAATAATGGATGAGAAAAACTGCTGATGAACAAGATGTCTCTTATTAACAGACTACTAGCAATTCTGTTCTATGCTCTTCAATAAAAACATACTGGGAAGAAGTGATTGCATTTGAAGTTATTGGTACATTTGAATGCAAACTACCCAACCATGAAAAAGGAGGCTTCCGTTTGCTATAAAAATAAATTAGGAGGCAATGCTTTGCTGGCAAACCCATTTGTGCACCTCAGTTCATAACTATTCATGGTACCGTTAACAGATGTCTTTGCTCACATTGTGAGCTGCCTGATGATTTGGGTATGTTCAGTATTGCTTTATATCTAGAGTGAATACAGGCAACTTGTTTTAGGATATAATAAAAACCTATCTTGATACAGAGATCCTATGGGAAATTACACAATAATGATACCTACCCAACTAATTTTCTTTTTATAAAATCATGTTTCCCTCTACACATTTAGAACTATCGAAAGGATTGCTTAACATCACTATTTCCATGTTAATATCTCAGTAAATCATAAAAATGTAATATTTGTGCAGAAAGTGCATGGTTTCCTTTGGGAACATAAGCTTTCACTTCTAAATTAGAAGTTGTATAACGTGAATGTCAAGCATGCTATGTGTTCCTTAACAGTTCTAAGACTACCATATTTTTATTCCCCAGAAACTTGCTCCATGTTGAATAGTTTTTGTAGTACATTAAGTTGCTATGTGGTCTGCTGGGGGGAAAGAGTCATCGTACCTTCCAAGCTGTGAATGCTGTGAACTATAGCGACCAGCAGGGTAAGAGATACCCATGGGTATAACAATGACATGAATGCTATTCAGATACTACTTACTTTGTGATTAAGTAAGGACCATGCCACAATAGGAAATACATGCCTTTACTATAAGTCTGGTTAAGAATGCATGCTGTGGAGATTATAGATCCCCTTGTATGAACCTTCAGCTATTATTCTGTTAAAAGGAAGTAGTGTTCAAATTGACCTCTAAATTCATATCTCTATGCCCATAGACTAGTGCACATCTCAGAAATCATCAAACTTCATTAGAGAAGTTTCTTTGTTCAATGATTATGATTACCACAGAAATTCACAACTGGTCATGGTGCTGAGTGTCAGTGGGATGCTCAACAAAAAACATGACACCCTCCTTTTCCCCTCCCAAATCACAAGGACAATCCCAGACAAGGAAACAGAAGTCGTGTGAGCCAGAAGTCAGGGAGGACCAGAGCAAAACCAATGTCTTTGGAAACGATAGGGGTGATGTACTTGTGAACTAATAGGAGTCTGCACAAGATCATGCCAGTCAACATTATAGCATAAACTAGGGAGAACTCATGAGTCACAACTCCTGACTGAAGAGCTATGGGCAGTCGATGGTTCCTGGGAGAGGGAGGATCAGTTTTCTCTGAGTGTTTAACCAGATAGGTTGAACATACTCCAGTGGATGGCACCATACCCATGAATATAGATAGGCAGTACAGATTAAACTCAATGGGCTTTAAACAACTAAAACTAAAACTAAGATGACATGGGGGTGTGGATAGTAAGATAGGTTGGATCTGAGAGGAGTTAGGGGAAGAAGTAGGAGGCAAAAGTGATCAAAGTACATTGTATGAAATTCTCTGAGAATTTTTAAACATATTATATAAACATTGTACCCTTGTGGAAAATTATACTATCAAAGGAAGGGCATACTTCTTGTTAATAATGCACGCTAAGTAAAATAAACAATTTAGAAACATAATAAATGGTAATAGTTTGATAATTATTTATTAGTATAAAGTGTCTGGAGAGATCTAGAAGTCTCTAAGTACTGTGCACTGTTGTCACCTCAGCTATTATCAATAGATCCCTCACAAGTCACAGACACACAGGAAGGCATAATCATGGTGCCAAGACCAGAAGATTTATAATAACAGAAACCAGCATTAATAACCACGCTTTCTAAAAAAACTTCTTTCACATACTACAATGAATAAGAATACTTTTCAGCTACTTTTTTTCTGAACCAAATGGAAACTATCAGATTTACAAATACTTATCTGCCAGTAGTTAAAACCACCTACTCAGTTCTTATGATGCCAAGCAAGTGCAGTGTTGAACACAGAACAACTTCTCGGAAGTGCCCTACAGCCTTTCACTTAACAAAACTTTCTTGAAGCTGATATATTCAAGAGGTGACATGTAAAGAGTGTTAAATTGCACACTCCTTTATTAATGGAGTAATTCTGGAATATTCACTTTAAGTTATCAATTTTTAGGTTACAGCCTGACAGATTTCTGTTTTATTTCACAAGAATTGTTTACTATCTAATTTGCAAAGCTATTATTTATTCACACTTACCAGATTTACTTGCCCATCTTGTGTCAAACAACTTCAGATTCAAATTAAACAAATATTTAGATTACATACATATATAGTCCAATGGGAACTTCCATGCTTTTTCATAAATTAACAGGTGGTGATATATTAAACCCATTTCCTTACTCAATGTTTAAAACTACTCATTGTTGACTTCATGCTGTGAAATTAATAACATTGACCTTAATGTATCCATTTAGGATCTGTTTTAATTTAAAAACAACTTGTTTGTGCATATAGCAAAAATGCCACTTTATAAAACAAAACAAGAGAAGAGTACAAGCGTCCTTCTACATACCAGGTCTCCATTGTTTCCTTTTCTACACAGCTTCATGCATGTCATATTCGACTACGAACAGAACACTTCGAGTAAATCTGTCCACATAGTTGATAACTTCTCCTTGAATTTCTGTCTAGTCATCAATGCCATAATCTTCCTAACAAGATCAGCAGCTACAGTCATAAATCACCTGTCAGGATCTGTGCAAAACTTTGGCGATCCTAATTTTTATCACAAAGTACCTCACCAAAGCAAGTTCTGGAATGAAGGGTTTATCTTGGTTCCTGCTTTCATGATATGTAGAAGGAAAGACATGGCGGCATGGCAGTGGGTGCTTGAAGCAGTTGCTCCCACTGTACCCCCAGACAAGGGAAAGAGTACTATATATGCTGTTTCACAACTTGATTTTTCCATATCTTCAATGCAGGACTCCGGGTCATGAAGTGGTACCAAACATATGTAATGAAAATCTTCCCACCTCAGTTAGTGTAATCTATTAGCCCATCACTGACCTACCAGAGATTTATTTTCATGATTCTAAATGCCATCAGGTTGACAATCAAGATTAATGCTCAAGACATGTCCCTTATCTTCATCAGTTTTTGCTACAAATCTGCTAGTAAATGAATTCTGTAAGGTCGGATAATTTATGAACTACAGTAGCCTCTTTAGAATTTCCTATTTCTGGGTAAACATCTCTTTAATAACAATAGATTAGCATATAATATTTAAGTATACTTGATTGAATTTCCTCAGAGGAAATGTGTAATATAATATACACACACTATCTCTAGGGAATAATAAAGTACTTGTGGTAGCTACATGCATTAGTTTTTTGTTGTTGTTGTTTTGCTCCTGTGAAAGGAATAAATCATTTATACATTGTTCCTTATGCTATCACCCTAATTTTTTTTTAAATTTTGAATCAATCAGAATGTACCCACTAAATCTGGCACCAAAAGAGGCACATCCATTAATTTTTTAAAAGCCAATTTTGTGGAAAATAAGCTTATTAAAATTGATATTTATAATGAAAATATCAACTCTTAAAATAGGCTACTTTGATTTAGAACCTGATTAATTGCTTTTTAATGAACTTTTGGTAATTGAGTAATTTATTATAGTAATTAAATTTCTAGATATAGGGAATATATTTAAATGTTGATGCTTCTATGAAACATTTATAAAATGAGAAGAAAATGTGTTTTTCTGCTAGTTGACTTTAATAATGTTTGAAAGCCTTCTAAGTAAATTAGCTTGAGTGCTCTGATGGAGAATTAGAATAATCATGACTTAAGCTCAATAGTTTATCTCTCCTTTAATAACAATTTCACAATAAGCTGACACCTTTATTTACCTTCACTGGAGTGTGACATGTATGAGCTGAAAGACATAGCCATTTGAATTAATATGATGATGAGTGAAAAGTGATAGAATTAATAGGGACCTAATAATCACATTTGCCACAGGCTGTATGGTGACACTAGACATATTAATAATATCACTGCAAAAATACTGAAAAGTTTTCTACTTGGTTAAGTTGACATGACAGTGATGAGAAGATTCTGTCTCTATATGCCACTGTGGACACTATGAAATATTAAGGCATTTCTAATTTCATGTTAAGAAAGTATGCAAAAACCTGTCTGTAAAAGTTGTTATATTTTTCACAGCAAAGCACATATAGACTACATGCCATGTCTCTGAACCCACAGACACTATTTTACTATACACCATGTTCTTCAGTCTTCGTTTCTTGGGAAGTAGAATGGGCTGTGAAATGAACAGATGAATTAGGCCTTTTTTCTCCTCATATAACAGTCTAGGCATAAGCATTCTAGGTTCTGCATGGACACCCTGATGTATCTGAAACAGACCATTTCTATTCTGAATCCCTAACACAGCCTGCCTTCACTGTAGGAAAGACTCATTATCTCTACATAATTGACTGGAAATCAGCACCTGTCCTCTTTCTTATTCTTATAACTCATGATGAAAATTTTACCTAAAATTATTTCCATCACATTGTCTAGAATTCATTCATTTGGCTACAGTCGCTAGCTACATCAAGCCTCTTTCTTGCAAATAGATAAAGGATAAAAGTATTAAGCAATTTACACCTTCATCTAAAAACTTATATTACTGTGATAGAAGGAACCAATTTGAGGAGTTACAAGGTTTTCAAAAATCATCCTAAAGTTTTGCAACAAACACACTTTTTCTGAAGCCTAATAAATGCTGTCACCTTTTAAAAAGTTGTTAGTAATATATATATATATGTAATTTTATCATATATCATATATATATATATATGATTTTAACTTTTAACTACATGGTAAAGAATATATACATACATAACTTTAAACAGAACAATATGCTTAGTTAAATTTTTATTTCAGTTTTATATGAGATTTTTAATTTTCATCTGTAGTCATATTAATGAGAAAATAAGGTAGACTTGGGAATAATTATATATTTAATTTGTTTCTATATGTGATGAAGAAAAATTGTCTAATAAAATATATACAAATTTCTTCATCAAATACTAATGACTTGGGAATTAGATAAAATCAAAACTGTCTCTTAAGTAAAGTTTATTGTAACCACCAACTCCTTTGACATTTTGGTGATAAATGTGTCAACAAATTGAAGTTTTCTTCATAAGCTATAATTAAATAACACTTCATTTCAATTTAAATATACATGAAATGCCTAATTCAATTATTATAACAGCCAAAACCATTTTTCACTTATTTATTTTGTTTCAATTACTTTAAACTCATTAAGTACTACAACAGAAATTATAATACCTTTTGTTTTTAAAACTAACAGGTTACTAAGAGATACAGAAGAGTCACTTTTGAGTTTATTTTGCTATATCCCGATGACATATGGAGACTTAGCCTACATGTAAACTTAAGAAATTACATTCTAAGATTAAGCTTCATGCTAAGGAAGAAAAAGAGAAGGAAAAAATGAAGCCAAAAGATAAGCCTGAAAGGTGACATTATGAGTAGTAACATTACTAGTTTATTTAAATCAGTAACAAAAGTATCTCCTGGAGAACTTGAGGACCCAACACAGTCATCATTTGAGAAATTGACCTAGAGAATGATGAAGAGGGTCAAATCTAGCACAAACTGGGCCTCATACTAGGGGCCTAGCCATATTTTGATGAGTTTTAAATTCTGGGAGCTAAACATAATTAAGATCCATGGTTTCCCAGATTGCAAAATAAAATAAAAGTACTTACAGTACTATCGACTATTGCAGGGCTTTCATAAATCCCACTTGCAGTTTAATGAAGACACAGAGATTTCTATATAATTTAAATTGGTTGGCCTCTTGCTGAGGCAGTCTCCACTAGTCTCTCAATTTATCCTGACTTCCTGGTCATCCTGTCTCCCCACATGGCTCTTATTCCTGCTTCCAGTTTCATTTGTCTTTCTCCTGTCCCTTCTGTGTCTCCCCATCTTTCTCTTCCACCCTGCCTGGAAGTCCAATGATACATCTTTTATGGTTTGCCCCTTGGAAGGTGAGGAAGGACAAACATTTACAAATAAAAAAAATGATGATGGGCCGTAGAAACGACAATATCAAGATTATCTGCACTTTGTACAGTAATCAACAATTGAAATTATAGAGAGACACTGTATCAATGTTAAGGAAAGTTACTCCAACAATAGACTAGCTTAACACACCATTGGCATTGAAATTGGAATATGGCTGTTAGTAAATGACATTCAAAGTGACGGTGGATGTTGTAAATGTTTTTATTTCCTTAGATGAGGGAATGAGATAAGAGCCATTCCCAAACCTTTATAGTTGTTTCTGAACTCTTGCTAGCTAGTTTGACTCAGCTGTTCTGACTTAAACTCCTCTCCAGGCTGACTGATTCAAACTGGCTTCTCTTGGCTTCTGACTAAATTGCTCTGTTTGGCCTCAAACTTTTAATCTTCTATCTCATTCTCATTCTCTGCCTCATTCTGCATCTCCACCTTCACCTCCTTCTAGCTTTTTCTCTCTGCGATCTGTCTCAGTGAAAACTGCCCCAGTAAGACGGTCTTGGTAAAAACAAACAAACAAACAAACAAACAATCCTTCTCTCTTTCCCTACAGTGCTCTTAAGTAGCTTATCCTTCTTGTCCTGTTCTCGTGAGAGTTGGGCATATCCTATCTCTGACTCAATCTGTCAAATCTTTCTCTGATTCATCATTTTGTCTCCACCTCAATTAGATGCCACTTTCATACATGTCTGCTTCCTTCTATAAACTAACTTTACCTTCATTGTTTCTGGATTAAAGGTGTGTACTAAGGGTCCATCTGTCTGTATTCCAGCCATATCATAGTGTAATCCAGACTGTGTCTGCATTCCAGGTCTTTGGATGTGATTCCTTGCCAGAGCAGCATGTTGCTGGATTAAAATTTCTCTACAGAATGTAATCATGTTGATGGGTCAAACAATAATAGAACTAGTAAGAGAATGATACCAGGATAGATTATTGTCTCTCAGTTAATTATTTTAGTATTTGTCATACGTACAGTCGAATTATTTTTGTCATATTATTACATGGCAAAATCCAGGTATAATGTAAACAAGTATTAACAAGATTATGTGTAAAATCCAGGTACACATCACACCATTGTATGCTATGCTTGAACATATCAAACATATCATCTTTAATATTGCTCTTAAAAGACAAATAAATTGTATATATTCTCAAATAAACCACATTAAAAAGTATCATTTATAGTTCTTAAAATGTCTTGTGTTGGGTGTGCTAAATCAACAATAGAATACATTTGTACCTCAATGGCTTAGCAAAGCAATATCTTATTTTTGATTCTTATATGCTCAAGAACTCTGTACTGAGCATTCACCAATTTCTTGTCTACTTAAATGCAAGAAAAAGGCATCTCTATCTAGAGTTGGTGCATGTTTCATGCCTGTGTTAAACATTCAGCTTCTTTATTTCTTCCAAGCACATTCTATTTCTGAAACACCCAGCATTAAATCATTTCCCAATTTAAATACACAGATGACTCCTGCTTCTTTAACTGACAAATGCTGCTGACTTTCAAGGTTTGAGGTAATTTCATTATCACATTTATAAAAAGCAAACCATATATCATTAATTCTGAAAGGTTGAATTTCTTTATCAAGACATGTTATCAGTTTCGTATAAGATATATAAGGAAGTTTTCAGATGAACAAATGTTCAAAATGAAATATAGAATAGAAGTGTTTAGGATTTATAAAATAAAATGATAGAATATATGTCGGAATTATTTTTTATAAGATATAGATTCAAATGGTGAGTTACAGTTCTTGATAAAGACACACAGTAGGCAGCCCCTCACATTAGGTCAAGACTTCTGTACCTGTTTACCTCTTCTCCACCTTCACAATTACCTACAAGTAGTGCAGGTTCTGGTGCTTAAATTTCTCGGTTTGGAACCAGAAATGATACAAGTAAAGGTCTTAATCAATCTTCTTTTGAAAGAAGCATGCTTTAATTCGCATAGTTTTAAAATTTTTTGTTTCTTGCTTCACTGTATTCTGACTTGATAAGATGCAAGGAATTATTCAATGTCTTTTTTTTTTTTTTGCTAAGAATTACATTATGACCTACAATGTGATTGTGATGTATTTTGAGAAAGGTTTCATGTACTGATCCAAATTTAGAACTATTATTCTAAAATCGTTGCTTAGAACATTCTGCATATGCTTTTGTGTGATATTTCTTTGTTAAAGTTGCTCATAGAGATTATCTGATATGTTAGAGTAGTTGTTTTTTTTTTTTTTTTTAAGATCATCACAGTTAAAGAATCAGTACTTAGCTATCCCTTTGTGACTGGTAGAATATGTTTCATAAAATTGTGTGTGATGTTTATTGCAGAAAAGTCTTATATCATCTTAAATAATTATACCCATAATCAACACCTTTTTTCTCAACTAATAAACTTTTTTTTTTGCCTATTTTGTTGGATAACTGTTTGTCCTACTGGTTTCCAGATGCCTTTTGCTTGGTATGATACTTTACTTCCCTTAACTTCAGTCTTTGTAGCTAAGGTGAGATTCTGTTCATGGATCAAATAACTTAGTGTTATCTTTTTTTTAAATAACTTATTTTTTATTTCTTTAAGTTACATCTCAATCACAATGCCATCCTGAAGGGGCTGATAGGTTAATATAAGTTAGATTTAGTGAATAC
>CAJQZJ010004763.1:14534373-14560747 GCA_907164525.1 Lophiomys imhausi
GGTTGTAGGAATTTATAGGATTAATAGTTAAGAAATTGTTGGTGTTGTTATAAGTGAATTTAGTAATAAATAAGGTTAAATAATAATTTAAAAGTTCGGTTACACCATCCCTATTGGAAAACTAAAAAAAAAAAAAAAAAAAATTCCCATTAAAAATTACTGAAACTTGTGATTTTTACTCATCATCTGGTAGATTTTCTCCAACTTTTGTATATTCTGTGTCATTTATCCCTCCCTTATTGGAAGGTTCAGGATATTGATATTATTTTGTGCTTCTCATTGGTGCATTGGTGCTTTTAGCTTTCTAGAGTGGTTTGTTCTTGACCATGCTCTCAGGATTCTTGTCATCTTTCTTCCTTCTCCAGTAGCAGGATTCTCTTAAGAACCTTGCATAAAAGGCCTGGTGGACATAAATTATTTCATTCAAACCCTGACTTGGGTCTGTATTACACCTTTGATTCTTCAGGATAATAGAGCAATGTCGGCTGGCAGTTATTTCCTTTTAGGATTAGAGATCTAGTATTCTATATCCTCTTATCTTTTAGAGATTTACTAAGGACAATTGTATTAGTCTTTAAATATGACTTGTAATTCCCTTTTATAGCTTTTAATATTGTCTTTCCTCTTCATTTTTTTTTGTAATTTAACTATAGTACAATGTGGATAGGTATGTTTTTGATCAAATTATTTGGGTTTACAGATTATAAGACTTTGCTTGGGTGCTGCTGATATTTATCCAGTTATGAAAAAGCAATTCTGGTATGTGTCATTTCAGCCTTCAAGATAGTGGTGCAGATACCAGTGTTTTGTGGGGGAAATTCAGGAGTTTGACACAAATTCCCCATCTCTAGCACTCACCTCTTCAAATTTTGTTAGAGTTTGGCAATGTGATAGTGTGGAAACTGTAGTGTCCTCACCATTTTGCTCCTCTACTATTTTTTTTTCCTTAGGGTAAGTATCTAGGAGAGACCATCAAATCCCCTGTACCTGCACACATTTGGGTGACTTTGTCCCTCACAGCTTTAGTAAGCTACAGTGTCCACCTGAGCAAGAGGAGGTCATGACTCAAGAAAAGTCATTTCTCCTCTGTAGTCCAGCAACAAACAAGAATCCCATTTGCCCAATTACACAAATTCAATGCCCAGCATCACAGAATGTTTAAAAGATTTAAAACAAGGTTAAAAAGAAATAAAAATTTCACCAACAACTACAGAGAATAAGTAAAGATAAAAAGAATAGAGAGAAAATATTAAAGTGAAAATTAAAATATTTTAAAATGTAACAGGAGAAAAGAGTGAAAGCATGAAGTTAGAAGGAGGAAGAAAGTGAAAAAAAACTTAAATAAGAAAGAGGAGGGCAGGAAAAGGAGAGAAACAATCAACCAAACAAAAAGTGCCTTACAAGAAAATAAACACATCATTCTTGCTGTGTCTCTTGAATGGAGGGCAACTGTAAGTGCCCTGATTGGTGCTGTCAGAGTCTCTCTCTGCAACATCTCAGAATGGGTACCTCCTGGATTAAACAAAAGTCAGTGGGATTCACTCTCGTCTTTCCTTTGTGTTTCTTCTCTGGTCACCAATAGCAGTGAATTGTAACAGCTGTTTCCATCCTGGGAACAGGCTAGTGTTAAAATCAGTTTCTGAGATAACGATTCCCTGCAGTGGTTTTGAACTGCGCAGGATGGATAAATGTCAACAAAGTCACAAGTCAATCATGAAGTACAAAATGTGGAATGCATCAAAGGGTCCCTCATCTATTCTGGTAGAGTTTTCTGGCTCCTCAATTCCAGATGTAGGAAGATACAGGTACCTTTGCTTCCCAGAGTAATAAGCATTGACAAAAAAAAAATTCTCAAGATGATTTCTAATTTTTTCTAATTATAGTTCCAAAAGAATATGCTAGAAAAGGAAGAAAACTCAGAACCAGTTTGCCATGCAGACTTCAGGACTCTTATCTACTCAGATTGTTTGTCTATAGGGTGTTCTGTGTCTACTGGAGCTCTGCCTGTTTCACCTATTGGCAAAGGAGTATGCTGTCTCCCTCAGCTATGCAAAGGCAATCAGTGCTAGAACATATGGCCACATTCACTAATGTTCTAAAATGTGAGGTTTCTCGAGGTCTCTCTCTCTCTCTCTCTCTCTCTCTCTCTCTCTCTCTCTCTCTCTGCACTGCTGAATTTCAGGGAAATACTTACACTGCAGCAAGCAATTCCATTCCTGTCATTTCAATTCCAACATAAGGAGTAGCAGGCAATCGTTAAATACCTTTAATTCTCCACCTTCAATCATCTCATTTGTTTATTGAAATATATACAAATATATATGTGTGTATACATGTATGTGTATGTGTATAACAGTATAATGAAACTT
The DNA here is from genome assembly GCA_907164525.1 of Lophiomys imhausi. Taxonomy (NCBI): domain Eukaryota; kingdom Metazoa; phylum Chordata; class Mammalia; order Rodentia; family Muridae; genus Lophiomys; species Lophiomys imhausi. The sequence continues at coordinate 14,536,743 of CAJQZJ010004763.1, forward strand.
ATCATGTATTTGTTAATTTTCTCACATGTCCCAGAGTATATATTAGTAGGCAAGCCCTTCATAATTCCTGTTTTATAATCAATGTCTGTCAGAGAAACAGGGCCAAACGGCTGAAGATCGATGCTGTAATGTATGGAGAGAAAATGGGAACTGTCCAGGCAGCCACTGGTGTGTCATTTCTGCTCCTGCTCATGCCAGACTGCTGCCTGGAACTGTCAAACACCAAAGGATACAAAAGCTGCCATGTGTTGGGGCCTCTCTTTGCTCTCTTACAGTTACTGTCAAGGTAGAACAAAAAAAAAAAAAAAAGGGACCTTGCCAGCTGATTAAAAATACTTTGGTTCATTTTTCTTCTAAACCTTCTACTTATAGATTGTATGCGTTCATTCTGTACAGGACTTTAGGAATAAGTCGTAAACACTTTATTTTCTCTTATATAAAATGGAAAACTCAATAAGATTAAAATGAAATTGTTTCCTATTGAATATCTGCACTTGTGCTTGATTAAGCATCACTCTAAACTGGACTATTTTATTTATTTTTTCCTTTAATAAGTATGAGAAAGTTAGAGTATGTGATGGCTGTCTCAACTCTCATACTGTCTTCTGTCTGGATTCCTGGGGATTACTTAGGATAAACTATGCTAACGTCAGCGGTCCACAGAGCAGAAAGGTAGATAACCAACAAAACCCAGTCCGTAATGCTTGTGGATGATTATGGGGATATTTTTCCGAAAGAAATCTCAAAGTTGGAGAAAGGAAGAGAACTTATAGCTATTTAGAAACATGGCTTCATTTGTATCTAGCCTTTTCTGGCCAGGGAATTACACAGAATTGGTAAATACAATGGAGTTTTGTGTGATTGTTGTTTCTTCAAATACAAGAATGTGGAAGAGTTCACGGTTTGAACCTGAATTTTTCCTCACAGGTTAAAGTTTTGTTCACTCTTGCTATTACAGGACATGGTCTGTAACAGTATGTGTGACTTGTTCCCACTCCACTCCATGTAGAAATGAAAAGGGAGGTTATCTAACAGGAAGAACAACAGATTAATCCTGACATTTTAGAGAATAGGCACTAAAATCAGTAACATTAAAAAAAACAGTTTTTTTTCTAAGAAGATTGTTGTGTTTTGTATCATTACTTGAGAAACTTCATGGTAAGTATTGTTAGTACCATATAATATTATTACATAATGAGTCACAAATTGAAATTTCTCATCTAAGTAAATTCTAAATGCACGTATTTATATTTTATGACATTTTGTGTGAAAATCTACTATATTTAAACCTTAGATGTGCTGCTTATTAATAGGTACAATTATGAAATATTCCATGTTATCAAATAAAAGTGTAGAAAGTATATCAGTACAAACTATAAAGCATGAAATATGTATGAAAAATATGAAATGTATACAGTTTATTTTGTAAAGGACATAATAGTTTTCACAAATACATTTATTTTGGTTAGCAGTCTAAAGTGCTAAAGATTTAATGTCTGTTTCAAGTACAAAAATATATGTAAATAAGCTATATGGGTCTCTAGAACCTGTAAGTCCATATTCCCAAGTGTTAACACGGAAGTATAAGTTATTGCAGTCAACCTTGATTAATCAAAATTTATATCTGAACTATTATTCTTATCTCTGATATGTCTTATTCAAAATTCATCATGTCAGAAGTTGTCTTTAGGTCTGAGAAGAAAATCTTTGGTCATGAAGATGTGATTTAAACTCTTTATTATATTGTAATGTTATGGGAAATTTGAAGCTTTCGTCTTTGTAATTTTTCTTCCATTTTAGATGTACTTTAATCTATGTGTAATGAGAGTTTGCCTACATGTATGTCTGTCCACCACATGTGTGCAATGGACACAGAGGACAGAAGAGGGCATCAGATCCCCTGGAACTAGATTACAGATGGCTGTGAACCATCAGGGATGTTTGTGCAGGAACCCTGGTCCTCTGCAAAAACAATTGCTTTACCACTGAGCCCTCTCTTCATCCCCTGAGGCTTTTTTCTGTTAAGATTATGTTTTTTTCCTTGTTAGTATTATTAGTAATAATTATTAGTAATTATTCTTAGTATCCTGTTTGTATCACAAGTAAATAAGCTCTAAAGTTCCTTAAGTAAAAAATTAAAATATTGAGACATTCTTAACTGTAAACTAAGGATTTTATGCACGTTTCTAAGTGAACTTGAGGTTATTTTATTTGACGTTTGACTTTATCAAATTCTGTGGAAGCAGACTCATTCTCTAGCACAATGGTTCTCAACCTTCCTAGCGTTTCGGTCCTTTAATACAGTTCCACATGTTGAGGTGACCCCCAACATTTTTTTTTTCATTGCTACCTCAAAACTGTAATTTTACTACCACTATAAATCGCAATATAAATATCTGATATCTATATCAAAATATGTGATATAGACCTCTAGCAGCTATTGTTCAACACTTTGAACATTATAGGAGATTTTAAAGGAAAGTGAGCTGATTGATTTACACCAATTTTTTTCTAGATATAGAAGTGATATTCTTGGTCTTCCATGAAGCTGCTGTAAATAATTACCTATACTGTCATGAATCACACTGATTATGTTATTTTTCTCAAGGATATAATTCAGAGCTAGTGATTACAATGCTTATTATGAGAACATACAAACAACAAATTGGTTCTAAAAGGATTTCTTTCCAGATAGTAAAAAACTTAGGAATATTTTAATCATTCTTTTCTATAGTCTGGTAAAATGTTTAAAATAGTCTAAAATGACATGTTTTGAACTGTTGTAAAGAAATAAAACATTAACTCACATTTATCATAAAGCCCCACACATTTTGTCTTTTGATTAAATATTTTATAACTTGGTAGTTACATAATAAAATTACATAAATCCTTAGAAGTATGTATGACATAAGTTTACACATTAATTTAATCACTGTCACAGGAGACATTTTGAGTATTATATTAGTATGTCATTATATATTAATCAGACCCTATGACATGAGGAGCTTTAGCATGGCACCTTAATGAGTTATTCAGACTGGAATGGATGAGACACCTCCTCAAATGCACGTCCACTTTATATACACTATTGCACTGCCCTGACCTTGACCTCTACCCAGCTTAAAGTCACTTCTTATTGCCCCTTGATGTCATTGGTTTGCTTGGATGCCACACCATTGAGAGTCTCTAATAACAAATTGGTCTTCATGGCTTCTAACATATTGAATCAATTGTACTGACTACTCAGGTGTGGATATATAGAAAGATTTATGACCATTAAGTAGGCTCAAAGAGGGCCATTAAGCTCAAAAATGTCCTTATTTAAATCTTAAAGTACCTATTCATTTTTTGGTCCCAGGCAATTTCTACAACAAGGTGACATCACCAAAGTTAATGACCTATTTCTTATAGTGATAAAGGCAACCCATATAAACATTTAGATGGTTTTAATGACTTATCTTAGGTAATTTTTAATGGTCATAGCCTTTCTAGATTGAGGAATATGTTTTTTTTTTCAAGTAAATTATACATTATGGAATTTATTTTGCTTTTACACATTTTAATTATTTTAGTTTAAAATATTTTTGTTTGTAATTCTGGACAAATTTGATACATTCAATCTTAGAACTTAGAGCATCTTTAAAAAATAATAATCAACATCCAAATATTGAAGAATCAAAAACTACAGAGGTTTCAGATATTTTCTCAGTATTTTATCTGTAGCACACACACTTTGTACAGTAGTTTGGCTCTCTCCAGACCTCTGCTGCTCTTGGTGATCAACACACCCCCCCACCCACCTACCCACAGACACACACACACATACTATACATATATATATATATATATATATATATATATATATATATATACATACATATACAAATATATATCATATAACATATTACCTATTGCCCACCTTAAGGTACAAAAATCTCTGGTCATTGTTTGAGTTTAAAATAATGTGACATTTTAATTAATTTCTTTAGAATTTGAAACATGAATACAATGTTCTTTTATCATATCAGAAGCTTTTCCTGTTTTTTTTTCATTCTCTCATATATTGCATCCCCTTCTTCCTTTCTTTCTAATACCTCCCTTATCACCTCATCTTTCCCTCTCCTCCCACTCCATTCCCCTTCAAAAGAGGCCAGGCCTCCCAGGGATATTATCCAAACATGGCAGATCAAGTTAATCATGGTTAGTCCAAGCTAACCAATATCAATTATTTTGGAACCAAAGGTTTCACTTCTTCAGCTCCAACTGATCAGAAACACATGTTCTTAACTTAGAACATCAGTTGAAAGGCCCCATAGAGTCTTTGCTTCCCTCTGAAACTTATGGAACAGAATATCAGTGTCTGTACCTTTCTACAACATCCCCATATTCCATGCTCCATATTGGCTTCTTAAGCTCCAAGAATTCAATGGCCTTTTCTTGCCCAAATCTCCAAAATCTTTCCCCAGTTCTACCAGAAGCAACATTGTCACATACACCATAACCATGTATTACTTTCGGGGGTCAATTTCTCTCCTAGTTTGCTTCTCCATTGCTGTGATAAAACACTGACCAAAAAAGACTTGGAGACAGAAGAGTTTGCTTGGCTTGCATAGGGCAGGATGTTAAGAAGGAACCTGGAAGCCGGAACTGATGTAGAACCACAGAGGAATACTTCTTATTGGCCAATTTTCCATCACTTGCTCAGTTTGCTTTCAAATAAAACCCAGGACCACCTACCCAGGAGTGACATACCCACAGTGAGGTGAGCCTTCTAACATCAAACATTGAGCCAGTAATTGTCCTACACACATGCTCACAGGCCAACCTGATAGCCACAATTCCTCAAATGAGATTCAGTCTTCACAGATGTCAGAATGAAGAAGCTAAGCATCAGACCCTATGATGACCAGACTTCCTATGACTGAGTTTGGGTACCTGATGCAACCTGAACTCCAGACATACTGTAATTTCTCAGGAAATGAAGAGCAGGTGTACATTTTCATTATCTACAAAGTTACTGATGTAAGCAGACACAATGAAATCTAGAAAATATGTTGCTCAGTCATAAAGATAAAATAGTCTTGGGATTCCGCTCAAGTAAGTAAAGGCTGCATGTTATACTGACAACACTGAAGTTTGATTAATTTAATACTTTATATTTAAATTTAAATATCAATGTAAAATTAATTCTTTAATTGGATTTCTAGATGGACAAATTAGAAGTTTATCATACCAAGACCCAGCTTGAAGAATTCTCTCTCTTTCTGGTTGTACTCTATAGCTACATTATTTAGAAATTCTTAAACCTGTTCAGGAGGTTGTTATAGAGAAGAATTTGATGTTGGAATGGATCTATTGAGATCTTTAGAGCCTTAAACTCATTTGTTGTGACACAATGAATAAAAAACTTAATCTGAAATAAGTTTGCTTATCCCAAAAATCCTTTGAACTCCTTAGAGAGAAACATACTAGCAATTCACATTCAAGATAACTTTGAAAATGGTTATTCTGAGATAACCAGAAAGGTGGCAGAAATAGTCCTTCCATCCAGCCTCCCAGTCTGTCTAGATGGCGTCATTTACGTGTGTTAGTGACAGTTATGTCAGAAGGTATGGACTATTCTCTTGCTTAAAATATGGAAGTAGTGATACAAGGCAAGCTATTTGCTGTCTAAGATTTAAAAGATTCACATAATAGTAGCTTATTAAACAGAAATGCATTTTTAGCAACTAGTGTTTACTATAGTTTGGAAATGTAGGGCCTCCTTAAAACTCAAGTGTGGGCTTTGTTGCCAACCTGTGGTATTGTACATAAATATAATCTTCTCAGTATGTATACTATTACATATATATGTGTAAAATTACATATATATTATATGATTTGGGGGCTAATCACTTGTATTGGATAACCAATTGAAAGTGATTCTTGAGGAAGACTTATTTCAACTCTCTCAACATTCCTTGGTTGCTTATAGTTCTTCCTGTGGGTGCTTACTGGAAGAAAGTTATATAATTGCGCACATGCCCTTAAAATAGATAGTGAACATCTTGGTCTTTCTTATCTTCCTGCTTTCTGACTGTCAAGAAGTGAATAACTTCCTCTGGCACATGCTTGCATCATGACATACTGGATTTCTTCAGACCCCAGATAGCAAGACCAGGTACCATCAGCTCACACTTCCAAAACAATAACTTTTAGAAAAAGAGCAAACCCTTTCACTTGAGGAGCTGACTCATCTGATGCCTGTCACTGTGCTGATGGGGAGTTTTCAACACTGTTGAAAACTGAATTAGCAGTAATAGTTTTAATAACGTTCATTTAACAACATTCTTATTTCTTTTATTCTGTGACTTAGCACAGGATAATTATTTTTGCAAAGTTTTTTTATTTTTGTAATATTTAGAGGCATCATAAGATTCTATTCCTCCATGTTTAAACAGTATTATACAAAGTTGTTTTATCTGTGTGTCCCCAATTTACTTAGAGCTCATTAATGTATTATAATCTTTAAACTACTTGCAACCTGGAACAAAGTATTAAAAATGCAATCTAGTACTCATAAAAAAAGGTTATCTCCAAACAGAGGACTGGAGTTGAGGTAATACATGCAGTATAGTCTACACCTAAGTTTGGCCTCAGTTGCTCAGGAGTCTGTAACTGAAGTTTTTAATTATTATTTAACACTTATTTATTTATTACTATATTCACTTATAACAAATACCAACAATTTCTTAACTATTAATCCTACAAATTTCTATAATCCCTTTAACCTAACCATTAATCCTATTGACAATGATTTTCCTAAACTTTTATAAGGATACAGTCTCTGGGGCAGGTCCTCAGTCGTCAGGAACACAGTCTTTGTTGTAGATTCTTTAATGCACTTAGCAGTCCTTTTTCTGGATCTCTCAGATGTAGATTCGCCAGGGTAAGTTGTTTATTGTAGTCTCACCTTAAATAAGGCTTAATGCTTTCTTCTCTCTGGGAGACCCCAGCCCCTTTGCATCAGCAACTCTTCCGCTCTACCTCAGAGTCCTTAAAGCCAGGCACAGTTTCCTTTAGGCCACTGTTCAGACAGGTCAAACCCCTCTAGGCAAAAGCTGAGCCACAGGGTTTAGTCCTTTGAAAACTGCAAATAAATTAATTAATGTAGTATTAGTAAGTATAAACTGTAATATTAGGCTGGCGGAGTAGCCGGTGGCTTGGCAGAGGAGCAGGCGGCCTGGCCAGAGTGCCTTAACTGGCTGCCTAACTTATCCTGGAGAAAGAGCCCCAGGACCAAAGGTGGCCTACACCACCTATAACCTAAACTCTGTTAATTAATATAAGTTGTTATATTAGGCCAGTAGAATTCCTGGCGGCTTGGTGGGAGATTTGCCTGGGCTCAAGGGGAGTCTGGGAATCCAACAGCCTGGGACTGCTTGGACTGAGGGCCTATAAGCCGCGGCAGTCTTTCCCCCAATAATTAAACACACCAAGAACTTTTAATATTTTAACGCTTATCCCTTAGCTGGGCAGACTCTCAATTAGCTACTCTAAGTTAACCCCAAACCAACATGTGCCTGTGAGTACCTTCCAGACTTCTCCAGACATCTGTCTCCTTCTGTGTCTCCTGGCAGAAAGGGGAGAGAGTCTCTGTGTGTGCGGAATTCCTGCTGATCTGAGGAAGTCCCACCTTCCTATACTCTTTCTGCCCAGCTAATTGGTTATAAGCAACTTTTATTAACCAATCAAGAGAATGCCTCAGAAGGGACGGTAACCAGATCTCAGCATTGAATTCAATGTATCAGAAACTATATTAGACCTTCTCTCAACAGTCCTTGGCCTTTTGGTGTCTTGCTCAGGCTTTCTTTGTTCACCAGATTCTTTCTGCCTCAGGGAGATCTGGCCATCAAATGATGGCCATCACTTTTTTCAGCAGGACTCTCAGAGCTCTCTAGCATCAGGGGCCTCTTCTCCTTATGCACAGTCCTTAAACAGGAGGAACTCTGTTTCAGCTTAATTTGGGCTCCGCCCACTTAGCAGCTGAAAACAATGTCAGACCAGATACTTTGTTTCTTTAAGTCCATTAAGTCTTTCCTGTTTTTCTGACAATCTTGTTTTGTCAGTCAATTAAGTCTTTGCTGTTTTTCCTGACTTCAACCTTGTTTTTCAGTCCATTAGGTCTTTCCTGTTTTTTCTGACTTTAACCTTGTTTTTCAGTTCATTAAGTCTCCTGTTTGTTTCCTGTTTTTAGTCCACATGCTGATAATGATCTTCATGCCCTGAATTAAGAGACAGTATCAGAAACCCCTATATATTTTCTAAATCTAATTTAATTTATCTAACTCCCTACAGAAGTCTTTATCTGAATTTAAGAAAGTCATGTGTCCATGTTCCTTCATGAGAGAACCTTTCAGAACAGCCACAGAAATATGATCCAATTCTATGATTTTTCAGCTTTTCCTGAACTCTAGTTTATTATAAAATTAAAAAAACTTGATCAACACATCTTTTCATCTCATTGTTCCTCCATGTATCTTTACTTGAAGAGCCTTTAGATACATAAATGTAAACAATTATCATATATTGGGATCTTTTTAATCGTGATCAGATCTCTACAAATGTCTAAGTTGTTTATGTGCTATAGTTTGAATATGAAATAGCACCTGAAACACCATGTCTGTCCTGTCAGGCAGCCCTTTTGTGTCTCAAGCTCCCACCAGAATGGTCCATTAAGCTGTGGTTATACTATTCAAGGAGTTTTCTAGCCCAAAGTCCCGAACTGTTCCACATCCCTCCTATAAAATAGCTAGTTCTAAAGGAATTTGAAACTTACAGTCAGTTTTCCACAGTAACTGCCCCACTTCTCAGTAGCAATTGTCTGAATTAGTTATTTCCCTCATCGAACCTGATTCTGAACAAATCAACTTAAGGAACAGTTTATTTCAATTCACAGATGGAAGGTATAGTCCATCGTCATGGGGACATCATGGCAGCAGGGTTTTGAGACAGCTGGTCACTAGACAGGAACCCAACATAGCTGCCATCTGAGAAGCTTTATTCAGCAGATAATGGAAACAGACGCAGAGACCCACAGCCAAACATTAGGTGAAAATCAGGGAGTCTGGAATAAGAGTTAAGGGAAGGTTTGAGGGAGCTGGAGGGATCAAGGCCACCACAAAAAGATTCACATAGCCAATTAACTCAAACACAGGGGGCTCATAGAGACTGAACCATCAACCAAAGAACAGACATTGAGTGGTTCTAGACCCTTCCCATATTAATCAGATGGGCTGCTTGGTCCTCAAGTACATCCCTAACAATTGGAGCAGGGCCTATCTCTGACTTAGATGCTGTGGCCTCCCTCTGGATCCCATTTTCCTAGCAGAGCTGCTTTGTCTTGCTCAGTGGAAGAGAAGGCACCCAGTCCTGGTGTGATTTGATGAAGAGAAGGCACCCAGTCCTGATGTGATTTGATGAAGAGAAGGCACTCAGTCCTGATGTGATTTGATGTGTCAATGTGGGTTGTTACTGGGTGTTGTGGGAAGTATAGGGGAAGTGGGTGAGAGGGTGGAACTGGGAGGACAGGAGGGAGAGGGTGGTGATTGGAATGTAAAATAAACCAATAAATTAATGATAAAAATTTTAAAAATAAAATAAAATTAGGAAACATAGGGTGATGCATCCTCATGCTTTGTTTATTTCTTCCTGTTATTTAGTTCATTATACCACCCATAAAACAATGCCTTCCACTTCTCATTTCAATTAGCCTAATCTAGATTAACACAGAGTAGCCATGTCCAGAGTATTTTCTCCTAGGTGACTCTAACAATGTTAACCATCACACTGGATACCACAGATGTTTATTCTAAGAAATGAGAACAGTGTATTTATAGTTTATTCCATGTTACATATGTTTCACATGTTATTATTTTATATAACATTAAGTAAAGAGATGGTATTAATATTCTAAATGTGTGACATAAATACAAGAGCATTTGAATTTCTGAGCTATAATGAATTTTATTGCTGTTATTAAGAAATTAAAGATTTTGTTATCGGAATGACCAGTAAATTTGATCATGTGGTCAATAGCTTTATCAAGCCTTCAAGCCTTAGTCAGTAAATTCCACTTATGGTAGCTACTCTCTGTATCATTATCACACAAATGTATTCCATTTTACTCCATAACAGTAGTTCTCGGTCTTCCTAATGCTGCAACACTTTAGTACAATTCCTCATTTTGCAGTGACCACAATAATAAGTATAGATAAAATCATAAGTAACTTATATACTTATAGATATTTTAACTCCAAAAGGGACCATGATCCAAAGGATGAGAACTGCTGCTCTGTAAAATTTTGTCTGGAATGCTGTGGCTATTTTAGTGCACTATATTTAAAAGAGGAAGGAAGAGCAATACAGAAGGATACCAGGCATGAAAAATGACAAGGAATATGATCAAAATATCTGCTTCCATTATTTTTGATCATAAGAGTAATAAAGTAAGCTCCCATACATATCATAAAATGGTACATCTCTAAATTTATATGAATATTTTTTGTATTTTCTCACTGTAGCTCAGGTAAGTTAATTAATTTATATTATTTCTTAATAAGCAATTCAAAATATCACTATACGTTTAAATGAAAGTCTGAGGAATAATTATTCATTTAATGCCAATAAAAGCCTTCATAGAATTTTTTAATTGTTGCAATATTTCTTTCTTTTTTTATTTCTTCATTTTTTTTATTTTTTGGTTTTTCAGGACAGGGTTTCTCTGTGCTGCCCTGGCTATCCTGGAACTCACTCTGTAGACCAGAGTTGGCCTTGAACTCACAGAGATCCACCTGCCTCTGCCTCCCAAATGCTGAGATTAAAGGTGTGTGCCACCACTCCAGGAATTACATACAACTGTGAACTGCCATGTGGGTGATAGGATTTGAACTCTGGTCCTTTGGAAGAGTAGCCAGTGCTCTTAATCTCTGAGCCATCTCTCCAGCCTCCGCAATATTTATTTCTTATGAGTGTTTCACATTGACTGTTTCTTATGTGTACAGGATCCTAGTGAGTCTTCTCTTAGGAGCTGCTGGGAGGCCAGGCACCCTATGGTAGACCCAGGGTCCCTGCAAGCAGCTCCTTCACATATGAGATATAAGCTTCAATTACTGTGAGACTCTTATATTCTGTGTAATATACAAAACTAGCATCATGTGAAAACTTCTGAGACTGCTGAAGACCCATGTGACACCAGGATCTTTGGTACAGTGACTACAGTTGACTCTGAATGTTTAAATGTTTGAACATGAGTGCCGGGATTGCTTCCCCCAGAAGGCTTGGGAGAAGGAGCAAAGGGCTGGACCAGCTGGTCCTCACTCACTCCATGGCTAAGCAAGATGATGGGTGTGGACAATAGACCTCCTATCACCGGCAAGGGAGGTCACACTGAGTTGGGAGACACATGGCTCCTTTTTATTGTTACAGGGAGTTTCTTTTATAGGGTAGGAGAGGGGGTCAGGAGGAAAGTGTAGTGTGAGATTACATAGGCAGTGAAATAAGAGATAAGATATAGAGAGGGCCAATAAACTAAATGAGTGTGGCTGCAGTCAAGCAGGGCTAATGCCAGAATGATAGGGTGCAGAAGGGTCTGGACTTCCGCATTTTTGAGACAGGTCTCCAAAATGGAGTCTGGCTTGGGTGGGCACTATAGGCCCCAATCCGGCCGATTCAGGCACTTAGGCCCAACACAGGAGGAAATTAAGCTTGTGCAAATACGTGCTGTGAGTAACTCTGTGTGTAATAGGTACACTATAACTCCTCTCAAATCAAATGTTTAAGGAATAATTTTTGTTCTCTTTTTGATACGGGATCTTACTATGTAGCCTTGAACTCACCATGTAGAACAAACAGGATGTCCTGTGACTCAGAGACCATCCTGTCTATGCCATGTGTTTCCAAGCAGTTAGGTCACAGATACAGGAGTGCCCAAGCCATTTGCTGCTCAGATCGTGAGTCTATGTACAACAGATTCTGGAAATGGAGCTATAGGACTTAATGTTTGAGTTGTTGGAATGTGTTATGTAGATCAGGCTAGCCTTAAACTTCTTTTTTTAATGTTTATTTATTGCTTCAAGTTACATCTCCATCACAGTGGCCTCTTCCCACTCCTCCCAGTCCCACCCTCGCACCCTTTACCTACTCTCCCTTCTATCCTACTCCTCCAGAGTGGAGTGTCCCTACATATCAGTCTCCAACCTCACTTCAGCAGTCATATTAGGGACAAGAGCCTCCTTATACACTGGGGGCCTAAAAGGCAGCACCACTAGGGCAAAGTGTCTCATTGACAGGTAACAAAGTCTATGATCCTGTTCCCTTTGGTGCATTGGCTGTAGTATAGTTATCCTGTCCTTTATAGCTAAAATCTGATTATAAGTGAATAGATGTCATTCTGAGTCTGGGTTAGCTCACTCAGGATGAGCTTCTCTAATTCCATCCATTTGGCTGCAAATTGCATGATTTCTTTGTTTCTGATAGCTGAGTAGTATTTTATTGTGTAGATGTACCACAGTGTTTTTATCCATTCCTCAGTTGAGGGACATCTGGGTTGTTTCTAGTTTTTAGCTATTAGAAATAAGGCTGCTGTGAACATAGATGAGGAAATGTCCTTGTGTTTTGGTGAGGAATCATTTGGATGTATACCCAGATGTGGTATGGCTGGGTCTCGAGGTAGAGCTATTCCAAGTTTTCTAAGATATCGCCAGACTGATTTCCATAGTGGTTGTACAAGTTTGCACTCCCACCAGCAGTGGAGGAGTGTTCCCCTTTCTCCACAACCTCACCAGCATCTGCTGTCAGTTGAGTTTTTGATCTTAGCCATTCTGACAGGTGACTTCCTAGGCTGTCACAGCTACTGGATTGCTCTAACTCTAAGTACTCAGACTCTGATGTAGTATTTTGAAGAAGTTCAAATTAAGCCTTTGGGGGCACTTAGTTATAAACTATATTCAGTTTACCTTACAAGATTATATGAATTTGGGAGGTCTGGAATAGTATGATTTAAAGTAATATGTTTGGGCATCTAGTTAATAAGGGTTGGACTCCGATGCTTCATCATCAATTCTCAACTTGATTGGATTTAGAAATTTGGAGGTGTTGGTAAGACACATCTCTGCAAAGGTTTGGGTATCATTTTAGAGACAATTATATATATGTTCACTGACATTGTGAATGAATTTGTTCTTCAATTGACTCATTCTATGATTATCTTACTGGGGATGAAAGGTGGGAGAGGGAGTTCTAGTTTAAGGAAATGTGTCCCTAGGGACATGTGCTGAGGGACTATATCCTACCTTGTTGTTACACTTTATTCTATTTCCTTGAGCATGGTGGTATGTACTTGCAATTCTTATGCTTTGAAGTCTGCCTGGGCTACATGGAGAAATTGTCTCAAGGAACAAAAGCCTTATCATGAACTTCTCCATAATCATCTTAACTGTCTCTAGGCCTATTCCACAGCACTGATCTCACCATTTTTTAATTGAGCACTTAATGATTTTTATGGTTTGGTTTATTTGTACAATTCTCAAATATCATTTGAATGCAGAATCTATGATTTTAATTTCATATTACTGGAACTGCTAAAGTAGTTAACAAGTAATTAACATGTCAGACTATGAACTATAATTTTATACTAAAAATATTTTCAAGTTAATAATTTATATTCACTAAATTATTTATATTACTATATTAATATAGGAGCTTGATGAGTCTTTGATTATTCACAGAAAGTAACATTTTAACAAAAGATATAGAAAGTCATCTTATTCTACCAATGTTAGTCCTTGGTTAATCTTTGCAGTGCTAATAGTCAATGCCCTGGAGAATTTTAAAATGTGAGTTATTTAACTGAAAATCTTTATTAGGCACTATGGTGGTTTGAATAAGAATGGCCCCATAGTTTCATATATTTGAATGCTTCCTCCTTGGGGAGGAGCACCACTTAGAAGAATTAGGAGGTATGGACTGGTTGGGGTAGGTGTGTCCTCACTGGAGGAAGTGTGTCACTGGAGGCAGGCTTTAAGGTTTCAGAATTTCAAGCCAGGCCCAGTGGCTCTCTGTTCCTGTTTCCTTAAGATGAAGAATTCTCAGCCACTTCTCCAGTACCTTCACTGTGCTTGCTGCTGTGCTCCCCACCATGATGGCAATGGACATAAACCTCTGAAACTGCCAACAAGCAAGCCCCAATTAAATGCTTTCCTTTATAAGAGCCACTTATCATCGAATTTTAGCCATGTAGTGCAGGATAACTATACGACAACCAATGCACCAAAGGGAACAGAAACATAGACTTTGTTACCTGTCAATGAGACACTTTGCCCTAGTGGTGCTGCCTTGTAGGCCCCCAGTGTATGAGGAGGCTCTTGGCCCTCATATGACTGCTGAACCAGGGCAGGGGACTGTTATGTAGTCACACTCCACTCAGGAGGAGTGGGATGGAAGGGTTAGGGGGTAGAGGGTGGGAGGGCGAGACTGGGAGGGGTGGAAAGGGGGCACTGTGATGGAGATGTAATCTGAAGTAACAAATCAATATTTTTTTAAAGAAAAAAAAAAGAGCTTCCATGGTCATGCTATCTCTTCACAGCAATAGAACACTGACTAAGACAAGCATCAAAATAAATATGTCCTTAGAGTCCTTAGTATCCAGCTGAAATGTTCGTAAGAGACTTACCTTACTAGGTCTCTACAGAGGGTCTTATATCGGAGCTTTTTTTATACAAGTCTACCCATATTAACAGAACCACAGACACTCTTCTCAACTGACTTGTTGAGAATTTAGTTTTGGGGCAGATTCTTAATATATTTGAATGTATTAGGAGTTCTTCATATTTCCTTTAAGTTATGTGTAAAAATGGAAGGAGCCTGTCTCTTCCTTTCTTCTGAGAGCCCCCCAAAAGAAGTCGGCTAACACTTTTTTCTTCTACTGGTATGTCTGAGCCTACATCAGCTGTGGTAGAGGGACTTTTCTCTGCTGTACCAAACAGCTGAGGGGACAGTTTAATGGAAGATTTGTTTTGGGTTTCAGACATTCAAAAATCCATGTTTCACTAGATCTGTTCATTTGTTCTGAAGGTGAGGCCAAATGTGTTATGACAGCAGGAGGTTTGAGTAAGGGAAGCTGCCCACTTTTTGCAGGCAAGAAGCTTAGAACAAGAGGCAGGAGATAGATAACCAGGTGGAGTACACCACTTAGAAGGACTTCATTCCTCTAGCCACCTCCTGTCATCTAAATGTGGAATGTCCGAACCTATGGGAGACATTTCATATTTAAGCCATGACATACACTGGACCATTTGATTCTTTTTCAATATTTTGTATTACAGTAGTTAATTGTGGTTTATTTAACAGCTTGGACCATCTTTCTTTCACCTTCTAATGGCTTCTTATGACGGTTTTTAAGCTTTTACTGTTTGTTTGAGGGTATTTTAATCTATGCATTGCCTGTTCACAATGTTAGTGCCACAGAGTTCAGATGTTTCCTAAATAAACAAGATTCCACCTCTAGGCACTAAATATCATTTCTGTTCATTATCATTATGATAGCATATAGAATCATAAGTTTGTTGGGTCTACACAAGAGACATCCCCCTTTTTGGCCACTTCTGAAGTCTCTCATACAGAACTAAATGACAAGTGGAACTAGTATTTGGGTTGTAAGCCTCCTGGCTTGGGGATTGTCTTTTTTGGACACTCTGCAGTGTCTCATTCAATAACTATTCTCTATATTTCATCTTCTTTCTCCAAAGAGAAGCCTGGATTCCAGACAAGGTAGATCAAAATTCCAAGAGTGGTTCTAAAATGAATATTGATAAAGGAGAGAAGGAAGCGAGAGGGAGACAGAGAAAGACAGAGACAGAGAAACAGAGATAGATAGATAGATAGATATAGACAGAGAGGGTTGGGGAGAGAGCATGGAAGGATTGAGAAGAAATTAAAAGAGACATTTGCAAAGTCCCTCTTACATTCCATTGTATTACTGAAGCTAAATGGAATTCATTTAGATCAGATCATGGGTGTGATAGTTTGTGTTGATTTTCAACTTGATAAGATTTAGAAATACCTAGAAATATCACCTTCGTCTCTGAGGGCATTTGCAGAGAGGATTAACTGAGAGTTAAGACCCAGCCTCTAACTGGGAAAGACATATGAAGTGAAAGTTAAACAGCCCTGTGTAAATCTTGGTGCCAGAGACAAATGACAATGATGGCCAGTGACGTATACCTAAGTATATTAACAGTTAAGAAAAATTCTAGAAGCAAACTCAGTGTTCAAATAGTGGCATAAAGCAGTTTCTGAGTGGTAGGAGAATATTCAATCTAGTCTTTAGGAAACCAAAAGGCAGTATTGTTAGTACTTATGGAAGGCTATGAATAATGTTGTTTGGAGTGCAGACACTTAAGAAAAGTGAAATAATATGGGATTACCACAAAATGTGAGGAAATCACTACCTGGTGGTTACCTAGAATTGACACGTTTATGAAAGCATAAATTATTTTCCACATGGATCATCAATGATCTATTAAACAATAGCTCCAACTTGTGACATTTGAGTTTATTTGATTAAAGTAGCATTCATATTTTACATATCCATAATTGCTAAAAAATGTGAACACATGTCTCGATGTTTTTGAGCTCAAATAAATATAAAAATGCAAAAATTTAAATGACACAAAATTTAAAGTTCCATCCAGATGAAATGACATTTGTTATCATAATCTATCCTTTGAGAACTTGTGAAAATTCTACTGCTTTATGAGTATTGCATTACAAGTGCCTCAATGCACATCTGATGGTGAACAATGCAAGCATTTCTGCTGGAGTACAAACTAAGACTCAGAATAATCATTTTGCTGAGGTCCTTGGCCTGTACTATGTGCTAGTAGTTCCAAGGTAATTAAAAAAAAAAAACCTCATTTTAAGGAAATATTCCTGAAAGCATAGACTACAATAATCTTCTCTAATTTCAGTTCTTTTGGAAATGTCACTGCTATGTAAAAGTATTGACAACATCTAGGAGTAAGAAAACACATGAAAAAAACCTAAAACATTTTAGTTTTCACTAGAGAAACATCAAATGGAAAAAAAATGCTAGGCTTCCCTGCCTGTAAAACAAACATTAAAGCCAGGAAAGGAATTCACTTATTATTATGATTTCTAATTACAATTGAAATAATTCAAACTTTTCCTGACACAAAAACAAATTTCAAAACAAAAAGAATTAATTTACATGTGCGTATAATGATAAATTTATTAGTGGTTAACTTATACCTACATACAAATTGTTTTCATCAGTTATATTGAAGTTATGCTGTCAAAAGTAACTTAAAGCTTAAGAAACTGTGTAATGATCTTTGCTGTAGCTTTATAGCAAAATTTTAGAAGAGTTCAAAATTCAGCACATTTTGTTTACACAAAGCAATGAGGCATACAGCATCACAGGCAATGTTTAATGTTCATTATGCAACCAATGTCAGACTATAAAGACTCCCTGACCAGGATGCTGCTGTATTTGCCCTTGCTATGATCACATGTAGGGGCATACAGGCTTTTTATGTGGGCAATGGGGTGTGAACTCAGGTCCCAATTTTTGCAGAACAAGAACTTTACTCATTTCCTCAGCCTCCATATTATTGAACTCACAATTGGAATGACACTGAATATTAGATTGCTTTTGAGAGTAATATCCACAGCTTAATAAGACTATCTCTGATTACCTAACATTAGATATTTTTCTTTTACTTGTATCTTTGTTGTTGATTTTGTTTAACAATATTGTTTCATTTCATTGTAAAAGTCTTTCTCTTCTGTAGGTAACTTTATAACTAAATAGTCTATTCTTTTTAAGATTTTAAAAATTATTTAAGATTATTACAAATTTTATATTTACATATTTTTTACAAATAAGTCCTTTTTTCTTCTTTCTGTGTAATGTATGTTCAAGACTCTGTTGGAAAATTATGAGATTTATGCTTATCAACTTTAAAGAAATGTATATATATGAAACTGTTGTACATGTCTAACAACAGAGTATAAATTCTTCCCCTTGCTGCCCTGACACTAAGTATAAGATATGTACTCAGAAGAATTCAGCATAGATACATTACTCAGACTGACCCAAAGTACCAAAAAGAAGAGAAAATTCATATTGCAAAATATAGAATTTTTATGCAATGAATAGGTAGACAATAGACATTGAAACCCTTTTAAATATACCTGGAATTTAAAATGGGGACTCTAAATAAGCCTACCTTTGAATGATAATGCTTTGATACTTGTTGCTCAGTGTAATTAAATTGTCATTTGTTGTGTAGCAGTTTCTTCCTAGATTAAAACCTATAGTCTCAGAAGGAAGCTCATTGAGACACTGGATGTTAAATCAGGGAAGGAGAAAGAACAGTATGTTCTAAGAAGAACATCCTCCATGGAAGCTCCTTAAGCTCAGGAAATAAACAGCCAGGTTCACTAGGCTCCTCTCTTAGCATATATAAACGATAAAGACTACTCAGAGATGGACAAGCTAATCTGCCTAGAGGAGGCTCAAACCAGCCAATCACCCTGAAGTAAGCAGAAACCAACCTCATTCCAGCCTCACTGGAAGAAGCAAAAACTAACTGGGGTGCATAGAAGAAGTTCAGACCAACTGGGCTGACTGTAAAGGATACTCTCCAACTGTGGCTCTGCCTGCAGCTGTGTAGTGGTCTTCATGTTTTCATGAGTAGTCACTCATGCTGGGTTGATGTTTTGATGATCCCACAAGAGAATCTTTGGGTCATTTCTACTCCTGAAAATACTCCCTCCCCTATAGTGCTATAGGTAATCCCAGTAAAGGTCATGGGTTCATCAAGTTGAACTTTGTGGGTACCTAAGCACTGTGGTCTGTCACTAGTTTCCTATCTGGGGTGCATAGATGTTTGAGCAGATCTCCCTAGGAATCACATCATCCAGCATGTTATCTTATCACATTATATTTCAACCTCTACAAATTCTACCAGTAGGCACGGTGTATGTTTCCAGTAGGCATGTTGGCTGCCCCAGATATACAAGGTTCAACCACTCAGCAATAATCTTTAGAGAAGTAGTAATGTGTGTGTGTGTGTGTGTGTGTGTGTGTGTGTTTGTATGTTTTTTTACTAAGGTGTGCCTTTTTTGTAACCTTTAAAATTTATTTATAATATAATTGCCTTTGTGAAAGTTAATTCTGATACTCAATTATGATGTAAATCGTAAATAACATAGCTATGACAGGAAGCTATATGAAAAGCTGCATTTACATTTGTAACTAATACTTATTTTATGTATCAAAAGCTGTGTTTGATATTCTATATCATAATTACAGCGTCCTTTGTTTCTCATTTTTCAGTGAGTAAAATCCCCATATTTCGAAATACCCATAATAAGGAATTCCTTTTGATTCCTGTGCCCTGCAAAATTCAAATTCTGTCTCATATAACTTAGTGCTCATGACCATCTCTACTGGATATATTAGACATGGGAATGCCAAAATGACACTGTGTTTACTATTATTATCATAGTACCTGATATTTCCATCTGAAATATTTAAATCCATGTTCATAATGATCATTTAACTCTTCTGCTACTCAGTGTTGTCACTTACTACTTGTACATCAAGCCAGTGAGTCCTTCAAATTACATGCAGCATTTTTGACATCTTTGTGGTGATGATTAATGAATGATAGCCTGAGCACCTAAAAATCTTCTTTTAAATTTTTTTCAAATTTTAATTAAATATTTTTAATTTCTAATTTAAAAATCTACTAAATAAAAGAACAAATTAAAAAAATTAAAGAACTAAAGTAGATTCACAACAAATCCATTAAAAAAAAAACAAACCACAAGTTGTCCTGAACAGATTAGTCAGGGCTATCTCACTTAACCTCATAGAGGAGTATTACCAGAATGATGAACAATTAGAAAAGAAATAGACAGGCCAGGAGTGGTGGCACACACCTTTAGTCTCAGCACTCGGGAGGCAGAGGCAAGCAGACCTTTGACAGTTTGAGGCCAGCCTGGTCTACAAATGAGTCCAGGACAGCCAGGACTTGTTATACAGAGAATGCCTGTCTCAAAAAACCAAAAACAAAACAGAAAAGAAAAAAAAACAATTAAAACCACCACAAATAAAATAAATACACATTTTAAATCAGTTAAACAACTTTTAATAAGAAAATACTGTAATAATTAATCATAAAATTTTATTAATTTATCTGTTTTAAAAGCTTATTTAAAAAAGTGGAAAAAATTCTTACAATGAAATGTGATTTTTTTCTTTAATGAACCTTTAATTGCCATCCTTACATTTTTCTATTTTTCTCTACTTTGTTGAATTTTTTGTTATTACTATCATTCAGTTTTATTTTTTCATTAGAACTTTTCAAATGGCTATGATACATAATATTAATAAAAGTAAGAATTTAATTGTCATTGAATTGCACTTTAAGACATATAATATAATTGTTTCTGCCTAAAAATATTTCTGTGTAAGGGAGAATATTAGAAAAGACATCATTACATATGACAAATGTTCTCCAGCTTTGTTGAAAATTAAACTACTTCTCTCACCATCTATTTAAATAAGAAATATTGAAAATGCTTTGTTTCATACAGTAATTGGTTGATAATATCTAATAACTTAAAGCTATAATTTTATTCATTTTAAAATAGCAAAGTGACATGAATGCTATTTTCATGCAAAGCCACGTTAACATAAACTCTGACTCAAAGAGTCAGTGGAAAGAAGAAAACCTGAATTTGATTGCTCAGTTTATAGTGCAGTAGCTAGTTAGTGTTACTTTGTTTATATTTTTGGACAACTTATATGTGTTTACTGCGCACAGTTTCATGCTTAAATAAATATACATTTTAGAATGCATAGATCTAGGTAATTAACATATGCATCATCTCAAAAAGTTATGGCTTTCAGAAAAGGTTTAACCATTTGCTCGAACTTTTCAGTATAACAAGTTATCTTATCTTCAAGGATTTTTATTGTTTTTTCACTATGTTTTTTAATTTTTTTCTCCAGTTCTCCTTCTTCTCCCTCACTCTCTCACCTACCCCACCATTCTTTTCCTTTCCTTCTCTTCCTTCCTTTGACTTTGCTCCCTTTCCTTTTCTCTTTCATGGAGCCAAGTGCCCTCAGAGACATCATTCTGGTGCTCAGCACTGTTGATGTGAATGTTTAACACTAATGTGAAAATCCTTAGGTCCTCCCCAGCCCTCCACTTATCCTACATTTTCATTCACTGGCAAGTCACACTTCCACTCTGATACAATCTGATTTATAGTCAAATAATTTGGAAATAATTTTAGCATTAAATGTGGAAAAAGCAATAAAAACAAGAAAAATTTTAAGAATGAATAAAACACTGTAAATGTAGAATATTAAATTGACTACCCTCTTGTAAATTGAAATTAGCCAAATATCATTATAAATGGTAAATTAATAGTGACTTTCAAATACAATTTCTTTTCTTGAAATAATAATTAAAAAAAAGAAACCTTGGCTAGAATGTCAGTGATTAGTAAAATAATTTATGATTTGAATTTCTTAAGTCATTTCAAATTTACTCTTCTTATATGTGACATTGTACTTTTACTAAACAATTTATTATGGCCTTTTATCTTTGTGGTTCTTCTTTAGCAGTGAGTTTTCATGACTACTCCACAAGTTCTCTATACTGGACCTACTTTGTGTGCAAGAACTATCACCAACTCTCGTCTGAACTTAGTGTAAGATTCACTCACAGAGCTCATTGAAGTAGGCATCTCTCATATACCACCATTCTTTGGGGGCACTTTTGTTTTACTTTAAGTGAATTTCTCAGAGTGTCAAGACTGCACAGTGGGAAAACATACTTCCTGCACAAATGAGAAAAACCTGTGTTTAATCCCAGAACCCAGAGTCAAACAAGAGGATTAATTCTGGAAAATTGTCCTTTGGCCTCCACACACTCTGCAGTGACACACATGTATGCCTGCACTCACACACAATCATCATAAATATCACCCATATGTATGGACATACACACATGTAAAAAACACATTTTAAAATCTCCCTTACACCCTCACATGCAAAAACCACATTATATTCATTCTCCTTCTCTTGCTCCCATTCCTCCTCCCCATCCTGGTCCTTGAATCCTCATTCTCTCTTCTCACTCTCCTACCCCCCTTCTGTGTCTGTCTACTAAATACAGCGACTGGATTGGGAGAAATGGTGGCCGCTCACGCTGTAATATCTTTCATTTGTACTTATTGCTGTGCTCTAATTACTCTCCTTGTTGCTGTGACTTAATATTTCCACTACAGCAACTTAAAGAAAGAGCAGTGTTGTTTGGCCCACAGTTGAGTTCATCACACTGGAGGAGTTACAGAAGCAGGGGCTTGAGACAGGCCCTCACAATGCAAGAAGCAGACCACATGGACTGTTGCTACCTTGCTCACTTTCTCTTTTCCATACAGTCCAGGATCCTAGCTCAGAGAATGCTGCCATCCATACAAGGTGTGTCTTCCCACCTTAGTTAACTTGGTAACTCTCCACAAGCATGCCCTCAGCCTCAGCTCCCAGATCATTCTTGACTTCACCAGGTTGACAACTGAAATCAACCACCATACTCTACATGTCCCTTGTCCCCCAAACACATCAATGTAAATCGTTACCTTCCATGTCTTGTTAGCAAAGTCTCATGTTCATACCATGACACCAAATGTAATCTAACACAAAAAGTACCCACGGTCTTGAAAAATGCCTACCTACAATTTAAAAGTCCAGATTTTATGTCATCTGAGACTCAAGGTAAATTCCTAACTGTGGGCTCCAACATACAATGCACAGGATAAACATTCCCATTCCCAACAGAAGAATAAATCATGGGAAAGAATGTTTAGACAAAAACATGGGCCCAATCAAAGCATTACACCTTCATTTTTAGCATCTGGGGCACATGATGGAATTGATGGAATTACTGGGCTTCAAAAGACTTGGTTGCCTCATCCCCTTATCCCAGTTCTACCAACAGCAGCATACATAACGTCTTTCTTAGGCTTATTCCACTTTGTGCCTCCAGCTTTCTTCAGATGCAAAGCTTCACACAGTGGACTTGTATGGCCTGTTTGCCTGCCACACACTGCTCAGCATTATCATCTCTCTGAAAACACAGAGCAGGACTCTGTGAAGTCAAGGGAAGCAAGATTCTTCCTTGGTCTTGCATCGTCCATGGCTGCAAAACCAGTACTATTTGAAGAATACTGCCAAGTTCTACTGCCAGCTCAGATTCCAGGCTGGCCACTGTGGACCCAGGTATATCAGCTAGTGTGAAATGGTCCTGCTGAAACATGTCTCTTAGCAATGGTAATGGTTCTTAAGGAGCAGGGAACTTCATCAGTGGCTGCTTTTTTTTTTTTTTACAGATTAGGATCTCTCTTTTCAATTGATTTTCCATTTTCACAAAAAGTATCCTTCAATATATGAGGTAAATATATCAGCCTTTTGGGCAAGTCCTATTAACCATAATCAAGATGAACCCTTATAGCATGCTCAGAGGACCTCCTCCAAGATGATTTTCGGTATCATCAAGATGACAGCTGAGATTAAATCTCTTATCATTTCAAATTCAATATGAAGCCAGAAAAATATTGAAAATGTGCATTTAGAGGGTAGGGAAAGGAAATGACTTAGTAAAGTGTCTGCTGTCATTCTGCCTTTTCCAGGAAACTCGGGTCTTGTTAGGTACAAAGCCAGAAGTGCATACTTCTCTGCTGGAAGGTCCAGGAGCCATCAGTTTCCTGGCAGAAATGAATGAAAAAGATCTGTGTCACAGGATGTCCTGGAGGTGGAAGAATGGATTATCTCTACCACAAAGTGTTATAGCTCCCAGATAAACATTCAGGAGATAGAGGGAGAGAGAGAGAGAGAGAGAGAGAGAGAGAGAGAGAGAGAGAGAGAG
>CAJQZJ010004763.1:14560757-14619846 GCA_907164525.1 Lophiomys imhausi
GAGAGAGAGAGAGAGAGAGAGAGAGAGAGAGAGAGAGAGAGAGAGAGATCCTCTCTGCAATGCAGCATAAGGTGACAACTCTTTTAGCTAAGCTGCCAGCATCAGGTTGGGAGCTTTGGGTTCCTCCTAAATAGAGCCAGGCAGTGGAGTCCAACTGGATTTGGTTGAGGGGTGCAGCTGTAAGGCATGGATGGGCTCTAGCATCAGTGGCTCCGGAAATAGTTCATCAATCAAGACTCGAGCTCCAGAGATGGTTTGGAGGGTGGCAGAAGCACTGAAATAAATGGAGTGTCTCAGACAAACTTTTATGAAGTGGATAGTAGAATGGTTTATTTTGTGAACAGGGACATTATAAACCTTAAGCAGTTCCAGGGGTTTTTTGAGGGTGAATCCATCTGAATGAGTAGGGCATGAATTCAGATCTGTAGGACACTTGTCATGCCAGGAAAGGTGAGATACATTTGAAGTTCTAGAGCTGAAATGAGAAGATGCAGCTAGATCCCTGATCTTATAGGCTAACCACCCTAGCTGATGAGTGATCTCTGGACTCAGTGGGAGATCCTACAAACAATAAAGTAGGGACTGATGACCAAGAGCACTGGGTGCTCTTGGAGAGGACCTGGGCTCAATTCTCAGCACCCACAAGGCAGCTCACAACTATCTGTAATTCCAGTCTCAGGATATATGCCTCTTTCTGTAGATGTGTGTATATGTGTATGTGAGGGCACACATGTGAGACAACACACGAGGGGGTCAGAAAGCAACTTACTAGAGTTGATTATCTGTTCCCATTATTGTTGTCAAAGATTAAGCTCATATCACTAACTTGGGAGCATGCATTTTTACCTGTAAAATCTTCTAGCCAGTCCTTTAATGCTTAATCATTAATTTGAATGAATTTGCATACTATGAGTATTATAGTTAGATTTAATGCAAACTTGCCACAAATTACAATCTCCAAACCAGAAAGCCTCACTTATAGAGAACTGTGACTAAAACAATGAGTAAATACAATATTCTCTTTAAAAAAAAAAAAGAACAGAATGTTTTCCTCATGGGGCTGGAGAGATGGAATAGAAGTTAAGACAACTCGATGTTTTTACAGAAAACCTGAGTCTTCATGGCTGTCTTTAACTCTTGTATCAGTGATCTGTTGATGTCTTCTGGCTTCCATTGGCACAATACAATCATGTGGCACACACATACAGGCAGGCGAACATATACACATAATAAACACATTTTTATACAAAAAAATGCTTCATGTCACAATGATTAAATGTGATAATGTTACAGTGTAAAGACCATTACACTGAATATAAAATGACAATAAAATGTGCAAATACAGAAAGAATATTTTAATTATTATGTGTACCTTTAATGATCTCCACACAGCCCTGGCAGACAGACTGCCCAAGATGACCCCCAGCCCATCACCTCAGGCCCAGGTGGAAAGCACACCTGAGATTACCTCTGCCCAGTGTCACACAGCACTGGCAGGGAAATAGCAATCCTGAGATGACCCCAGACACCCAGAGTCCCTAGATGCCACTAAGATAAGCAAGTGAGTGGTGGAGAGACAGAAGAGAAAGATAAGTAGAAGGATATGTGCACAATGAAGAGAGGCAGAACTGGAGACTCAAGAAGTGAGAAACAGACTGATATGAGTAGCTGGTGATGCTACGTGGGACAATGGTGTGGTCTTGGTCTGTGCCACCACCAAGGGCCATTTCTGGGTCCATGATCCTGCAATACCAGGGTCTGTTATCACCAAAGGCCAAGTGGACGTCCATGGTCTGGGCTTCATCCTGGGGCCATATTGTTGTCTGAGAGCTGTATAGAACTGGCCTCACCCCTTGCCTGGGTATTGTGAGAGCTATCCCTAAAGGTATGAGCTCAGGAGAGCTGGCCCATCCCCTCGCCAGTTGCAGTATTTGGAAAAGTAGGACCCCAACTTGCCCAGGAAACACAGTAGGGCTGGCTCTGGTTGCTAGAGTTATAGATGAGTTGGCTCCAAGAATATGAGCATGGGAGAGCTGGTTCTACCATTTGTCTGCTGTGTAGTAGATTGAGTGAGGGAGAAATACCCTTTCCCACCCCACTCCCCTCACTCCTCACCATTCACTGCAAGGGGAAGAGCTAGCCCCAAGGTAGTAAGAGTGAGAGAGCTGGCCCTGCCCCTCATATGATGCAGGACTAGGGAGAGCAAGTCCTCCACCTTGCCGGGGCAGCACAGTAGAGCTGGCCCTGCTGGCCTGGGTAGGATGAGTTAGCCCTGAGGTCATGAAAGCTGGAAAGCTGACTCCACCCCTTGCTGACTGTGGCACTGGATAAGCTAGCCAGGGCAGTGCTGGAGAGCTTGCCCTGGTAGTGTGGGTGTGGAAGTACTGGTGAGCTAACCATTCAACTACTACCCAGGCCCAGATACATGGCTTTGAATTGGCCCATCCTAACATCTACCCATTGAAGAACTGCTGGATCACATGAAGGGGTTGGTCCTACAGACCCAAAACTACAGGATCTTCATGACACAGGGCAACAACAGGATAACTGAGAGGAGCCCCAATGACGCTTCTAGCAGAAGCCAGAGGCTTTAGACTAGACCAACAACTCATTGTAAAAAATAATTGCAAGCAAAGAAGTGTAGACAAAAAAGGTTTACTGTGGGACATACTGACTCACTACAGTTTCCACAATGAGATTTTTTTTCTTTTCTCTTTTGTGGGAGATGCTGCAAGGGTGGAGGGTATGTATGAAGGGATGGGGAGATGTAAGGGATTGAACTGCATGTTATAAAATTCACAAAGCATCAATAAAAAATAAAAAATATGTTAAGAAAGAGTTTAATCTGTTAAAGAATATTTGAAGTAACATGCAAATGGCAAATATTGTTGGATTTAGTCACATTTTATAATCATCTTAAAATTGTATTCTTAACATCACTGTAGAGTCTGTCATGATTTTAACATACTAGTCTATGTTCCTAGTATGTAAGTTATTTTATACTCTTAATTATGTTCACAAATCTTGTCTAGAAAACAGTTCACAGTGAGCCATGGACTTCAGAGTAACACTCTTGAAAAGTTACACACATAAAAAATGTAAAACTGGATTATTTAACCCAATTCAAGAAACAATGGCAGTAGATGAAATTTTTCATTATTAATTTCAGTTACATTTTTCTTGTCTTTATCAAAAGAATGAGAAGAAAAGATCCATGTAGATAATGGGTCATGGAAGTAATGCATTTCACCATGCATTTTACAGATATGAAGCTCACAGCTTAAAGGAACTCGGTAGATTATTTCTAAAATTTATAGAGCTAAAGAAATTATAATTTGGGGGGTATTATACTCCCTTAAACTAGTTTAGTCTTGCCCATCACAGAGTAAAAACATCAGGGACAATTGTCTCAATAAAGGTCTTGAGATACATATTTTATATTCAACTTCAGTTTAAAAATTTGTAAGTTTGCCTATTATACAATATAGAAAACTACCTGATATATATGTATATGATATATCTGGCATATATGCATATACACAATCAAAATATGTGTAAGTGTATGAGTATGTGTGTAACTTAAGATGCTCACAATACCATTCACCTAAAAATTAAATAACACAGAATAATGTAAAAAAATTATAGTGTATTGAAACTTTTCATTGTATTTATCATGAACTTTAAGCATGAGATTCAAAAAGATGAAAAATTACAAATACATAGATAGATGATAGATACAGCAATGTTTGAAAAATTAATCCCCCAACATATGTAGTTTATAATAGTTATTAACTACTTAGTTAAACCTACAAACAAAATAATAGTCCTTTATTTTTTTAAATGACAAATATGCAATACATATTTTGAAATGGAAATACTGCATCATGATACAAAGTAGTGAACTCTTTTCAACTTCATGTTATAATTATAACCCTTGTTTCAAAACTGATTAACATTTCAATTAAGTCTACCATTCTATCCATCTCAGTAGTCTTTATTTGTTTGGACTAGAATTTAATGAAGCAATTTTTCCATTGTCATTGTGGTGGCTGGCTATAAATTTCAATAAGATTTCTCAATGACTTAAATCTGTATTATTTACTTGAAAAACTTAAACCAAAAAAAATTCATGAAATAATTTATTCACACAAAGTTGTCTATATTTCAGATTGCATCTATTTTACTACTAAGTATAAATGTTTGTAATGATCATTACAGAAAGAGGAGCATATGATAATGTCTGTTTCTCTTTGTAGTCATATACTAAAGATAAAACAGGTCTTAGAAAGCCAATGAAATAAAAAAAAAATGCTGATGCTGTACCAGATAAAGTATAGTTTCGATGACAATAGTACTGCCTGGTATTCTGGTAGATTCCTCATTTTCAGAGTTTAGGAGGCTGAGACTAGATGATTTGAAATTTTAATCCAACCAGAGCTACAAAGTGAGACCCGTCTTAAACAAACAAAACAATGGCTGTACTATCCTTGTTCCATTAAACTTCACAATTTTGCTCCATTCTTTTGCACTACTACTTTCTTATCACCTTAATACAACTCAGGTCCACATGGACCATGAACCATGTTTGGTGTTGCTCTAGTTTGGATACTTCTTCCTGCAGTGCAAGGTTTTCCTCAGCAATCTGCAGACTTTTTACTAAGCCATTTAAATGATCTCAGCTGTTTTACTTCTTCAGCTATCTTTTTAAATGCATTCCTTTCCATTCAAACATAGAACAATAAAACATTTAAAGAGCAGACAATACATAATGAAATTCAGGGAGAAAAATCTTTAAAACCAAGTATTAAAACAACTTAAATTTGTACACTATTGTTTGAATACAAAATGACATATGACTTAGAGATAATCATCACTACTCTTTGAGCTCAAAGAAGATTCTCCTCCAATCACATCCTCTAGTGTAAAGGCCTTAAAATAATTTCCAAAGATCTCCACCTCCTAACACTCATGCCCATGAGTAATGATCTCCTATGAGTATAGTGCATACTAGTAAATGATTTGAGATAGCCCAGCTACAGTTCTGTGCTTTGTCTGAAGGCAAAGCTTTTAAGTGCCTCCCAGCAGATTATTTACTTTTTGTTGGTTTCAGTGAAAACAGCTCCTGAAGAGTGAAGTCTGGGCTGTAGAGACTTGAGGCTGTGAATCAGCCAATGGCCTACTAGAAAAAGAAATTCTTATTCCATAGGCCCAATGAAATAAATCCTTGTAATGCTACATGTGATCCAAAGCCTGCTTGGCACAAGGGTTGTAGGCTGACAAAAGACAAAGACTCAAGAACTGGGCTAGATTCTGACCGAGTTTCTGATCCACAATAACTGTGTACCTCTAAAGGGAAGCCATGCCTTAAGTCTGCTAAGATTTCCAAGTGGTATTGATAAAAAACTGTTTCATTGCTATTTTCAAAAAGGAATATCAGTTTTTTTTAGGTAAACATGAATTTTTAAAAAATAATTTTTGTGGAGTCCTGGCAGAATAGTGAGACAGACTATGCGATGTGCACCTCTTTCTGTCATGATCATTACAAAAATTTAAACTTAGTACTAAATAGGCAGGATTCATTCAATCTATGGCATGTTACTGCATAGTGCTTCTGGTCAGGTTTCCAGCAAGCCTTAGTAGCAAAAGGCACAGAAGAGAGACTTGATAAATTTGAAGTTTGGTTAGAAAACCTTGTGAAAACTGGGAAACTTTGGGAAGTGAGGAGAGCAGACATGTAGAAGAAGCTGGTACTTTGCACCAAGACCACACCACATTCCCATTGGTGTCTCAGGAATTCGCAGCCCCTGTCCATCAAGGAAGAGTAAACTCAATGAAAGAGTTTTCCTTTGGAAAATAGGAGCTCCCAAATATTCTCTCCACACAGAGCCACAGATACTACATACTACTACATATGGAGCATGACAATAGAATACCGTCTCCACTGGACTCTAGTCATGCTTAGGTCTCATCTCTTCCTCTATGTCTAATCTTTTTCTCTTAGAAAAGTAATGTTTACTCTGTGCTATTGAATATTAGAGATATATCATTTCATTTTCATTATGGTTTTTTCATAGCTAAAAGTTTGTCTTGATGGTCACAGAATGATTTGAATTTGAGCTTTTGAATAATGTTAAGATTTTGCGAGGTCAGAGAAGAATTAAATGTATTTTCATTTTGAGATAATGCTAGGCCTTGGTGGTCAAGAGCTTAATGCCATGGTTAATGCATTAAGTCATTTGGTTAATGCCACATGTCGCCTTGGGGGTCACATACTGCTGCTTAGTTCAGGGTTGGCAGTGTAATTTTAGGAGGTGGCTCAGTCCTTAGCAGAAGAAGACTAGAGGAGAAAGTAGGTGATAAGGAGGAACGTCTCAGCAGGTCTTCCTTGATCCCCAGTCCACTCCTCTCTCTCTCTCTCTCTCTCTCTCTCTCCTCTCTCTCTCTCTCTCTCTCTCTCTCTCTCTCTCTCTCTCTCTTGTTCTATCTAGCATAAATAAAATTCTTTGTCTCCACAAACAACTGACACCATGACATTCTGGCTAAGTGTACGAATATTGAGCCTTCCAGAACAGTGAACCATGATTACTACTAGAAATTTTGCTCTTAGTAATGAGGAACAACTAGAACAAACCTTAGCCTCTAAATGACTAAAATATGAAGGCAGCTCCCTTATTACGTTCCGCCAGAGAAAAACCACATCCTAGCTTTTTGTCAGAGCACACAGTCTCAAAAGCAATTCTATAAATTTTTATCTGGAATATATGGACATTTTAGAAGTGTGCCCCATTTATTATTTTTCTGAATATTCTGTGATCACTAGACTGTTTAAGGAAGATAGACTGCTACCTGCATCTATGTGCCATGTCTGCAGTTTACCTCTCCAAATAAATATATTTGGTGACATAAATTATTATTATGGTAGTTATTCTATTAATATGTTGAGATAAAGTATTTTATTATTACAGAAATTATTTTCATAATGAGGATATCATTAAAAAACTAATTTAAATGGCTAAGATCAAAATCTCAAATGACAGCACATGCTGGCGAGGTTGAAGAAAGGGGAACATTCCTCCATTGTTGGTGGGAGAGCAAACTTGTACAACCATTGTGGAAATCAGTCTGGAGATAAATTAGAAAACTTGGAATAGCTCTACCTCAAGACCCAGCCATACCATTCCTGGTTATACATCCAAATGATTCCTCACCAAACCACAAGGATGTCTCCTCAACTATATTCATAGCAGCTTTTTTTGTAATAGCTAGAAACTAAAAACAACCCAGATGTCCCTCAACTGATGCAATCATTGGATAAAATCATGGATAAAAAAAAAAAAACTGTGATACATTTACACAGTGGAATACTACTCAGCCATCAGAAACAAGGAAATCATGCAATTTGCTGCCAAATGGATGGAACTAGAAAAGCTTATCCTGAGCGAGCTCAGAAAGATGCACATGCCATCTATTCACTTTTAACTGAATTTTAGCCATATAGTACAGGATAACTATTCTACAACCAACCGACCAAAAGGAATAGGAACATAGACTTTGTAACCTGTTAGTGGGACACTTTGACCTAGTGGAGCTGCCATGTAGGCCCCCAGTGAAAGAGGAAGCTCTTACTTCTCATATGACTGCTGAACTGAATGGGGCTGATATGTAGGGGCACTCCTCTCAGATGAGTAGGATAGGTGGGAGAAGGGGGAAAGGGTGGGAGGTTGGGACCAGGAGGGATAGAAGGAGGGGTCAGTGATGGAGATATAACTTGAAGAAATAAATAAACAAAAAACAAAACAAAAACTAATTTAAAAATACTGTCCATCCTTCTGATAAAAATTTAAGAAAGAGTCCATTCAATGTTATATTTCAACTTTTATGTTCAGCAAAAGTCATAAGAGATGCTGTGGAAAATAAGAGCAGATACTCATAACTTCATTGATTTTTCTAAGAAACAAAAGCAGAAATACAAGAGAAATGGCATGAGAATTACAGCTAAAGGAGTGCATTTTCAACTATCTTCAACTCTTTAACCCAGCAACCAAAGCTTTCCACATGGCTTACACAGGGTCATGCTAGGCCCCTTCTGAGCTCAGAATGAGGTCACATTTTCCTGAACTTTTCCAATGGACTGACTTGTGGCTCTGTAACTAGATATGGATAATAAGAGAGTTCACAAAGACAAAGTGTGCAAGTGTTACACACACACACATCTGTTTTTCCTTTATCCCTTTTATGAAGATAAATATAAGTTGAAATATTAGTTGGTGGAAGAATCACAAGGAGGAAAGATTCCTGGTCTTTAAAATCACCATTCTCCACCTCAATTTGCCTTTCGGTGAACCTTGTGGAGTGCAAAATTATCTGTGTAAAAAGGGTGCAAGCTGTGTGACAAAGTATCACAAAAAATGAATTACCAGCTCTATTTTGATAGTGCCTGAAAATTTAGAATATCCTTGTTTTTCATTACCACTCTTTCAAAATTAATTACTTCACCTGAGAGTGGTGACACAAGGAGGAACATAAGCCTGAGATGATTTGCTCAATACAGAGATGAGAGTTTGTGACATTCCCAGAAAGAGAGAGGAGACAACTGCCAGGTCTGTGCAATGTAAGGCAAGGAATGGCTCTTCTTGTCCTGGTCCAGTTCAATGTCTTATGCTCTTAAATAAGCAACATATGCCAAATGCTTAATAAACATTCATGACCGTTTCATTTGGTTTACTGATAAGTGTTACAGCCAAAGTATAGCCACACAGCTACATCTACTGATGGCTCTGGGATTTTGCTTTGTTTTGTTTTTTATTGTTGCTGTTGTTGTTTTTATTTATTTATTTGTTTGTTTTGGTTTGTTTTTTTTTGTTTGTTTTAAATAGTTTTAAATCTTTGCTTTAGGCTAAAGTTGGGACGCCTTTTTCCCTTTTCTTTACAATGTTCACTACCTTCTCCTAGGAACTTATATCAGATTACAAATAAAGCACCCCAGTTTATATTGGTAGCTATGACAGGCCAGAAATTTCCTTTTGTACAGGCAAGTGCTCTCTCACTGAGCACAAAGTGAGCTATTCTACTTCTATGTAGAGACAAACAGAAGAAGTGTCATGTGACATTAAGTAATTTCCCTGTTCCTTGCCCAAGTGAGGAGGTGGTAGACTTCAGTACAGTGGGCCACATGAACAGATCCATGAATAAGATCCTGAAGAAATGATGTGAATGAATATACCAAAGACTAAGTAAAAAAAAAAAAAAAAACTGAGAAAGCATAACTATGGTAAACACAGCAGAAAATACAAACTCCATTCTAGACTTCTTCATTAAGTGGCAGAAGTCAGGGCTCTGGCCAACACCGGAAGGCAAAGCAATCTTGACAGAGATTTTTGTCTCATGCATAAATTACTTTTAATCACACACATAGGTGAGAGTCACTGATTTTTAACTTTTACAGTCCAACTGAGAATATGTTCTTAGAACAGTTACAACTTTAGCATAATAAAATTATAACCATGGATTTGAGAGTCTGTGATGACGAGCGCCATGAAAACAACAAAGGGATTGTAGGGCGTGACAGAAAGGAGGACAGTCTGCTTCTCAGAATTCAGCCTTTTCTTAGACATACCTGCTGTAAAAATGTGTGAGGAAACTGAACTGTTAGTGGAGTTATGTTGAAGACCTCATTCTTTAAAGTGGTGAAGTGGGTTTACATAAAAGAAAAACCTCATGTAGAAACAGGGAAAAGAACAGAGATAGAGAGATAGAGATAGATAGATAGATAGATAAATAGATGATAAAGAGATGATGTATGATAGATACATAGATACTTAGATATAGATAGACAGATAGATAGATAGATAGATAGATATGTGACAGGTAGATGATAGAGAGAGACTATGCAGGTTTATATTTAAAATCACTTAAAAACTATGAAAAGTCCAAAAGATCCTAAGTATTTCTGCACTTCTAAGCACTGGAAGGCCTTAATTTCATTGCTGTTACATTGTGACCTTTTTTTTTTTTTAAATGTAAGAATCTATTGTCTGGGTTATTCTTACGGGGAAATGATTAGAAATTAACATGAATCTAAATGCTTTTCTCTAATGTGAGGATAATCCTTAGCAGACACAGTGAAGTCCACAGTTCTTATAAGACAGACCAACCATGCATCATCTCACAATTGTGTGAGACAATTCTACTTTTGTTCTTTAAAAGCAACTTCAGCCTGTACATGTCAATATTTAATGAGCAGCTCAATGAGGATGGTATGCCAAGTCAGATAATGCTTGGAATGGATAAAAGGAGACCAATGTCATCCTGAAACTTTCAATGTATTCAGTAATATTGGAATCTAGATAGATATAGACACAAGTGTACGCGTGATGTGCTTCAGATGAAACATGAATAAGTCGAATGTGGGAATCCTAGCATTTGGTGGTGGAGGAAGAACAGTGGCTAGTTTGACCATGGTGTGCAGCAAAATAAAGTACTCTCGTAATCAGAAACCTTTGAACAGGCACAGTCAAATCAAAATAAATATTTGCAATAGTTTAATTCTGTTTTATTTCTTCCCATCATCGGGACTTATTTCTGTACTTGAGAACTGAAACCTTAAAAGCATATTCCAAGTCAGTTTGTGGAAATGAAAGCCATTGACAGCATCCCAGCTGAGGAGACATGAGCACCTGTTTAGGTGACTAGGACGAGAAGTTAAGGTGACTATTGGAGGCTTCATGCATCCTATGCATTATATGGACTCACACGTGTCACTCCTATTCAAACGGAGACTCTCAAGTTAAAAACACAGTATGGTGTGCTATTATCATACCGAGCCACTAGGTATGCTAGTGTCGAGAGAAAATTATTTCCCCAAGAACATTTGTTTTAAAAACCACTCACACATTCTATATTTGATGAGTGGTTGGTTGATTAACTGACAGCTGACACATATCTGTCCCTTTTAGCATATTGAACGCATATCAATGAGACAGGCAGGACTTGCTTGTTCTTAGCCCTGGCTTGTTTGTGGTCTACTATAGCCCTTTCCATTTTATAGAACATTTAACAGTAACTCCCAAATAAGAATGGGCCCAACCCAAATATTCAGAATCGAGTCAACTGAAGGGAATCTCTGAAGAAATAGATGACAGCTAGCTATATTGGTAGAGTGATGACATTTTCCATGTAGGATCCAAGACAGTCACATTTTTTCACCATTCCATTGGACTCGTCTAAGCCAGTGGTTCTCACCTTCCTAATGCTGCAACCCTTTAACACAGTTCCTCATGTTGTGGTGACTTCCAATCACAAAATTATTTTCATTTCTACTTCACAATGTAATTTTGATAGTGCTATCAAATTGTAATGCAAGTATCTGTGTTTTCAAATGATCTTAGATGACTCCTGTGAAAGGGTCGTTCAGACCCTAAAGTGGTTGCAACCTATAGGTTGAAAACCTCTGCTCTAAGTTTACCCAATGGTAGAATAGAGTAGCACAAAAGATAAAGTAGCTTTGTCTCAAGTTTCTTAAAGTTTCGGTGGTTGACTTTGCTCTAAATTGGCCATGAAATAAATGTATTGCTGCAAATTCAGGGGAACAAAATCTATTATAAACTTGAAATGACTCTTGAAACAACAAATCATTTTCTGTGGTACGGTATTTTTTTCTACTGTTGTTTTCCTATATTTATTGTAAAAGGCTTGCTGGGAAGCAATTATGTTATCCTTTCCCTATTTTCTTCCTTATGAATTCAATATTAACTTTTAGCTCATCTCCATTTGACTTTATTCTTAAGAAATCATGAGGATTTTAAGGATTTAAAAGGCTCTCTTCACTGGCTACAGGGTTATATATTATATTTTATGAGTTTTGTCACAGGTCTCTTTCATAATCACTAGTATTCTTTATGTTATGACACATAAACAATTCAAAATTGAATTTCTCAATCACTATAAAATGAGTAATTATACTTTTTACAAACTGCTACCAGTAATCAAGTTTCTAGTGCCTTAGCCTATAGTTCCTAATTTTTGTCTTGATTGTGTGATGAAGTTATTTAAAAACTGCAGGTTAGTGACAGGGCTGGGTTAAGGTGACCTCCTAAAGTTATTTCAGTACTAATAAGTGAAGAATAAACATGGAGAACAGAGAGACCTGTAAGCCATATATGGTAAAATATATATGACAACTCTGGTCTAATTCTTAGATTCAAACGTGAGACTCAGTTTCTCTCTTAGCTCCTGGAAGCTTATCTCATTCCTAATTGTTTCTCTATAATGGGCATCCATGATTTCCATGTGGGTCATCTTTTGGAAAGTGAGATTACACATGCTAGTCTAGACTATGTGCAGTACTTTGGAAATGGGGACCTCAGATGCTCATTGTGACTCCAGGCATCTTCTCAGCATTCTGGTTTCACATATTGTCCCTTCCCAGGGCCAGGCATGTTGCAAGTTGCTGATGTCACCATTCTCTTGCATTTGCGGGTTTCCCAACGGTTTTCAGTTTGCCAAATTCTTTAAGTTTCTTCTCTACGTTCTCTCAGTTTTCCGCTGGCCAGGTTTCACCACATGAGCTCTGTAACACGTGATTTGGTTTCTTCAGAAAGGGCAGTTCACAGAGATTGCCAGGTTGTCCAGCTACAGACAGAACAAGGATCCTTTTGAAATCACATTTTGTTTCTATTCTGTTCACTTCCAGTGTCAAGCATCTAATGCTGGGGGAATGCTTTTTCCCAGCGGCTGTTTCTGCTAATACCACCGCTGCCCTGGGCGCTGCCTTAATCCAGTGCTTTAAAATATCCCGCACTAGAGCTCAGTGGAGATTCTCTACGTCATTCTGGCTCACGCAGTCATCAACTGGTGCTTGCCCTTACTTGAGTCGGAGCTCCCGAACCTAGCCAATCCTTCCAGAACTGGTTCTGAAAGTTTTTTTTCCCTCCGACTTGACAAATTTTCCTTTTTTACTTTTTTAATTAAGGGAGCAATATTCAGGCCTAACACCCTCTTGTGTTACTAATTTTTCAACTTTTCCCCGATTACCCCCTGGAAACTCTGGCAGATCATGTCTAGATTTCATCAGTGCCCTTCACAAATTTCCTTCTAGGTAAATTTTCATTGATCCACAAGTTTCTCTGATCCCTGGAAACTCCTCCTATGCCTCAAAGATGGCTGCCCCTCCTCCTTTTTCCTCTCTCACCTCATCTCTTCCTCAATCGAGTCAGTTGGTTTGATTCTAGCATAACTACCATTTTCAAGCCTGGCCTGAAAGAGAACAAATTGGGACAGTTTGAAAACAATGACAGGGAGTCACAGCCCAGATGACCACCAACATCTTGTTTTTTTTTTTAAGATGATATTTTGCTAATTTCCCTTAATCATCCCTCTTTCAGTTTCTAAATCTTTTCCCTTTTGGATAGAATGCATTTCTGAAAAAAAAAATGGCATATGTAAATTTATTAATATTTTGTTTAGGCATGAAATGAAATAACTTCAAAAATAACCAGTGTCAACACGAAAAATGCACAAGTTTAGTCTAATGTAATATCCTGCCTACTTAATCACTTTCTGTAGACTTATAGGTATTATCACAGGGAAGTTGAAATTGTGGCTAACCGTGAATTTTTACAATTTCTACTTCTGGTTTTATACAAGTATTGGATGCTCTTTTTAGTTAGTTCTAAGTGGTAAATTTTCTCAAGCTATAAATTGTACTTCTTCTTAAGACCTCTAAACCTGGTATACTTCTTCTGTTTTCATTCAAATTAATTGATTTATATAAAGATTCTTGACTGAGAATATGTGCAACATGAGACAATGGAAAGACAGAACTATAAACACTAATAGATCTATGGAGTTGTTAGTATCTCATTTAATATTTTTAAATTGGTCATGACTCTTCTTATTACTGTTTATTTGTTAGATTTGGGTTTTTACTTTTTTTGAGACATGGTCTCATGCTCAGAGTGTTATTTTGTAGCCAAAGATGGCCTTGAATTCCAGAATCTCTTTCCTCCATATCCCATGCCTAACTCACACTCACAATCTTTTCATATTTAAATAAGAACTATATTTATCCCTTAATGTGAAATAATCCTTGTAAAATTCACAGTGCAGTGTCTGACACCCTGTAGCTATCAATATAAGTCCACTTCTACTAGGATTTAGTAATCCTTGTGTTTTTCCCTTATCCCATGTTTGAACAGCATTACCTTTAGAAATAGCATTTCCCATAAA
The DNA here is from genome assembly GCA_907164525.1 of Lophiomys imhausi. Classification (NCBI taxonomy): domain Eukaryota; kingdom Metazoa; phylum Chordata; class Mammalia; order Rodentia; family Muridae; genus Lophiomys; species Lophiomys imhausi. The sequence continues at coordinate 14,574,984 of CAJQZJ010004763.1, forward strand.
AGAAACAGAAATGGAAGTATCAATCATCTACAAAGTTGGCAGCTTGATGGCAAAGTTGTAATTCTTCAGTTGTAATTAAAGTAGGTACATAGCAGTCAGAAGGGTATAAGGAAAAGGATGATTTCATACCCTTGACCTTCAAAGGACATTTGACTTCTATGAGTGACATTGATAGGATTAGATTCAGATTCCTTGGAGCAATGAGAAGCATCAGAGCTTAAGCCATTTCTACCATCAGGACAGTACACATATTCACTAGAAAATTAAAATTTATTAGTAGTTTTCATTATATCTAATAGAAACACTGAAATTAAACTAAGGTTCTGTAATTCAAAATAGTGCCATTAACGAAGCTCCACATGAACTCCATAACTGTGACAAAGTATCAAAACCAATTCATTAGCAAGTGTTACTCTTAAATTCATTTTTCTCAAACTCCTTCAATTACAATGGTTGCATTAATATAATTATTAAAGCATGAATAGGCAAGACAAGCTGAAAATAACTTAATATGTACTAGAAATCTTAACTGAGAGAACTCTGATTTCATGGGAACTGTCATTCAACTGGGAAGAGGATTTTATTTAAAGAAATGTCAAGAAAGCAACAAATCTCTCTCTGACCTTCTGCAACGAGTAAATAAGACTATCTATCCTAAAAAATGAGGAGAGTCCTAAAGCTAAAAATAACAGATTTTTTTCGAAGTTTTTTCTTTGAATCAGAGTCAATAAAACTGCACAAAATGTAATCACATATAATTTTGATTCATTTTCCTAGTCTTCTCTAATTTCTGAAGAATATTTCATTCAGAACCAGTTCTTTTATAAACTTAAAACTATTTTTATTTTATATTAGGAACAATAAACCATTTTTGAGAGGTACTAGAATTATAGAAAGAAAGTTCTGAAATGATCATTTTAGCAACTGAAACTTATTAGCAATAGGAATGCAAAACCAAGAACAGAGAGTCTTCCAAATACTTTCTTCAGTTCAGTGAAACAACTATATAATATGAAGATAAATAGTATATTTCTATTTTTAGGACAATTTGTACTATCCATTTTATCAGTCAGTAAATGAGCTTATAATTTCAAGTCATATATTTGTACTAGTCAACAAATATATACTTTCAAGAAATTGAATTAATATTGAATGATTAATGAAATACTAATATTATAGTAAAGTGTTGTTTTGTAGTGCTAGTGATTTTGGCCATGGTATAATGAATGAATACTAGGCAAGAACTCTACCATATGTTCCTAGTCCGTGAAGAGTATTAAAGTACATCAAAATGAATAAAGAGATAGTTCATGCCTTCGTAAAAAAAAAAATTCAATAAGGAAGTGATATTTATCTTTCTAAATTAGTACAACTATTATGTGAATTATAAGGAATTATATGTGATTGTAGGTAACTCAAAATAATTCCAATGGATATTTATTAATCAGAATCTATGGAAGCCATGCCAATGTAAAGAATATAATTTGAAATAGACACCCAAATAATTTACACCCATATCCACTACACACAGACCAAATGCAAATAACAAAAAGGTTACTACTTAGATACAAAAATTTTCCATTAAAATATTATAAAATGTCATATCTTTATAAAATGTTTTGTTTAGTTTTTTATATTTTTGGTTGTGAGCCTAGCCTTTAACGGCTGAGCCATCTCTCCAGCCCTGTTTAGTTTTTTTTAAATCCCAAAACAATATATATTTAATTATATACTAGTTTACATTTTCCTTTACCAGAAGATAAATTGTAGAAGTGAGACATCAAACTATTAATGAATATAAGGTCATTTGAATCAGATAGCTGTTAAAATAAGGCTATGAAAAACGACTCTGAATCAGAATTAAAAACAAAACAAAACAGCAACAAAAATGTAATCTGACAAGAAAGAAAGAAAGACGTGGAAAATCATTACAGAGGAGTGAATAGTTAATGTTGTCAATACTGAACTACAGACAGGTCTTAGCTATACACTGAAGTAAACACCTGAAAAGGCATTTGGATCCAAGCATGGTAGAGTGCTTGTGAAATCCCAGCACTCAGGAAGTTGGACAGGGGAAGCAGGAGTTACTCCATCTTAGCTTACATTGAGCCACTGTCTCAAATTAACTACTTAATATGCAAATCAATTTAAAATGATATTTGAAAGTAGGTGTGTAACTTATTCAGCAGAGTTCTATCCAGTGCCAAACTGTGGGTTGGAGCTCCAGCACCATAACAGAAAAGTTAAGATGATAATTTCATGAGCCAGCACATTACCATTTCCCATTACATTAGATGAGTTTCACACATTAGCTACCATCACAATATAAATTTAGAAAATATAGAGGCATTGACATTTTGTTACAATCATAAAAGTACTTACACAGCTTTAGAAAAATGCTGACAGTGTCAACTGCTCTATTTTTTGTGTAGTGAAAAGCCAATAATCTGTAGGATCCCTTATTTTATCTATCTATCTATCTATCTATCTATCTATCTATCTATCTATTATTTATTTGTTTGTTTTATTCTTCTCTCATATAATGCATGGTGATCATAACTCCCCCTCCCTCCACTCCTCCCAGTTCCCCCATACATGCCCTCTCCCCCAGATCCACTCCTCCTTGATTTCTCTTCCCACCTTTTTTTTAATAACATTGGAAAAAGTTCTAGTACCACTTTCACATTGAACCGTCTCTGTTATTTCAATCTGTTTTTCTTATATTTTGCTTTATAAAGCAATAATGGATTCCCAGATGCAAATCTCATCAGAAATATTTTCTGAAATAAATGTATCATATGTAGATATTTTAAGATATTATAGTTTCAATTTACCTTATTTTAATATCAAATTATATTCTCTGTAGAGTAAAATATTTTTAATTTTCTTTTTTAAATTAGCTCTTTAAGAGCTTTGTACAATGTGTTTTGATCATATTCACAACACTACTCTCAACTCCTTCTGGAGAGACTCCCCTACTTCTCTATCCATCCAGTTTTGTCTTCTGGTTTATTTTGTTCCAACTCATAGAAACCAATTTGTGTTGCCCGGATATTCTTAGGTGAGTGACATCCACTGAAGTGTGATCAATTTATCGAGGGTTACTCTCTTAGAGAAAGTTGTTTTTTCTTCTCCTGGAATCTAAAATTTGCCAACAAATCCATGGTTAGAGGTGAGATTTACTGCCCAACATCTATCTCCATGATGAGATTGGTCTGACTGGGATTTTACACAGTTTTGTTTGTGTGCTACAACCTGTATGTGTTTGTAGGCACAGCTAGCCTACTTTATCTAGAAGACCATTTCTTTGTAGTTATATACCACCTCCAGCTTTTACAGTTTTTCTGCCCCATCTCCCAGAGTGATCCCTGAGCCTTTGGAAAAGGAGTCTTTGCTATATATATTCCAATTAGGGTTAAATGTTCTGTAGTTTCTTAATCTCTGCACCTTGACCAAGGTGTGGGTCTCCATGTAAACCAACAACTACCACAAACAGAGACTTCTCAGAGGAGGGATGAGATATGCATTAATCTATGGGTACACCAGTAAGTCATTGATATCAGTTAAATACCATCCCCACTTAGAAAAATAACAGCAATTGTTTCTCCCCTAGAACCTATGACTTGTCTAGTCATAAGCTTTTGGGCTGATAATGGTGAGAAGTGTGGCTTTAAACTTGTGGAGTGGGATTTAAAATCAATAAAACAGTTGGCTACTTCCATGGTATTCAAGCCATTATTACAACAATGGCCAAAGCTTGGCAAGCTAGTCATTATTGTAGTTTACAAGATTTGCAGCTATGATTAATGATTATTTTTCTCTCCTGGTAGCATGCACAGCATCTTTCAACATTGATTGATACTCTTATGTGAGTTTTTAAACTTTTATCACAGCAGTGGCAAAGTTTCTTACATTTCCATCAGAAACACAAAATAAGAAGGAAGTTAGGCATGTTAAGGTATTACTGTAATCCTATCTACTCATGAAGCATAGACATGAGGAACACAAGTTCAAGGACTTCCTGGACTACAAAGTGAATTCAAGGCTGTATTCTAAAGCTAAATGAAAATCTACGTCACACTAAATACCTAAAAACGATCTGAGGCTATATCTCAGTGGTAAGGTGCTTGCCTAACATTCATGAGGTCCAGCACTGTCAAAAATATAAATAAGAAATGTGAATAAATAAAACCTGAAAGAAATGTTTAGACTCTAATAATTATGCTTACATCATTATTACATCTCATCTTGGAATCTTTAAATGTGAACAATACTAATGAAATGGAACTATATTTTATTTTATAAGTGGAAAATTAATTATAACAAGAGAAAAAAATTCTGTAATAGTAAAAGGAAGAAATTGTGTAACAATTCTCAATTACATCAAGTCAATTCAGACATCCTAACTCTTACATATTCTACTCTAAAATCAACTTTGACAGCATTTTATTAAAAGAGATGGGTCAGATATTATGATACACATTGCATAGTCATTGCCTGGCATGGCATATTGTGTTTACATAAGTATATTGAAAGGTAACTTGTTATAATTAAAAGTTTAAAGAGAAAAAATAGTCCTGTCAGTTATATGTCGACTATCATACATGCAGCTCAAGAATGGATGGATTTAAATCATTTACAAGCATTGCAAACCACAGCAGCAGAGTCACTTCTGAGTGATTGACGTAAGACATTACCAGATTGCTCTCTCTTCCTATGGAAACTTATCTCGGTGATAAATTTAAAATGTGGCAGTCAATATATGGACACTGAAAGGAAGAGACTTCTGTGAAATTCTAAGTTCCTATAGAAGATTTTAAACACTGAAGGAAGAATACTTGAAGTTTTTAAAGAAAGCTTTTCCTTCAAATGTCAAAGTAAAAATGAGAGAGACAGTCCCATGAGAGAGGTCAGTGGTAAAGGTGCTTACCGTCCAGCCCAACCACCAAGTTCTATCCTCAAATCCCACAGGAAATCAGAGAACTGACTCCCTCAAGTTTTACTTTGGCCTCCACATACACAACATGGCATATGCATATTACCCATGTACATACAAAATACATTAATTAAATAAAATATTTTGAAGAAATAAAAGGAACCTATTCTTTTTTAAAGTATTAAAATGTCAGAAGTTTCATTAACTCAAGAGATAATCTTTCCAAAACTTATGTGTTCAGATTGTTGTCTTCTGCTTTGTAGACACAGAGGAGCTCATGTTTTTTTATTATTTTTATTAAATTATGGAGCTCTTATTGTTCCTTATGTGAAGTAATGATGTGATGAGACCAGAAGCATTGGTATTCTCTTTCTATAAGGAGGATGAAAACTTACTTACTTGTGCAGAAAACATGTTACTTTTGAGAGACAGTAGCCTTAAAGAGCTCATAAATCATCTTTCATACAACACAAAAATGGATGAACTTAATAATATTTGCATAGAAATTATGTTTAAATATGGTTATAAAAATGCATGGGCTTCCAGGACATCAATACAGATGGGGATGACCTGTTTCTGTTGTGTCTTTAGACCCAACATAAAAGCGGTGTGATTAAAGAATGACATTTCAATTTAACTTAATGACTGTAAATTCATTTAAATACCACATCCTTCAAGAAACTACAGTATTGACAGTAGACATTTACAAACTTAATTTGTGGAAAATAAAACAAGTTCTCTCAGCCTAAGAGCTAGAAAGGAACATCCCATGAATCATGTTTGCCTCACCAAGTTCTATAAGAGCTTGAAATAACACCATGAAGCCAAGGCCCTGGACTGGGTTGAGACCATCAGTCAACAACACTCAAAATGGAAGGCAAACAAAACCCTGAAAGCAACTTGGAAATGAACATTTTCATAAGTATGATTTTAGTTTAATGTCATGCTATGTTTTGTTTCACAGATACTATCTGACTTAAAAAACCTCACATTAAAATTGCTATACATGTACTATAGAAAGTTTCCCATCTGAATTGCATGCATTTGAAGGAATATTATTTTTTCTAGTTTACAGTTAAATGTGAAAATACATAACTGTTATAGCCTACAAATAGAGAAAATTAGTTAAGTACATTAAAATTGAATATATTAAAATACTACTTGGATGCATGATTTTTTACCAGATTTTTACAGCATTTTATAGGGAATATATACAGCATTTTATAGGGAATATATTAATATTATTATAAACATTAATAAATATGATAAAATGTGAAAATAAAATGCTGAAAATAGCTAATTAAATTATTTGTCTATTACTTAGATTATATTTAATTGGTAGGCGGTGTTAATCCTTAACCCACCATTATAAATGAGCACACAGCGAACTGATAGATTTCAACAAGCCTTGGCTTGAATTGAGCAATCGTGGCCCATCTAAGTTAGCTCTTAATTCTATTTCTGAATAAAGCCCTGTATAATAAACATACATCCCCTGGGCTGTTTTTCTCCACGCTATGCCGATGTTCCTGGTCACATGGAATGAGGTTTCTTTTTCTAACCCATGGCGTGTGTCCTTCCTGCTCTTTGTTTCACTGCTTGTCTTGGAGGCTCCTTCTACCTCATCTATTTGAGGTTTCTTCTACTTCAGAACCTCTCTGCTTCTGAAGCCCACAACCTTAGTCCCACCAACCACTGATTTTGCCCAATCTCAGGCCTCAGCATTTTATTTAACCAATCAGAGACAATGTAAGTAACAGACAGCAAACAGGACCAATTAATTAACATTTACAATGTTTAACATCACCCCATCAAGAAAATATTACTGAAAAGTCAAAGAAAATTAAATACTACAACTAAGCCATCTCTCTGGTTCCTTTATCTGGCTGTTTTTGAAGTATTATTTAACTGGGTACATGGAAATTTGGTTCCTTCATTAGCTTTACTTTTTCCCTTTTTCGCTCATTTTCAAATAGTTTTTCCATCTTCCACTTAATTCTGATTAACCTATGATATTTTTTGGATATTTCTTTGCCTGTTTCCTAAGTTAATGTAGTACAGTCTTTTTGGTTCATATAAAAATAGGATATCTGTACTAATACCCACAAGTGAGAGATTGAGGAAAACTCAATTAACTGGACAGGGGTTACGGATGGATTTAAAGCTGGTTGAAAGAAATATTTGACTACTTTAAGAAATGTGGAGCTTTATGGTGAAGTTCACTGTATTATCAACTGTTACTTTAAGAGATATGGAGCTTTTTGGTAAAGTTCACTGTATTATTAGCTGTTACCAGTTGGAATGTAGAACTGCCCTAAAGTTTTTTTTTGAAACAGAAAATGTTCACATATGTCTTATTAGCAAAAAACAACAACAAAGGCTCTGTGGCTTAACTAGTGAAGGGAGTGGGTCCTTATGAGAGTAACTTAGAGCAGGAGGGCAGAGATGCTCCGGATTTGAGAGGAAATCCAACACTTGAGTAGGGAATTGAGAAATCCTCTCAGTGAGGAGCAGTGCACACATATTTGCACAGGCACATGCGCAGGCACTCACGAGCGCACTCACACACGCACACACACACACCTATGCATGCATGCACTTACTCATGCACGCACTCCTGCATGCATACACGCACTGACGCACGCACTGACGCACGCACGCATGCTCGCACATACAAATAGAGCAGAACTTCCAAGATCTTTGTGCAAACTATAGCTTTTACGCTGACTATGAAATAGACTTAGTTTCTTCTCATAAGATTGTTTTATTTAATAAAACAGAAGAATGAAACCAAGAAAATACAAATGTAATTTATATGACATAATTGATCTTGCTGAAATTTAGTATTTACTCAATAAACTAATTTTAATTGAAAAAATATAGAAAACCATAAGTGTATGCCTATTAATGTGCTAAAATGATGCATGGCTATATTTTAAAACTAGATTTCACTCAACTATCTCCTTAGATATTTGTCATTTATGGTGCAGATTCTCAAAATCCATTTCTTCAGCTTTTGTGAAAATGAAGTTCATTCTCGCTGCCACAATCACCCTGTTGTGCAGCATCACTCCAGCTCCTTCCCTCTACCTGCCTGGATCTTTGTTGCCATTACCCAGTCTTTCCTTATTTCACCTGACTCCTACTCTCCCCACAGTCTAGTAAGCTATAAACATGTGTATGTTTCTAAATTACCATCCAAACGAGAGAGAGAAAAAAGAGTTTGTTTTGTTTTTGAATTTCTTCAAACCACAGAACAGTATTACTTCTTTTTATCATATATACATATATAGTATATATACATACATACACTAAGATGTCACACAGATAGGACACAGATAATGTGTCGAATTGACCCAGAGAATGTTCACTTTGGACCAGAGAACTAGAGTGAAGAACTCACACTGAAGCAGCTTTGTCAGAGGATAGACAATGTATAAAATAGTGACAGAGGATTGATTTTCATGACTTTCATATAGTGGAAAACATTATCCAAGAGAAATGAGGTAATATTAGAGAATATATATAAATCCTTGTCAAATGGGGACCTTGTGCAGGTATACATATGTGTGTGCATATATGTATATATGTGCTTAGCTATAGATATATAACATACACATTTTAAATATAACATCTATGGCAAAGTAAGAAATTATCAAAATCTGAAACTTCTCTAATATGACACTACAAGTGGAAAACTCTACACTTGACCCATATGACAGGTCATAGTCATAACTCCAGTGCATGAAAATTATTGTATGAAATCACTTTCAACTTGATGTATATAATAAGACATATATACAAAATACAACCAAGTTCTGTATTTGTAGTTAGGGACCATAGAGAAGATATCTTACTATGGATACATAAATATTTAAAAATTTAAAAATCCTAAAATCTGAAATAACTCTGGTCAATAATATCAATAAGGTTAAGCAGCCTGTATGCATACCTGACCCTGTGATGGTCTAGATAACTTTATAAATAGCATCATAGGTATGCTACTTTTAAATCTTCATTGGAGACTTTGAAACACTATGCAGAACTATTTTTAAGCTATAAAATTATAAAAAATATATGCATTAAATTTTGTATATTAGTGCTAGAAAATCAATCTATAAACAATTTCTAGGAATGAATTTTAGCACTCTGCTGTAATCAGATAATCTAGACCATTATGGAACTTTATCCCCAGGACCTTCTTCTCCTCATCCCCAGAATGTGTGACCATGTTACATTGAAAGCTATAGGAATGGCACAATGGCAGAGCACCTGCCTGGTTGTCTACACACAGCATTATCACGAAAATGAACTTGGAGTTAGAGTTCTTTGTCATAAAACACAGGATATGGGGCCCTGGAAATGAACTTTCCCTCGGTTAGAGGCCGGACACAGGTTTCTAAGGTGCAAAATCAAATTGTGCTGTTACTCATTCAAAGTGATGAAGACATGAGGTCATCATAACAGCTTAGGAGATAATAAGGAAAAGGGAATTTCAGGTGTAGTACTACAAAGAGGGATATTTCGTAGCAGAAACTCTGTACTATATGAAACTGTCAGTTTTGTGCTGATTCATTCAGGAGCAATAGAAAATGGACACACATTCTGAGCTGAAATGTTTATTATTTATTTACATGCTAACTTGATTGCTGAACTCTGCAAAGAGTGCTAGTCAATAACAATGACTACTGATAGCATAGTGTTTTTGTCAGTCTTTATTTATAGTACCCCCAGGGTAAGTTAAGGAATCAATACAGCAATACAGAAATTCTAAGACTAATAGCTTCTGCTTAAAATTATTAGCATGATGGATAGTTGTGAAATATGTACTCCTCGGTGATTTCTCCAACAGATGAATTAGAATTTTTTTCCACTTTCAAAAATAACAATTTAGAAACATTGATTTTTTTTTCACCCAAATGGATTATCTAGACTTTTTCTAATGCTGGGTAAGAACCAAGAAAGATGAGCTATCATAAAGAATAGTCACATAAAAAAAGTGCATCTGATATGAATCATTAATTATGAGGTTGCACACAATTAGGTAAAGAAGAAAAATGAAGCTTATATTTTTAAAGTTGTTATGATCTTAAAATCTGTAATAGCATTCCCAGTGACATCACAATTTTTAATTTATTTTATTTTTAATTAAACTTATCATTTCCCATTCAATCTTCTTCCTCCAATACTCCCTTTCCATGATTCTCCTTATTTGCTCTTAAATACATGAATTATTTTATTTTATTGTCTCCAATATTCATATATATATAAATATAACTTGCAAAACCTATTTACTATTGCTTTTACATTATCTATTTATTATTATTTCATTTATTTAGGGCGGACCAGTGGTATTAGAAGTCCAATTGAGGTCTCATCCCTGGGAAAGACTGTTTATCTCTCACTCCACAGTCATAAATTTCCTGTAGCTCTACAATTAGAGATAGGGTTACCTGAGATTTCTCCCAACCACTTTGTCATGGTCACTTGTACTGTCATTGTTCAAGTGTTGTATAGGCAGCTACAATGTTGCCATTTCATGGGTTCATGTTCCCTGTTATATCTAGAAGACACAATCTTGCAGGAGATTTCTGGGCTGAGCCTGAGGCTCATAAAATACCCCTGCCCCCTCTTCCACAATGTCTGATGATCCTTAGGTATGATTGTTGTGCTGTATATACTTCAGTTGGGATTGGTTATCCCACAGTCAGCTGTTCACATCATTTTGACCAGTTACAGCTTTCTTTAATGATCTCCGACTGGCGGTAAGAGAAGCTTTTTTGATGATTTGAGAGTTTAACTTAATCCATGTCTAGAAAAACAAATAGAATGAATCTAGAAATTGTACTGGTTTAGGAAAGCAACAGTAGTAGATTCTCTCCTAAGATCCATAGCCTCACTACCCAGAGTGCTTAGCTAGTTTCACAGAACAAGGTGTGCTCGCTCTTTTGTTGAGCAGCCCTTAAATCCAATTTGACAGCTGCTAGTTACCGATAAGATATGAGCACCACTTTTTCATCTTTAGGGATTTCTTGTCATGCTGGTCATCGCTGGTGTTCATGAACAGCATCACCCTGGGATAGTGCTATTGATTGCTTCCTGCCCTTGGCCGCTGGCATAGCACTTTCCAGTATGAAAGCCAGTCCTCAGGGAAGAGGCTTTTGTATCAGTTCCAGTTCAAACCCTCTGAGGCCTGTGTTAGAAAATTCCACAACAGGAACTTTCCAGAAACTTTCCTGTAACTTCTGGGAGGCAACCAAGAGCCAAAGCAATAGCATGTATTGTTTCAGAAATGTGCAGGCCTCCCTTGACAAACAATATGAAAGTATGCTTCTCAATCCTGGTACTGGAGTTTTTGCTAGATAGTGGCTCTTGAGGGTGCATTAGCATAACTTCATTTTTAAGTCATGTGTGTGTGTGTGTGTGTGTAAATATAATTTTGGGTAATTATAAAATAATATGACTCCCTATGGCTTTTCAAGACATTCTTAGTGCTATGTATTTCTTGTCTTTCTCTCCTCCTGCTTCTCTATTTACCTCCTCCATTTTTTCCCTCATTTTCTTCTTCAAATCACTTAAATCCTATCATTCCTGTCTCTAGGGCACTTCTCTGTGGTCCCTTTTTGCTTTCCTGGTTTCTGGTGTTCTAGGCTATGTAGTCACAACTGAAGAGTTAGAGATAGAAATCACAAACAAGAAAGAACACATTTGTCTTTCTGGATCTGATTACCTCACTCAATGGAATATTTTCTGGTTCCATTGATTAACCTGTCAATTTTATTGTTTAGTTTTTCTTTAGAGCTGAGTAATATTGCACTGTGTCTAGGTACCACATTTCTATTATTCGTTCCTCAATTCAAGGGCATCTAGGTTGTTTCCACCTAATTTAAATACAGTAGAAATTAACACAGACGAGCAACTTTCTGTGGAGTAAGATGTCAAATCCTTTGTGCATATGCCAAGTTGTTGTACAGCTGGTTCATATGATAGATTAATTTTCAACTTTTTCAGAATTCTCCATACTGATTTCTGGGGTGACTGTACCAGTCTGCCATCCCATCAACAGTGAATAAGGAGACTCCTTTCCCACAACTTCACCAGCTGTTATTGTTGATTGTTCTCTTTGCCCTAGGCACTGTAACTGGGGAAGCTGTGATCTCAAAGTTATGTTGATTTGTATTTCCCTAATTGCTAAGGATATTAAACACTTTCTGAGATTAGTTGAAGATTCTGTCTTTTTTCTAGTGTATATTTTGGCATCTTTCTGAAATAACAGAAGCCTGTAGTGATGTGTACTCATATTTAGGATTTTGATTTTGTTCCTTCAGTCTACATGTCTATTTTTGTGCTAATATCATAGTTATTATTACTATAGCTCTATAGCTATGTAATATATCTTAAAACTTGGTCATCCATAAATCATTGTTCTTTTGCTCAAGATTGGTTTAAATATAGAGTCATTTGTGATTTCATGAGTTTTAGTATTTTTATTGTATTTCTGTGATGGTTTTGATTGGGATAGCATAGAGTCTGTAAATTTTTGGGGGGGACAATTGTCATTTTCACAATATTATTTTTACCAATCCATGAGCATCAGAGTTCTTTCCAGTTGCTAGTGTCTTCTTTAATTTCTTTTTCAGATATTTACAGTTTTTATTGTAGAGGTCTTCAATTGTTTCTAGATTTCTTGGACAATTTTTGGATCATTTATCTATAATATTATATCATCTGCAAATAAGGGCATTTGGGCTACTTTTCAATTAATATCCCCTCAATTTCTTTCTCTTATCATACTCGTCTAGCTTATACTTCTAGCTCTATATTAAAATGGAATGGCGACAGTGGAGACATGTGTGTCTTCCTGTATTTTATTGATATTCTTTCTAGTTTTGCTCCATTTAAGTTAATTTGAGCTGTTTGTTTGTCATGCATAATCTTTATTTCGTTGAGACGTGTGGCCTTCAATCCTAGTCTCTCTATGGCTTTTATAATGAAGGCATGTTATATTTTGTCAAAGGCCGTTCTTCCATCAACTGAGATAACCATCTCATTTTTGCCTTTAAGCCCAATTATATGACTTAGTACATTTACTATAGACTTAAGTGTGTTAAACCATTTCTGCATCTTCAGGATAAAGTTTACTTGATCATGGTGGATGATTGTTTTGATACATGCCTGTATTTGATTTGCAAGTAATTTATTTAGCACTTTTGCATATGTTTTCATCAGAAATATTGGCCTGAAGTTATTTGTGCATGTGTTTGTGTTTGTGTGTGTGTGTGTGTGTGTGTGTGTGTGTGTGTGTGTGTGTGTTTACCTGTTTTGGTATTAAAGTTATATTATCATCATAGAAAAAAATTGGATGTGCTCCTTTTGTTTCTATTTTTATGAATAATTTAAGAAGTACTGGTTGAAGATATATTTTGAAGGTCTAGTAGAATTGCTACGAATCCTACTTGTCCTGCCATTCTTTTGCTTCTGTGGACCTTGGTCCTTACATGCTTCTCCACCGGAAGTTCCAAGCTTAGTCGGTTTCCAGGCAGAAAAGGATGAAACACAGGTCGAGATCCATGCCACAGAATATCAAGTCTGGCCAGAGCAGTAGAAGAATTTTAGTGCCAAGTGGTACAGCACTTATGATAAGCATGGAGAAGAGAGAAAGACAGACTCGACCCTCTCTTGCAGCAAAAGTGTAATCACTATTTTAGCTCAGCTGCCAGCAACCCAGCTGGGCAGCTTCAAGGAGTCTAAAGCTCACTGAGCAGGGTCCTCAGAGCATCTGAAATTTTCCTAGATCATGTAGAGGGAGGTATTCAGCTAAGAAAAGGGAGTCTATCATTTAGCACCAAGCTCAGGTGCTTTCCAGACATGCCAGCCTTCAACCTTACCAGGAGAAATTCCCCACATTAGCCTAGGATTATTTTAGTCAGAAATATTTTTATTATTATTTCAAGCACCTTATTTGTTCTGGGATTCTTTAGGTTGTTGGTCTCTTCTTGGTTAGCTTTGGTATTTGGATGAGTCTTCAAATCCACCCATTTCTTTTGAATTTTCTAGCCATGGGTGCTGATTTTTAAATTACTTCCCTGTAGTATTCTGAATTTCTTTTCAGTCCACTGTGATATTTACTTGTTCGTTTCTGATTCCATTAATTTGAGTCTTGTCTTCCTTTTGATTAGGTGGGACAATTATCCATTGATTTTGTTTATCTTTTTAAATAATCACCTCTTATATACGTTAATCCTTTAATTGTTTTCTCTTCTTCCATTTTATTAGTTCTTACTCTGATTTTATTATGTCTTGCCATCTCGGGGATTTGGGTTTGTTTTCTCTCCTCTCCCCAGTTCTTGAAATGGGATTAACAACTATGTAATTAACTAACTACATAATTAATTAACTACTTTAATTTTTCCTTTTATGATTAAACATGAAGAACAAAATGTACAGGTCAATGTTTAAGAGCCCTAGTTACTCTTGCAGAGAAGCTTAGTTCTATTGCCAAAACCCACAAGGCAGCTCTGCTACTTTTATAAAGTTGGCACTTAGAGACATGCATTTACCCTGCGGGACTGTCTTCAATGTGTCCCAGAGGTTTTACTATATTTTGCTTTCATTTCACTTAGTTCCAGGAATGTTTTATTTCTTCCATGACTTCTTTGATCCATTGTTCACTAATGACTTGCACAATATCCATGAGTTTGTGTACTAACTAGAGTTGTGTGTGCTATTAATTTTAATTTTTATTGCATTATGGTCATATAGAATATATAAGAGTTGTTTTAATTTATTAAGGGTGTGTGTGTGTGTGTGTGTGTGTGTGTGTGTGTGTGTGTCTAAGGATATGGTTTTTGTTATAGAAGTCTTCACACTGAATAGAATGTTTATTCTATTTGGCGGTACATTCTGTAGATCTATTTGACACAACATTTCAGTTAATTCTGCCTTCCCTTTGTTATTTTCTTGTTGAGATGGTCCGCCTGTTTATTGCAAAAAAATGGGATACTGAAATCACCTATTATCATTGGGTTAATGTTACCTGTGTCATTGTTGTGTGACAAACTTTTCCTGGGGAGATACAACATACACACACCTACCCACCCCAGGTACATACCATGATAGAACAAATTATGGATGCCATCGAAGTCTAACTTGGTGCACTGATAAGTTTTATTGGAATAACTTAGAGGAATATAGGTGTGGGTTTGCCTACTGGAGTAGAAATAACAACTGTGACTACTACAGCCCAGCCATCATGGAAAATAGCTCACCAATATTAGAAATGTGGAGCACACTGCAAAGCCTACAGATAGCTCCAGTTAGAGAGTGCGTTTCAAGGTGGTTTATATTGTCTGAGCATCTTCAGGCAGCTCAGTCAGTTTTTGTTTCTTCCTTGTAGTTTGTTGATCCCTGCTTCTTATAGATTACAGGGCAGGTCTCTGTATGTTACAGGCAGTTGGGTTTGAAATGTTTTTCTTTGCAAGTTGGGTTACTGAGAGCTGAGAGTGACTCTCAACAGTCTTTATTATTCACATATATGTGGCTGAGGGAGAGACCTGAAAAAAATCTGGTCAGCTTGAGGAACTTCCTGAAGTTACTTGAATTGTTTACTTCTTGTCTTAGCAAGATTCCCTGGAGGATGGAATCTTTTCATCTTTGAGGGAACTGCTGCCCAGCAGTCTTTAATTGAGGCAGTATGCTTTTTATGAAATCAGGTATGCTTCAACTTGCTGCATTATATATTTAGGACTATAATGTCGCCTTCTTCTTAGTTAATTGTTGCCTTGGTTTTAATCTTCCTACTGATTATGGTCTTGCCTGCCTACTCCTTCTCTGAAGAAATATCAGCATTTAACACTCCCTGCTGTGGTGTTGCTTTGTAAGTAGTCAAAACTGAAGTAATGGCAGTTGTTTAGCTCTTAAAATAAGGATATGTAATACAACTTTAATAATAAAAAAGTTGAATCTGAACTATACACATAGACAATATAAAAATTTAATATTACTTGTATGTGAATTATTAAAGGGCAGAGAAAAGTATCCTTAGAAGTTAACCCTATAATTACATTTTAGATGATAAAATACATTTGGCCCCCTATTTTAAATAGAGAGGAACATTCATATTAATAATGTTAGAGTTTCCTACTTTTGTAATATTTATTAATCTTCTTAGGACTTATTTGGATACCCATATTAGTATTAATTTCTCCATGAGCCCAGAGTAGGAACTTAAAGAAGCTGTTTGGTTCTGCCTCCTGTATTTCCATGTTTTTCCGTGATCTAATTGCCCTGCTGCTGCTCCTAGTTTCTTTTTGTCCTACATTTTATAAGTTGTTCAGTCCAAAGAATGATCTACCCTAGCCACACACACTTTCAGTTTGCAACATATACATAACAAAACATATTCAAAACTATGTTTACAATCTCTACCAGAAATAAGATCAGAAGCCCTATTAATGCTGTTACATTAGATTTACTGATAAAGAGATTCCTAGGAAGAAAGTCTTATGTACTTTGAATGTACTATGAAAGAACACCCCATTAGCTGCTTTTGCAATAGACATCTTTATATCATCAGGTAACCAATACTAGCTGTAGTTGAAAATACTTTACATTTTGATTTCCTAAGGCCACCATGCCTTAATTCTTGGGGTGTTTTGTTGTTTGTTTCCTTGCTACAGAATTAGGCACAACCTGTCCTAGAGCAGGGATTTTGGGGCACATCATCTTTGGAGACACAGCCAAACTTCTTCCATAGCCATCTTCTCTATTTCAGAAGCATATGCTAACTTATCAACATAATCCATTTATAGATTTCTACGTTAAACTGAAGATAGTAAAAAGGTTGCTTTCTTTCTTTCTTTTTTTTTTTTTTTTATACACACACACCAAAAGGTTGCTTTCTTGAAAGATCAGAGAATATACAAAAAAACTGGTTGACAATAGACAGGAAACTGGTTGTTCAGTCCAATGTCAACTGGCTTTGCCCAGATCAGTTCATCTTTCCAAATTACATGGAACTGTCCAGCTGAGTTTTACAGAGAAAACTTGGCTTTAAAGGGTCACCCTCTTTGTTGTTTTGTTTTGTTTAGGCCCTGCTAATGAGAGGGCTCTGGGAACATAGGTGGGTCCAAATTTTCCAAAATATTCTTTAAAAGGTAAATATCCCAGGGAACATTACAGGCATGCCCTCCTGCAGATTATTAGGCTCTTTTGTCTGAGTCACTGAGGATCTAAATTTGTCTAGCATTTGAGCAGCTGAGTAGAACCTTCAGAGGAATCTTGGAATTAGTTTGTTTCCTCTACCTGAGATAGGAGAGGAGAGAGATTGAAATCAAATCTTGGATCAGCTTTGCTCTTTCCCTGCTTGGATTACCTAGCCTGACTTAGCTTCCTAGTTTCACTTCCATATCTTCACGTTAAGCTACACCATAATGCTAAAGGAAATGATATTCGAAGCGTGTTCTGCTTCAGCCTCAGCATCTTCAAGCATTGTCCTTTTGTTATATAAAAACAACAGCAACAACAACAAAACAAAATGAAGGGAATAAAGGGGGGAAAAGACCACTGAATTATATGACTTGATATTTCCTGGTACTCTTTATTCTCAGTACTGTTTTCCATGTGCTATCTCATGTTTTTGTCTTCACCTTTTGTTGTTTTCTTTCCTTTCTGTCTTTAATCACACAAAGCTATACACATGGTGGGAAAACAGATCTTGCTTGTTCTCTTGCATGATTTCCTAAGCCTACTGCCATAGAATCTATACAGAAAAAGTGAGCCTGGTTGCTGAAACAAAAAACTAAAAAGCTGCCAATATATACAGCAGGGAAGGTACTTGATGTTAACTAAGAGTCGAGGGGACAAGAACTCCCCATGAAGATCAACAGAGTCAATTAACCTAGGCCCCTAGGGGCTTACAGAGACTGAAGCTCCATATGTATGTGTGCACTGGACTGAGGCCCCCTACACATATGTAGCTGATAGGCAGTTTGATCTTCATGTAGATTCCCTAGCAAGTAGAGCGGGAGCTGTCCCTGACATGGAGTCTGTTGCCTGTGTGTGGATCTCTTTACCTCTTTACCGGAGCTGGGTTGCCCTGTCTGGCTTCAGTGGAAGAGGATGCTCTTAATCCTGATACAACTTGATGAGGCAGAGTCGGTTGATATGGAAGGGTGTACATTTTTCTTAGAAGGGAAGGGGGAAAGGGAGAAGAGGGTGGGAGGGTGGGACTGGAGGGGGAATGGAGAGGGAACTGCGATTGAGATGTAACTTGAAGAAATAAAAAATAAAGGAAAAAAAAAGAAAAAACTCAGGTAAAAGCTGATTTTTACTCAGAAATGTGGAGGATGTAGAGTCTGTTTTGCAGCTGCCTTTGCAGGCACTGACAACAAAGTTCTAGAACTTTATGTATTCCTTGAACATCTGAGAATCTCTAGGGTGATAAGTAGAACATGAACTCTGTTCCTATATTGATGTCTTTCTATATGATAAAGTAAATGGTAATCAAGAGAACACCCCCAGTGTCATAATTTCTTGTTAGATTTCCAAAACAAAAAAGAAAATAAATACACCTACATATTTTCAAAATTAAAAAGGAATATCACTCTAGATGCAGAAAGATAGCTAGAGAACACAACAGTGTTTTTTTTTTAATCTGATTTTATGTTTATTTATGTCTATGTGTGTTTTTGTGTATTTGTTGGTATGGAGAACAGAAAAGGACATTGCCTTTCTTGGTTCTGAAGGTGCAGGCAGTTGTGAGCCACCAGATGTAGATGCTGAGATTCAAACTCCTATCTTCTAGGAGAGCAGAGCAGCAAGTACTGTTAGCCCCTGTGTCACCTCCAAAGCTTCTACAAGACTTTGTGCAACATATCATTATCTAATTTTGAACCATGACATGTGTTATATATTTAAATAGTCATTTAAATATAATATATAAAAGACATGAACTTTTTTGTAGACTTCAAGAGGGCATGTATTTGAGGAAAATAGGGTGATTTGCAAGGAGGAAACACAATCAGATATAATCAAAATGTGTTGTCTACATATATGAGATTCTCAAAGAATAAATATAAAATATTAATGCTTTTAAAATTTGTAAGTCTGCAAGAACAACAACAACAAAAAAAAATGTACCCAGACTTAGAGCTTATTCACTGGAGTCTTTCTAGAAAATATTTTAACTGCTGGAGATGACATATGGCAGGCTAAGTTGCAGACAGAGTGAGAACCCATGCCTTTTTGTATAATTTTCACCGGGTGTCTATTACCACCACCCTGTCTTCATAGTAACTCCTACTGATTTTCTTGTTAACAATTAACATGAAAGCATGTTATGCTTTTGTGTTGACAACAAATATAGCATGCAACCCAATACATTTATATAGCTAAAATATTAACCAAACTTTAAAGAGAGTCAGTATTGATAACATCTCATTAAAAATATAAACTAGTGATTATAAAACCCATTTATTATTTAACACTGTCAGTAAAATAGAATAAAATAAAATAAATCTTATTTATTGTTGAACAGAATTGTCTAAATAAGCTCCAGAACCTATTTCCCTTGTGAATAAATTGTTCATTCACTATTAACTGTTGCACATTGATCAACTTGTTATTAAATAAATATGTAAGCAAACTTTCAAGCACTGAATATGGAAAAATCATCAGAAGCTATACTCAGTACGGCTTATGATAGTGCTGTAAATTCAGAACAGATTTGATCACACTCTATTGCATAGCTTTGTGGATCTTTCTTCAAAGGAAAAAACACAAGCATGTAAATTAAACCTTTGGTTTCTTTTGTGGACTAGTTCTATATTCATTTTGATAATGCATATACAGATATATTCTTAAAACACTGAAAATTATTTAAGGCTACTTCTTAAATATACTTAAAGTACAGCAAGGTACAGCTAACAATGTTTTTCTTATATTCAGTAAAGAGAAATTGATTTGTTTAAAAAAATTGTTATATAAATGAAATAAATATCAATATTTCATTACCTCAGATTTAATTTAAAACTTGGTAGCTAAATCAGAGAGGCTTTAATGTACAAAACTAAGAGAAAATGTGAATATATTTAATATACTATTTTTTCATAAAAATAAAAAAATTAGTATTGTGACCCTTGAAACTTTATACACACAAACAAAAACAGACTCAGCAGAAAATATATATATGTATAGTCAAGGAAAAACATGCTGTCAACTAAAAACTGGGATAGACGTGGGTGGGAAAGTTCAGAGGGAGAAAAAAGAGGGGTTAAGTGATATATACATATTTTAATAATATATATATATATGTTTAATAGTAATTGAAATGCAGACAGAGCTTTTTTTCTGCCATAGAAATTGGTACTTGTAGGTCAGTCAGTCTGTGAACTGCCATTCAGATGGTTGGGTAATTAAAACAAATTCATGAGCAGGCTAAGCACAATTATGCCCCACAAATCTATTAAGCTTTTTTACATTTCCGGTGGGATGTAGTGTCAATGGCTTCATCACCAGTGCTGTGGATGTGGAGGTCTGGGTACATGGAATTTGACTGCTTGGGTAGCAACAGATGCTCTTCTGGAATAAGTAGGGTGTCACATGTGGGCTTGGATTTGGCTTTAAGATTTATTGAACCAATTCTGGTTTTGAGCAGATGGAAAAAAACCCTTGACAATGTGAAAAAAAAAATTAATCAATTTCCACTAAGGATTGTTACTATGTTTTAAATATGAGGATGTGTGATGATGGAGGCTTTAATTGTGGTGTATATGAGGATATGTGATGATGGTTGCTTTAAATATGGTGTATATAAAACCAGGAAATGTTAGTCATTTTTTGAGCCCACCTAATTTGTTGTTGTTTGGCTTGAAGTTAGTGGATGCAAACAGGAGAAAATACCTAGATTGACAGACAAGTGTTTGCATTCTGCTTTGGTAGGTGAAGTTTGGACACCATGGAATTAAAGATGAAATAAGTGGCTGACATTCCCATTAACAATTTATGATTAGGAAAACATAAAAATTATACTATTACATTTTTCATGCTATTCTTTAAAGGTTTTTAATTTAATATTTTCCTTATTATGTATATGTTTTAATGTTTGATCATGTTAACTTTCCTATGGTTTCACATGAAATTGACACTATTGTAAGGAATGTATTTTTGCATCCACTTATGAATAATTTGACTTCATTTTAAATTAACATACAAGTGACAGTTTATACATATCATTATACTTTAATCAGAAGTTTGTTTGAATGAAATATAGTATCATACTTCATAATTTTAATAAATATTAAGTCTCCAATGACATGAAATTTTAGTTTTTAATTATCAAGATGTTTTTAAAGGAGATTTTTTTTCAGAAGAAATTTTATACTTTTCAGTAAACTGTACAATTGACCTCAACATATAACTTTTTAAAAATTTTTGGTTCCTTATGTATAGAATGCAGCACAGAGGAATAAATGCTTATCTTCCTTAGTGATTGATGTGTTCAGAACTTGGTCTTAATTCAAACCCTTTTTAGGGTCATCTAAATTGTTCAGAGACACCACCAATAAAGGGTCTTTGTGGGAGGATGTAACAAGAGTGGTATAGCTGGAACTTGGGGTAGATTGACTTCTATGTTCCCAAGGAACTGCCACCCTGATTCATATGGCTTTAACAGTTTGCCCTCCTAACAGCATGGATGAGTTTTCAACTTACTTCATATCCTAGTCATCATAAGACTGGTTTTCTTAATTTTAGCCATTCTGAGAGGTGTAAGATGAAATTTCCAAGTAGCTTTGATTTACATTTTTCTGATGACTAGGAATGTTGAACATTTATTTAAGTATTTTTGAGAGTTCTCTGTTTAGATCTGTACCCCATTTTTAATCGGGTTATTGGTTTTCTTGATATCTATGTTTTTTCTTGTTCCTTTGTTGTTTTTTTATATATTTGGATATTAGCTCTATATCGGGTATGTAATTGGTAAAAATCTTTTCCTATACTATAGGTTTACATTTTTCTGAATGATGGAATCTTTGATGTGCAGAAACTTCAGTTTTGTGAAATGCGTTTATTTATTATCTTAGTGCCTGTGCTACTGGTGTTTTGTTCAGAAAATCTTTTCCTGTCCCAATGGTTAAAAGCTATTCTCTACTTTCCCTCCTATCAGTTTCTCTGGTTTTGTGTAGGAGTCCTTCACACATTTGGAGTTGATTTTTTTTTTTTTTTTTTTTTTTGGACAGAGTGGTAAGTATGGATCTAGCTGCATTTCTGCATGTACTCATTCAGTTTAGCGAGCACCGTTGGTTGAAAATGATGTCTTTTTTCCACGTGTGCATTTCTGGCTTCTTTAAGAACAATCAGGTGCCCATAGGTGTATAGATTAATATCTGGGTCTTCCATTCAATTCCATTGATCAAGTGTATCTGTTTCTGTGCCAATACCAGGCTGTTTTTATTATTATAGTTCTGTAGTAACTTTGAGGTCAGGGAAAGTGGTATCTCTAGCAGTTCTTTTATAATTCAAAACTGTTTTAGCTATTCTGGTTTTTTGTGCTTCCATATTTTTAACATACATGAAGAATTATTTTGGAACTTTAATGAGAATTGCACTGAGTCTATAGATAACTTTTAGTAGGATGGCCATTTTCTATATTAATCCTATTGGTCCATGTGCATGGGAGATATTTCTATCTTCTGATATCTTGTTCAATTACTTTCTTCAATATCTTAAAGTTTATACTATACAAATCTTTCACTTGTTTGGTTAGTTAAACCCAAGATATTTTATATTAGATGAGACTATTGTGAAAGGTCTCTTATTGATGACTTTCTCCATCCATTTGTCAGTTTTATGTAGCAAGGCTACAGATTTTTGCAACTTAATTTTGGGTTTTTTGTTGTTGTTGTTTCCTTTATTTTTTTTTCTTAATCTATATTTATTACTTCAAGTTACATCTCCATCACAGTCCCTTCCCTACACCCCTCCTGGTCCCATCCTCCCACCCTCCCCCCTACTCCCACCTATCCTACTCCTCCTCTGGAGTGCGGTGCCCCTACATATCAGCCCCCCTCAGTTCAGCAGTCATATGAGGGCTAAGAGCTTCTTCTTGCACTGGGGGCCCACACAGAAGTTCCACTTGGAAAAAGTGTCCCACTAGCAAGTAACAAATCTATGTTCCTTTCCTTTCAGTCTGTTGGTTGTAGGATACTTATCCTGTACTGTATGGCTAAAATCTAGTTATAACTGAATCAATGCCATGTGTATCTGTCTGGGTCTGTGATAGCTCACTTAGCATGAGCTTTACTAGATCCATTCTTATTTTTTTTAATGTTTATTTATTACTTCAAGTTACATCTCCATCACAGCCCTCTCCCTCCACCCCTGCCAGCCCTACCCTCCCACCCTCTCACCCTTCCCCCCAAATGGATAATTCTTTTTTTTCAGTCCAACAAATGGTTCTTTCTCTTATAACAATAAATACAGTACAAAACAACTGAAATAAATAGGCCACAATTCTGAGAGTTATATGGCTTAGCATACATTCTCAATGTCCAGTCCATATGTATTTGGCCCCTGACTTTAACACTTGCATCACAATTTTAAAAACATCTTCTTAGATCCAGAACACCCTCTTGATTCCTAAACAACTCAAAATTTAACTATGAGACTCTAGCTATCTACTCTTCAACAACCTCAGAGACCTGAGAGGGATAAATATATCTGATTATATAGGAAGTGCAGGGCCCACAGCTTCCAAAACTAAGAAATGACATACCCGTGGCTGCCTCGACAGTTCCCATTTTCTCTCCATACATTACAGCATCAATCTTCAGCTGTTTGGCCCCATTTCTCTGACATTGATTGTAGAGCAGGAATTATGAAGGACTTACCTACCCTGTCTTGGCAGAGCTAGGCTGTCAACTTACCTGCTTCCAAGTTTTGTCTGTTTTGGACAGCAGTCTGTCTACAGTTGAAGCACGGGTTTTTGTTTTTTTTGTTTGTTTGTTTGTTTGTTTGTTTGTTTGTTTTGGTTTGTTTTGGTTTGGTTTTTTTGCCAAGAGATAGGCTTGCCACTAATTCAACCATCTCACACTGGAGATTCTTCGATGCTCATCTTCTACTTGGAGTGGAATAGGGGATGCTGTCAGGAGCTGGCATGTCTCGATATCAAAAAAATTTTAATTTAAGAAAACATCTTTGAATGCCATACTCTGCAGATCTCTTGGGGTTTTTGAAGACGCCCTGTCTATCTCTTATGTTTAGATAAGCAAATGTTGCATCTCTTAACAACTTGATTTCTGAGTAGCTTAGAAAATAACTGTGATAGACTGTCATAGTAACTAACAAAATGACACGCTTACATGACTGTTAGTTTGTATTTCTTAATTATCCTAAACAGTTTATGATGGTTGCTAGCAAAAGGACAAAACTTCACATTTCCTTTTTAAGTATTACTAGGTACAATACCTTTAAGAAGTGTTACCCTTAATTTTGTAACAATATACAAAGATCAATACCAATGTGGCCAAATATACTCTTAATTTTGTATGAATATACTAAGATCAGTACCGATGTAGTCCAATACAATCTTAATTTTGCATTAATATACAATGATCAATACAAATTTAGCCTAATATAGTATTAATTTTGTATCAATATACAAAGGTATAAGGGCTTATTCAATAATCTGTCCATTTTTCTTGATCTTTTCTATACTATGTTTATGTTCCATTTTTTTCTCAAGTCTATTCACTGCTACATAGGAGAGAAAGAAGGATACAGAAAAGAAAAAGAGAGAAGCCCCTAGGTCTGACATCCAATACCCATTTAACAAGACCATTTAACAGCTTGTAGTCTCTTCCCCTAAATAACAAAATTTTCTGTTATCCATCGAATAACCAAAGGGGGGGGAACACCCTCCCCACCTTCTGGGTTTGGGATGTCGCTCTCATAAATGACTTCCTGCTGATTTGGGACGTAGTAAACCTGTTTGGGGCCCAAATAGGGATGGAAAAATGGTTTTAAAATGTTAATAGAATCATTTGATGTTCAGTTCTTTTGTGCTCAGCTATTTAGATGTCCAAAGAAGTTTGTAGACAGAAGCTGATCTTCAGGCCTTTACTGAAGTTCTGGCTGGAGCAGTCTGTGGAGCTGAACGATCTTAGTGATTTTGAGTTGTGGTTGTAGACTTTTGAGGAAACAGCTATTGAGAGAGTCTGCAAGGCTGGATCACCTGGGTCGCTCGTCTTCTTTGGTGTCTGATCTGTTTTCTACTGAGGTTTCCCTTGTCCAGTTGTCCCTGGATTCCTTGAATGGATGCTTTAAGTCTCCTGGAAAGATAAGAACACAGCCTTGCCCTAATCCAAACTCTGGGGCAATTACGTTTTTTTTTTGGGGGGGTCAGGTAATACTTTTCCTGGAGCAAATTTGTTTTTTTGTCAATATATAAAGTATTATCTTTCCATCTGGATGAAAGAAGAAATTATTTTGTTATTTTGGAGCTAAACAAACCTTTAGTATATATATTTTGAGCTCTCAAAGGACAATTTGCTTACATTGAGCATGCCTTTTGTATGTAGTTTTTAAACTTAAATCCTTCCAAATCCTATGTGCCTGTCTCTGCATACTAAGTATTGGAATCAAGACCTGTGGTTCCCAACTGAAGGGATTAAAGATGTGCTCCCCCGCCCCTGGATTGAAGTTTTTCCCTATGTAGAGCTTGTTTTGTATCAGGCTGATCTTGAGCTCTGGCATCTGCCTGTTTCTGTCTCTAGTGTGTTGGGATTGAGTGTGTATTCTTCTCGAATGATGGGACTAAGGGTGTGCAGCATCACTACCCTGTTCCATGTAACTCTAGAATTTATAAGACAACTAACTCTATAGTGCTCCTCCTGTCTCTGCTGAAGTTAAAGGTATGGGCTCACCCCACGCATTTCATGTATTTTACCTTAGCTCTAAGTTTTTTCAACTCTTGGTGGTTTGTAAAACCAGGTTGAACAGCTGTAACCTTTAATTAATTTATAGTGTTTTAAACCTGTTACCTGCTTTTATTACTTAATGCATTTATTTATTGGTTGCTTCAGGTTACATCTCCATCATATTGTCCTCTTTCCCCACTTCCAAGCCCCACCCTCCCATCCTCTACATCCTAAACCTTCCATCTTACTCCTCTGGAGTGGAGTGACCCCACATATCAATCCCTTGCCCCAGTTCAGACGTCATATGAGGGCCAAGAGCCTCTTCATACACTGGTGGCCTATAAGGCAGTACCACCAGTGAGAAGTGTCTCATTGCTGGGAAGGGAAAACTAAAAAACACACCAACAAACAAACTAACAAAAACTAACAACAACAAATGAAAGAAAAAAAAGTCGTGTCCATGTTCCCTTTGGTGTGTTGGTTGTAGTATAGTTATCTTGTACTATATAGCTAAAATCCTACTATAAGTGAATAGATGTCATGTGCATCCTTCTGAGTCTGGGTTAGCTCACTCAGGATGAGCTTCTCTAGTTCCATCCATTTGGCTGAAAAATTGCATAATTTCATTGTTCCTGATAGCTGAGTAGTATTCCATTGTGTAGATGTACCACAGTTTTTTAATCCATTCTTCGGTTGAGGGACATCTGGGTTGTTTCCAGTTTCTAGCTATTACAATTAAGGTTTCTATGAACATAGATGAGGAGACTTCCTTATTATTCTGTGAGGAGTCATTTAGATGTATACCCAGAAGTGGTATGGCTGGGTCCTGAGGCAAAGCTATTCCAAGATTTCTAAGATATCGACACACTGACCTCCATAGTGGTTGCACAAGCCTGCACTCCCACCAGCAATGGAGGAGGGTTCCCCTTTCTCCACACCCTTGCCAGAATGTGCTGTCATTTGAGCTTTTGATCTTAGCCATTCTGACAGGTGTGAGATAGAATCTCGGAGTTGTCTTGAGTTGCATTTCTCTAATGATTAAGGATGTTGAGCATTTCTTCAGGTGTCTCTCGGCCATTAGGGATTCCTCCTTTGTGAATTCTCTATTTAGCTCCGTTCTCCATTTTTTGATTGGATTATTTGGTTTCTTGGTGTTTATTTTCTTGAGTTCTTTGTAGATTTTGGATATTAGCCCTCTGTCAGATATGGGGTCGGTGAAGATTTTCTCCCAGTCTGTAGGCTGCTATTCTGTTCATATGACTGTGTCTTTTGCCTTACAGAAGCTTTTCAATTTCATGAGGTCCCATTTATTGATTGTTGGTCTCAGGTCCTGAGCTGTTGGTGTTCTGGAGATATCACCATCCCAGATTTCAAGCTGTACTAGAGAGCAATAATAGTAAAAACAGCATGGCATTGGTATAGAAACTGACCAGTAGATCAATGGAATCGAATTGAAGACCCAGAAATGGACCCACACACTTATGTCCACCTAATTTTTGACAAAGAAGCCAAAACCGCACAATGGAAAAAGGACAGCATCTTCAACAAATGGTGCTGGTCCAACTGGATGTCCACTTGTAAAAGAATGAAATTAGACCCATACTTATCACCTTGTACAAAACTTAAATCCAAGTGGATTAAAGACCCTAACATAAGGCCTGTCACCCTAAATCTACTAGAAGAAAAAGTGGGAAAAACCATTGAACTCATTGGCACAGGTTACAACTTCCTGAACAGAACACCAACAGCTCAGGACTTGAGACCAACAATCAATAAATGGGACCTCATGAAACTGAAAAGCTTCTGTAAGGCATTTTATATTGTTTGTGTGTTATTGTGAAGGGTGTTGTTTCCCTAATTTCTTTCTTGGCTCATTTATGTTTTTGTAAAGAAGGGTTACTAATTTTTTTTTTAATTAATTTTGTATACAGCCACCTTACTGAAGGTGTTTATCAGGTGTTGCAGTTCTACGGTGGAATTTTTGGGGTCACTTATCAATGAAGCTACTTTGGTGAAAATGTTTATCAGCTTTAAGATTTCCTTGGTAGAATTTTTTTGGTCACTGTGCATACTCTCATATCATCTGAAAGTAAAGTGACTTTCCTTTCTGATTTGTATCAGCTCAATCTCCATCCGTTGTCCTATTTTTTTAGCTAAAACTGCCAAGTACTATACCGAATAGTTATGGAGATGTGGACAACCTTACCTTGTTCATGATTTTAGTTGAATTGCTTTTAGTTTCCTCACATTTAAGTTGATGTTGGCTAAGGGTTTGTTGTTAACTGTCTTTATTATAGTGAGGTAGGCCCCATATATCCCTAATCTCTCCAGGATTTTTATCCCTAAAGGGAGTTAGGTCTTTGTCAAACCTTTTCTGCATCTAAGGAGATGATCATGGAATTTCGTTTGTTTATATGATAGATTACATCTATTAATATATATATGTAGAAACATTCCTGTATTTCTATGATGATGCCTATTTGATTGTGCTGGATGATCTTTTTGATATGTTCATGGATTCAGTTTGCCAGTATTTTATTGAGAACTTTTGCATCTGTGTTCATAAGGGAAATCTATTTGCAATTTTCTTTTTTGTTGGGTCTTTATGTGGTTCAGGTCCTTCTCACTCTCCATAACTACTGAATCTCTTGTGAACTCTTAACTCGCTTACTATCTCTATAAGCTACTTTTTCAGGCAGTAGGATCATGCAATTCATAGTTTTCTTCAGACTTCTCCATTGAGGAATGTAGAAATTAAACTGTAGCTGGGCAAGATGGTACCTTGCTAGCTGTTAGGAATCCTGTTAGGAGGCAAACACAGATATAGGCAACATGAGTATGGGGCCATCCTAGGTTCATACTAAAGTCAAAACCTGATGGGGTGACTCACAAAAACTGTATTTTCTGGCTATGTAAAAGTGTGTTTTTAATTGTTATTTGAAGCTGGGAACACCCCACTAGCAGGATGTGTAAATGTCACTTCCTCACCTGCCTTTAAAATTAAGACAAGCTGCCTTGGGGGAGGTGACCTTCCCCAGGATACTAGTTGAGTAAGAAATGTGGTTTTTTTTGCATAATAAAAAGCTGGCAGAGGAGCTGGGACAGGAAGTATGGGGTGGAATTCTGGGTAGATGGATATCCAGGGAGATGCAAGTAGGTTTGGATGGAGGCAGAAGGGGATGAAAGGAAACTGAATGGAGCAGGGAGGAGGTAGGCAGTGAGAATCCTTTGGAGAGATGGAATGCTGGAGAAGTTGGGTTAAGTTAGTAGCTAGCTGAGGGACTTCCCAGCAAAGGGTTACAGCCTTAGTCTATATAGATGTCTCTGTGTCTTAATTAAACCTCAAGCAGAACCTATGAAAGTCCCACAATGAAGGCCACCCTGGACTATATAGACTCCATTTGAAAAACCAACAGTGCACAAGTAAGTGTCACTGGGAATATTACTTACTAGCTTTACTTTCTGTGCATTTGTGCTGATACAGTGTGCTCTTCTCAAATGCAGAGTTTCTCTAAATTGTTTTATAGAAGAGAATAAAAATGAAACTTAAACCACATCATGTTTGAACAATATTCTGAGCAAAAGGTTGGTAATGGTTGATCTAACCCAAATGAGAACCTACAAATGTGATACAATTTTATGTCAGCAGAAATTTAATTTTATGGTCTGTTTTCAACTTTATTCAAACTATCTGGGGAGAAAACCCTTCAGGGAAAATATGAAGCTCTCCTAATTGTGGTTGTATCTGCTGTCATTAGCAGACACTGAAGACTAGCAATCACATCTGCTCTTCAACGCCTTCTGGCCATATGTTCAAGCAGATGAAATATCAGTATTCATTGATTGCCCAGTTCCATTAATCTTTATCATCCTCACAAATAAAATATTCTCCAGTGAGGTTTTCCTTCAAGTAGCATGATTCCTGCATTGATTAAAACTTTATATCATTTATTTACCCTATCTCTGGCCTTCTGATCTCTCTTATTCCCTCTTCTTTCTGAAGTTTTATTAAATGAACAGTTTTGCATCCTCATGACCTTCTGAAAACCCCCCACAAATTTCTCTACTTAAAAGAATTTTTCTATTTCTCAGGAATATCCTGTGGAATTTTGTGTTAGACCAGGTTGTTACCACTTTAAATATTCAATGGGACAACTAACTTGAAATATTACATGCTTCTGAAAACCAAAATGAAAATATATGAATATTGGTATATTATTAGTTATATTAAATTAGCTGAATAGCCTAGAATGCTATGTGGATAGTGTTTTAGCAAAGAAACTGATTGTGTGTTGTAATTTGAAATGTACAAAAATAATGTGTTTATACTTAGCTTGCTGAGTCCTCAAAAATAAATGGTACAATTAATAAATGAGCATAAAGTATGGGCTGTTGACCAAAGTCAACTTTCAAGTCTACATTTGAGAGTCCAGTGTGCTCAACATTATGCTATGGAAACACATGTATTTTTCAAATATTTTTAAATAGCTCAAAGAGGATTTTGAGGGTTTCTCACTGCCACTCTGTGTCTTCGGGCAGGGAATTCCCAGCCTGGTGCCAGTATCAGGCCAGAAATACATGCTCCTCTGCCAGAAGGTCTGAGAGCTTGGTTGGTTTCCAAGCAGAAAAGGGTGAAACATGGGCCAGGCAATCTGTACCCTCAGGATGTCCGGGCTAGGCCGAAGAGGCAGGAGAAAAGTTAATTTCACTACCAAGTATCCCAGTTCTCTTAGTTAAGCAAGCAGGAGACTTAGGGTAACCTAACTCTCTTGTGCATGCGGCAAAAGGTTATTAACTCTTTCAGTTAAGCTGCCCGCACCAGGCTGGGAAGCTTCAAGGAGCCTGGAGCTACCACACCAAGCCAAGGGGCTTCAGGAAACTGGCTTGGTTCAGGCAGGGTTGGAGGCTGCTTTGGGGATAGCCAGCAATAGGCAGTCGCAGTTGCTGCAGGTAAGCACTGTGGCAACTAATGTGTGTGCAGGAGAAAAGTCTGTCTCGGAGGAGGTAACTGAGTGACCAGCAGTGGTGATCAAAGTACCAAAGTACAGTACTAGCCTAGCTGAGCAGCCATGGCATTAGTGAGGCAGGAACTGGTGCTCCTTGCAAGCCTGGCCAGCCAGGCAGTGGTGGCCGTGAATTCTTCATGGAAGAGAAAGCGCTTCCTTCTCAAGCCCAAAATGAACATCAGAGCCCCAGATGGTCATGGTGGAAGAATGGAGAAAGACAGAGAGTTTATTTGTGAATCAGGGACATTATAAGCCTTTGGGCAGTGGGGATGAGTTTTGGGGGTGAACGTGTTTTACTCTGTTGGTGTGGTCTAATCAGAAAAAAGGAAATGTAGTATTTAATTATCTATCCCATGGGTGTTGAGGGTGGGTGAGTTCACTGTGTGAGTTTCATATCAGGAGAGGATTGGGTTATGTGACCCTCCTTACTTAGAGGATCTGAAGTTTCCTCAGATGAGACAGAAGAAGGACTTCCTCTGGAAAAAAAGGAAGTCCATCATTTTAGCATTGAGCACAGAGGCTTTCCAGAAATTACAGATTCCAATTTTACCCGCAGAAATTCCTCACATCCCACACTAATTATTTGTGGAGTAAATTGATGAGTTACTCTGATGTGATTATTTCTCATTGCTTCATGTGCTGATGAGCAAGACAACTGTTAGTTGAAATATTTTTTATTTTAATTAAAAAATATATTGTTGCACACTGTGAACTCTGATATTGTGAGCTGGAAAATTTTGTTTATAATTGTGGTATTATCCTATGGCTTTTTGTTTACTGTAAACAAGTACTTGCAGTGTGGCTCATCCTTAGCACACACCTTTAATCCAAGAGCTAAATAAAGTCAGTCATAGTCAAGAGGCAGAGCAGGTAACCAGCTGACAGGGAATGGACACAAGTAGACAGAAAAGAGGGACATTGAGGAAGAAGTTATTTAAGACAGCATGGAGGAGAAAGGGCTTTTTCCTTCTGGGACGTTGGTGGAGTAAGAAAGCTGGGAGCTCTCTCTGCCTCTCTGACATAGCAGATTTTCACCCAGCATCTGGCTCCTGAGTCATCATTAGGAAAGTTGAACAACTGGGATTTTAGTTTTTTAATATCAATCATATACTAAACCTTTATTATAAAGAACTGGAAGATTTAAAAAAATCAAATAAGGAAATTAAACAGATCTATACATCTCAGTGATTTCTATACTGCTAGAATAGACATTCTGAAGGTGTGAAGCGTCACAATGGATTTTATACTTTCACTATGTAATATATTTCTATGCACTTGTCCACTAACAAAAAACCAAACAAAAAATCCATGGTAGAGTTAAAACTAGAAAAGCAGTTACCTTTGGACCTTCTTTCATAGGTCTAATGTCCACAATATGCATTCATCCCTTCCTCATCACCTATATTAAAGACCTTGGCATTTCTATCCCTATTATAGCATAACAGTGCTACTTGTATTACAGTTGTATTTTTCATATCTCAATCTCTCCTACTTAACTGACTGATGAAAAACTAGAGGACAGGACTGGAATACTGAATATTTCATATCATTCTGTTGCTCTTAATATGTGAGTACAATGTTCAACATTTCTATTTCTGTTACTCTGATCTCAATGATTGATATGTCCAGCATAATTGTACTTCTTAGAGATTACAAGACTGATTTCTATTCATTCCTATAGTGAAGACTTTCACATTTACTATACTACAGCCATGCAGCTTCTCTAGATTGAAGGCTTCCCAGCTACTAGGTGTAGAAAAAGGCTAATTAAGTTATTTACTAATATTTAGAATATATTTAATTGGCTGTGGCTGTTAATCCTTAACCCGCCATTATAAATGAATACACAGACACCACGTGGATTTTAACAAGACTTGGCCTGAATTGCACAATCTTGGCCCACCTAAGCTAGCTCTTAATTCTATTACCCAAATATGACCCCATATGTAAATATATCCTCTTGGACTGCTATTCACCATGCTATGCTGATGTTCCTGACCATGTAAAATGAGGCTCTTTTTTGTAACCCATGGTGTGTGTCCTCCTTCCTGCTCCTGGCTGGAATGAATTAATCCTTTGTGTAAAATGCAAGGTTCCTGTTCTAATCTCAGGAAGTCCCACCTTCTTATACTCTATCTGCCCAGCTAATCGGCCATCAGCAACTTTCCTAACCAATCAAGAGAATGTCTCAGAAGGGGCAATAACCAGATCTCAGCATTGAATGCAGCCTATCAAACACAATGATATTAGACCACCTTCCCTCAACAATTAGGTGACAGTGTTTCTATCTGAATGCAACATGGCAGAAAAGTTGTAAATGATATTTAGGAAAAAGTAGAATACTTTTGGAGAAAGAAGAGAAAAACAATCTATGAGGACTGTAGACTTGCAGTGCCTACTTTTCGACCTCTTTCCACCCTACTCTTTTTGCTAAAGTCCATTCCACAGAGATTTTTCAAAAAATTTCCTATTCATATTCACACTGCATGTATCTACCACATTAGCACACGTTCACACAAGTGTCCATCATACGATGAACACATTCTCCATTGTGTTCCACACCCTCTCCTCTGTCACCCTCCCCATAACTGATAACAGTACTGATAGTTTCCCTACAAGAGTGGACAGCCTTTTGACATTGTAAATGGTGCTGTTACCTATGAAAGTCATCCTTGAGAACCACGTGACACATATGAACAAGAGGAAGCCTTGCAAATGAGAACTAAAAGTATAAAAACTTCATACATAATTGAGTTTCTGTCAGTTTCAGATTGACTACTATCAGCAGGAGGTATTTGTTTATGTTTTTGTTTCTTGAAATCCTTTTGTTGGATACAAAGAAGATACCTATAAAAATAACCAGAAAGTAATCAAAGTATTTTACTAGAAAAATAATCTCAATGAAAAAAGTAAGCAAACCAGAAACAGATGAAATGAACAAAATCAATTCACAATAAGGAAAAATTAACAATTCCTAGTCAGTCATAATGGCCTTAAATGTGAATGAATGAAGCTCCCCACTCTGAAGACACAAAAGAGATGCACAGACAGAAAGAGAAGACTCTGGCTATGCTAGATTATATGAGATACAGTGAATATGAACCTTTAAGGTTAAAAGTGAAGATGATGGTGGAAGACACCCCATGCAAACTGTAATGAGAGGATGGTGGCACAATGCACAGCTAAACAAAGAACTATCTCTAAAGACAAAAACGGTCATAACAAAGACAGTTGTCACATTTGATAAAGGGCCCATTTACCAAGAGGATGCAAGCACTACAAAGTCTACAAACATTAAAGCATTTAGATATGCAAAACACGTATGACAGTGACAGTCCTTAGGAGATGCAGGGGACTCTTTGTAAAGTCAAGCAGATAGCTCAGGCAGAGAGCAGGGGAGAACACACTTAAGAAACACTGCGGGAAAAGTGGAAATGACTCAAACACAAGTGCAGAACACGGATTCTTTTCAAGCACATGCTGCATGACGGATACCCACTAGTTTAAGAGAATGAAAAATGTACCAAACATGTTTCTCTCAGTAAGGGATAACACTAGGAACAACAGAAGAAAGATTTAAGTATGTGAAAATTTAATACCATGTTTGACAAACTGTGACTGACTGACTGACAAACAAATAGACAATTTTAAAAATATCTTGAGACCAATGAAAATGGAAATTAAAATATATGGAAGGTATAGAATCCAAACAAGAGAATTTAGGTATTGAAATGAGGCAAGAAAAAGAACAACACATGAAGAAAAAATGGTACAGTGAAAAAAATACTATAGAACACCATGCTCTACCATCTGCATCAAGAACATGTCCTAATTGACCTACTATCTCCTAGTAGGCCTCATTCTTCAAGATCCCACAATCTCTCAGTAGTGTCACATGGAGAACTAACATTTTTATGTCAAACCTTCTGAGGAAATTAAAATTGCAGAATATGCTATTATTCATCCATGGCATTGTAATTATTGTAACTATATTGTAACTATAACAGTGTATTAAAAGGTATAAATCCTTATTGTCTTCAAATGTTCAAGTTTTTTTGAATTGTCTTAGAAAGTATATGTCAAATGGCAAATGCGGCTACACTTAAATTTTGGTGACTGTGGGAGAAGCAGGTATCTCAGATACTTATTGCAGATAATATGTGGACAGAGAAAACCAGATGAACAGTTCAGACAGAAAGTAGAAAACATTCTTTTAGAAGTACTTGGCAGGGAAAATGAAAACCAGGGAGGCTAGAAGCTAATGACAGACCTGCTTATTTCTCAAAATCTTCATAAGAAAATTGATTCATAATGCAGTCTGATGGAACTGGCTACGCTGATAAATTTCTGCCAAAAATTTTGAGTGGTGTTTTTCATAAATGTATCAACTAGTTCCTTTGAACTAGTAATATAGACAAATTGCTAAGTTAAAGAAATGTTGAAGCAATGTGAAATGCAGACTAATAAACCGCATATCCTTTTGGAGACTTCTCATTAAAGATTTAAGTCTGGGTCCTACAAAATTTTTGTCTTGCTTTGTGAGAATAAGACTGTGTGCAATCCTGTAGCAATTTTTGTTTTGGGTATAGTCCTTTGAAGTCTCTCAAAACATGCATTTATATTTATTATTATTTTTGAAAACTTCATGCTTTTATTTGAATTTTTTAGTGTCATAGGTATAAAAAAGATGAATTATGGGAGAGGAATTACAGCTTCCAAAGAGGTATTTTTCCAATTTTTCCTTGGAAACATATGTAGAAGGATACACAACCAGAAACAAACAAACAAACAAAAAAACTTCTGTATTTGTCAAAATAGAAAGGAATACAAAGTGGATTTTTTGGCAAAAGTATAAATAAGCTTTCCCTAGAGTCCATTGATTCTATGTTTCTATCAGATTTCTT
This sequence comes from Lophiomys imhausi, assembly GCA_907164525.1. NCBI lineage: Eukaryota > Metazoa > Chordata > Mammalia > Rodentia > Muridae > Lophiomys > Lophiomys imhausi. The sequence goes on from CAJQZJ010004763.1 coordinate 14,610,745, forward strand.
GCTGAACATGTAACTGACAGTTGTGACAAGTGAGTGTTTGTAAAATCTAGAAACATGAATCTTCCATGTCATTATTCCCTATTGATATGATCAATGGTCAAATGGCAAGTATCAGAAGAGGGTTTGTCTGCTTTGTCAAAATCAATCACTTCAAAGCAGTTTTACTTTTTACACAAAAGTCTCTCTTCTAAAATCTTATAGCAACAAAAATGGGATATTTACTCCCCTCTTACCTAAAATTGAGTATTTGAAACATTGATGTCTTCTGAACTATACTTTGTGATGCGCTTTAAAGCAAAAATTCTTCTCATTTTCTATTGTAAGACTATGTGGTTAGAGTAAACAGAGCAACATCAAACCTGACACAGGTCCACATGTTGAATATTACTCATTAATGAACTGACTCAAAGTTAGCATGGAATACTCTGAGGATTTGGAAAGTGTGTTCCATATGCTTGCAAACCACCGAGGCTGTTCCCAAACACAGAGGCTCTCAAGTCTCTTCTGAAAAGTTGTGCCATGTTACCTGTTGCAGCCAGCATCACTGAGCTCCCACAATTTCATCAATGAATGGAACTCATCTTAATCATTTCAAATAATTTTGTCAAAATTATATTTAACTATCCATCTTTGTATATTGATACAAAATTAAAGGTAACGCTTCCTAATGGTATCATACCTAGAGATACTTAAAAATAAAATGTGAAGCTCTGGCCTCTTGATACCAACCGTCTAAAACTGTCTAGGATAGTTAAGTAAAACAAACTCCTAGTCATATTTAACTATCCAAATAAAATGATAGCATACGATTTGGTACAAAGAAGAATCTCAGTGAGTAGAGAATCATAAATTTAGCAGTTACCTCAGACTTGAAGTCCATCACTCTTTTAAGATTTAGATTTTCTCATGGAACAAATATTGACTTACTACAAGCTTCTCACACTAGCCTTGCATGCTTTCATGGCCCTTCCTGACTTCACTGTGATTTCTTTTGTGTGGAAGTTATAGGGAAAACAAGTACTGGTTGCTGATTCTCCATACAATGGATAATATAGCAAACACTGGTACTTTAATATGAAGCCTCTAACATAAACTGGGAAAATTTAAACAAACATCTCATCCACTAGAACGCAGATGACAAATGTAAAAATGAGCACACCCAAGTCTAGCTTAGTGAACCAGTGCCTTCTCTGGCACGGCTTACTTTCATGAGCATCAGGAGTGTCTGCATAACAAAAACTCCAGACTAGCTTCTTTCACAGCTCCTGAGATCTACTTGCCTAGAGCTGCTGTCCAAACCACAGGCAGGTCCAGGTAAAAGAGCATCCTGTCCTGCAGATTATTCCTCACAAACACTTGGAGAGATGCTTTCTGAATCTTGCAAATTCCCTCAGCTTCTTGAATCTTAAAAGGACCCTCTCCTCTCTTTAGGGTAGGGGTGATGTTTCAATTTTCAGGAAAGAGCTACAAAATATAACTAAAAATTGAAATTTATATCTAGCTTCCATTGATAGGCTTGTTGTATTAAGTTATGAAGCAAAGTAAAAAAAAAATGACATGAAGGTCTACTTAGATCCATTAGAAAAAATAATTGATTTTAAAAATCAGTTTATATCACTACCATCACAGCATAAAAATTTTTGAAGGAATTGGTTTTTTTCTTTTAATACATATTTTATTTTTAGTTATCTGTATAAATGTTGGGGGTACAGATATTTAAAAGTGCATTTCAAGAATGAAAGATTACTGAGATTTTTTAAAATAAATTTATTTATTTATTGCTTCAGGTTACATCTCCATCATATTGTCCTCTTTCACCCCTTCACAGCCCTGACCTCCCACCCTCTACCCCCTAACCTTTCCATTCTACTCCTCTGGAGTGGAGTGTCCCTACATAACAGTCCCTCTCTCCAGTTCAGAAGTCATATGAGGGCCAAGAGCTCCTCATACACTGGGGCCTACAAGGCAGTACCTCCAGTGAGAAGTGTCTCATTGCCAGGGAGAGAAAACCAAAAAAACAAACAAAACAAAACAAAAAAAGTCTATGTCCATGTTCCCTTTGGTGCGTTGGTTGTAGTATAGATATCCTGTACTATATAGCTAAAATCCTACTGTAAGTGAATAGATGCCACGTGTATCCTTCTGAGTCTGGGTGAGCTCACTCAGGATGAGCTTCTCTAGTTCCATCCATTTGGCTGAAAATTGCATAATTTCATTGTTCCTGATAGCTGAGTAGTATTCCATTGTATAGATGTACCACAGTTTTTTAATCCATTCTTCAGTTGAGGGACATCTGGGTTGTTTCCAGTTTCTAGCTATTACAAATAAAGTTGCTATGAACATAGATGAGGAAACTTCCTTATGATTCCATGAGGAGTCATTTCTGTGTATACCCAGAAGTGGTATGGCTGGGTCCTGAGGCAAAGCTATTCCAAGTGTTCTAAGATATCGCCATACTGACCTCCATAGTGGTTGCACAAGCCTGCACTCCCACCAGCAATGGAGGAGGGTTCCCCTTTCTCCACACCCTCGCCAGCATGTGCTGTCATTGGAGCTTTTGATCTTAGCCATTCTGACAGGTGTGAGATGAAATCTCAGAGTCGTCTTGAGTTGCATTTCTCTGATGATTAAGGATGTTGAGCATTTCTTCAAGTGTCTCTCAGCCATTAGGGATTCCTCCTTTGTGAATTCTCTATTTAGTTCTGTTCCCCATTTTTTTGATTGGATTATTTGGTTTCTTGGCATTTAATTTCTTGAGTTCTTTGTAGATTTTGGATATTAGCCCTCTGTCAGATGTGGGGTTGGTGAAGATATTTTCCCAGTCTGTAGGCTGCCATTTTGTTTGAATGGCAGTGTCTTTTGCCTTACAGAAGCTTTTCAGTTTCATAAGGTCCTATTTACTGATTGTTGGTCTTAGGTCCTGAGCTGTTTGGTATTCTGTTCAGGAAGTTGTCACCTGTGCCAATGAGTTCGAGGGTTTTTTCCATTTTTTTCTTCTAGTAGATTTAGTGTGACCTTATATTAAGGTCTTTGATACACTTGGACTTAAGTTTTGTATAAGGTGATAAGTATGGGTCTAATTTCATTCTTTTACAAGTGGACATCCAGTTGGACCAGCACCATTTGTTGAAGATGCTGTCCTTTTTCCATTGTGCGGTTTTGGCTTCTTTGTCAAAAATTAGGTGTCCATTAGGTATGTGGGTCCATTTCTGGGTCTTCAATTCGATTCCATTGATCTACTGGTCTGTTTCTATACCAATACCATGCTGTTTTTACTACTATTGCTCTGTAGTACAGCTTGAAATCTGGGATGGTGATACCTCCAGATGTTTTGGGTTTTTTTGTACAGGATTGATTTAACTATTCTAGGTTTTTTGTTGTTCCATATGAAATTGAGAAATTCTACTAGAAGAGAAAGTGAGAAACAATAGCAATATTTTAGTACTGTGCAAGATAAAAATAGAGGGGTTGATAAGATCACTCTGCAGTTAAGAGCACTTACTAATCTTCTTCCTCAGGATCTGGGTTTGATGCTCAGCACCCTCACTGAGCACACAACTGCCTACAGCTCCAGTTCCAGAAAATCCTATGTCATCTCTGGCCTCTGTGAACCCCAAGAATGTACCTGTTACAGAAACATAAATACAGGCAAAACATTCATAAAGGAAAATAAATAATAAAATATAAAACTGGAGTCATTGTCAGCTTAGCACAGTAGACTTCAGCTTCTGCATTAATAAAAAGTGAACGCACGTGTTCTGATCTATAGCAGGAAGAAGAAGTCCAGAGACCTGGACCAAGCACAGTGATTCAGCACCAAAGCTCCCAGACTCCAGCATCAGCAATGTATGCCCATCAAAGCTTTCTCTTAACAGTACCAACAACAGTGAAGGTACAGAAGTCATGTTCTTATCTTCATCATCGTGGAGGGAACATCCAGTCATTCCTTGCTGGTTATTTTTATTTTAACTAGGAAATATTTATCCTGTTGTCCACCAATATTCAGATATTTTACAGTGTGGAAAAAAGCAGCAGGTATTTTTATTACACAAACAGCTGCCGTTGCCTCAGAAACTATGTCCATGTTTTGGCAGAATTTGACCAGAGAATTTTGACAAATTTTAAAACAAATCTTATAAGAGAAACTGTTTCAAAGATGCTGTCTTATATGGGGTTCATATTGCTGTGAATGGCCAAAAGCAACTAGGAATGAAAGAGTTATTTCATCTCAGGGAAGTCAGGGCCTGAATCAAGACAGGAATCTGGGGCAGGAACTGGTGCAGAGACTAGGGAAGACAGCTATTTTCTGGCTTGCACCTCTGCTTTGCTTAGTCTACCTTCTTATATCACCAAGCACCACCAGCCCAGGAGTTGCACTTCTCACAGTGAGCAGTGCCTTCCAACATCAATCCTCTATCAAGAAAGTACATCACAGACTTGCCTACAGGACAATCTGGTGAAGGTATTTTCTCAATTGTGGGTTCCTTTTCTCAAATGACTTTAGCCTGATAAGGCTGACAAAAACAAAACAAAACAAAACGAAAAGCTAAGAAGGACGAATGCTTAGAACTGATATGTGCTGGTTTCATTCAAAATAAATCATGTTCAAAGAGAAAAAAATGTGGTAGGGTAACAGTTTAGCAGATATCAAGGGTATGGTATATATTATATACTCCAAGCTTTAAAACACAATCACGGCTTAACTCTGACATCATAAAGTCTTTTTAAAGGAACAAGTGTATTTGTGGTCTTCAAAAGATGAGGTTTACAGATGTGAAAGGTCCCTGTTACATCTTCATATTGATTGCTAGCCTCAGCCTGATTAAATTCACCTCTAAAAAGCTGAAGACCTGCAGAAACCACTTAGCATCAAGTAGTCAGGCCCATCCATTGCATAATGAAGACATAGCAATAGCATGAGACTTGGGATGGTTCCAGGTTGATAACGTAAATCAAAGAATAAAAATGGCAACTTTCTGTTTCTTGAAAGAAGTGAAACTATCTATCACAGATAATTTCTGAGGTTGCAATGCACGCAGTGTGCTTAAGACTCCAAACCTCTGAGATAGCTGATTATGGTGAAATTAAACACATATATCATCCTAACAATATCTCCTAGAAGATTGTGAACTTGAAAATGGAAAAGGGAATTAAAGACAATGCATTTGTATTTTTGTTTCCTCTCTCTCAGGTTCAATTATTTTCCCATAGAAATTTATGCTTTCTATCACCCAAATATTGATCAGCTTTTTAATAGACATTGCTATTTCAAAAAAATGAACTCCAAAGATCATAAAATCAACAGCTGTGGTTTATCTAATTTTCTAAGGTACCTATCTAATAATCCATTTCAAAATAGTAAGCAGTTATAGAAAGGATAGGATATATTTTTTCTGCTTTATTAAAGTTATGTTCAGAATGCAATCACAAATGAAAGCAATGTGAGAGAGGAGTTACATTTCAAGAAGAAAATTTGTCATTCACATGGAAGTCTGTCAGAAAGTAACAGGTCAGCTGACAGAGAGAATGTCAGCTCAGCGTTCCTTCTCTAATGTGAACTAATTCATCATGCCAGGCTCATATTTTAGTAAGAGAAACAAAAGATGAAACCAAGCTGTATTTTGAATTCTGTAGTCACATATATGTATATATATATATATATATATATATTTAAATAAAAATATGATAGTATGCCAAAAATATATGATGCTCCAAAGGCAGAGATGAAGGGAAAGGTCATAAAATAACAAAATACATTTTGATTAACAGAGCTGAACAAGCTCTTTTAGGCGGTTAGATGTGCTGCATAAACTATCTTTATAATTATATATCAAGTGTGATTATGCTAAGATATTTCTATTCAATAAGTCTATGAATAAAAGTTCCCTTTCAAAATATACACCCTTTTTTGAGTTTAAAGAGTTCTACTTAACTATTGTGTTAATTAGCTGTCTAAGCTTTACTTAGGACAAAAATATATCTTTGTTCTGCATAGTGATGTCATTCTTCTATGTGTAGAAATTCAACTCGAAATCTCCTTTCCCTCTGGCATGTAGTAACAGACATTTGTGCACCTATTGGCTCAGCTTTCCAGTGATTTATAGATTTAAATTGCATCTTGTCCAGGTCAGAATAATGATGTCTTGGTCATGAACAAACCATGTGTTGGATGTTGGTTCTGTAAGTTCATAACACCAACCCTGATGTCACAGCTGTCTGTTTTGGAGCCAATGGACTCTGTGATGTCCCTGCAATAATAAAATTACCTAACAGTACATATCATAAGCTATGTGTTTGACCATATTAAGGGAAAGGAACTGTAATGGAATAGGAGTGATAGAGTTTAGAGTCATTATGTTACACCACAAACATAATTCCAGTTCTCATTTTATATTATAAATATAAATTTACAAAAAATTGTGTATTTATGTACAATTCCACATAGACTACTGAAGTACAAAAACAAAGAAACAAACAAGAAAAATCTATCTGACATTGTGGTTGTTTTCCCTCGATTTCATCATTTTCAGCAACTCTAAATAAAAGTCTTTTTTCTGCCAAAGGAAAGAATATTAAGTAGAATGCATAGTGTCGGTTGTGATATATTATACTAATATTGCCCTTTAATGTGTTATTATTTCATGTATAAAAGTTTAGAGTTGTCTACTAGGAGACTTTGGTAGTGATTATCCAAACTTACCATCAACAATCATGTGATTACTAGAAAAGTATCATAAAAACCACCAAGTTAGAATAATCCCTTATAATTTTTTACATATTTACTTACATAAAAATTTAGATCCTCATAAATAGTTTTTCAAGCATCACATATTTTTTGCATTCTTTTCTATGTCTATGTTCATCTACTAAAAATAAAATAATACAGTTTATTGTATTTTGTGTAAACTGTGATTTAACCAGATTTTACAAAAACTTTTAAATGTAATCAATTACTCTAATATAGTTATTCTCAAACTTCCTGATACTACGGCCCTCTAATAAAATTCCTCATGTTGTGATTACTGACTGGCAGCCATAAGAGTATTTCAAGGCTACTTAATAACTTTAAGTTTGATACTGCTGTGAATCATAATGTAAATATGATTTCTGATATGCAGCTTCTATGAAAGGCTCATTTGACCTCTGAAGGGGTCACAACTCCCAGGTTGAGAACCACTTCTCTAATGCCTTTTATTATTTTTTTTAATAATTTATTTTTTATTTCTTCAAGTTACATCTCAATCACAATCCCCTCCCTACTCCCCACTCCAGTCCCACCCTTCCACCCTCCTCTTCCTCAACCCCCCATTCTCTTCCCTTTTTTTTTTCTTTTTTTTTTTAGTTTAAGGTATTTCTTTTTTCCCCCCAACAGCTCTCCCTTTCAGTCCACAAAATGGTTCTTTTTCTTATAATTACAAATACAATACAAAACAACAGAAATAAATAGGCCACAATTACAAGAGTTATATGGCTTAGCATACATTCCCAATGTCCAGTCCATATGTATTTGGCACCTGACTTTAACATTCTACTATCTAACCATCTCCATGAGTTTAAAGTTCTATATCTATTCTTCAACCACCTCAGAGACCTGAGAGGGATAAATATATCTGATTATATAGGAAGTGCAGGGCCTGCAGCTTCCAAAACTAAAAAATGACATACCAGTGGCTGCCTGGACAGTTCCCATTTTCTCTCCATATATTACAGCATCAATCTTCAGCCATTTGGCCCCGTTTCTCTGACAGACATTGATTGTAGAGCAGGAATTATGAAGGACTTACCTACCCTGTCTTGGCAGAGCTAGGCTGTCGACTTATCTGCTTCCAAGTTTTGTCTTTGTGGACAGAAGTCTGTCTACAGTTGAAGCAATGGGTTTTTCTTGCGAAGAGAAAGGCTTACCACCAATTCAATCATCTTCCACTGGAGATTCTTCGATGCTCATCTTCTACTTGGAGTAGAATAGGGGGTGCTGTCAGGAGCTGACATGTCTCGATATCAAAAAATCTTAAGTTAAGAAAACATCTTTGAATGCCATATTCTGCAGATCTCTTGAGGTTTTTGAAGATGCCCTAGCTATCTCTTATATTTAGATAAGCAAATATTGCTTGTCTCTTAGCAACTTGATTTCTGAGTAGCTTAGAAAATAACTGTGATAGACTGTCATAGTAACTAACAAAATGACACGTTTTCATGACTATTAGTTTCCGTTTCTTAATTATCCTAAACAGTTTATGTCGGTTGGTAGCAAGAGGTCAAAACTTGACATTTCATTTTTAAGTATTACTATGAACAGTACCTTTAAGAAGCGTTACCCTTAATTTTGTATCAATATACAAAGATCAATACCAATGTGGCCAAATATAATCTTAATTTTGTATCAATATACAAAGATCAATACCAATGTAGCCCAATACAATCATAATTTTACATCAATATACATGTGTCAATACCATTGTGGCCGAAAATAATCTTAATTTTGTATCAATATACAAAGATCAATACCAATGTAGCCCTATACAATCTTAATTTTGTATTACTATACAATGATCAATACCAATTTAGCCAAATATAATATTAATTTTGTATCAGTATACAAAGGTATAAGGCCATATTCAATAATCTGTCCTTTTTTCTTGATCTTTCCTATACTATGTCTGTGTCCCATTTTTCTCAAGTCTGTTCACTCCTATATAGGAGAGAAAGAAGGATACAGGAAAGCAAAAGAGAGAAGTCCCTGGGTCTAACCTCCAAAACCCATTTAACAAGACCATTAACAGCTTGTAGTCTTTCCCCCTAAATAACAAAATTTTCTATTATCTATCAAATAACCAAAGTGGGGGGAACACCCTCCCCACCTTCTGGGGATGGGACGTTGTTCTCTTAAAATGACTTCCTGCTGATTTGGGACTTAGTAAACCTGTTTGGGGCCCAAATAAGAATGGAAAAATGTTTAAAAATGTTAATAGAATCATTTGATGTTCAGTCCTTTTGTGCTCAGCTATTTAGATGTCCTAAGAAGTTCATAGACAGAAGCTGATCTTCAGAGCTTTATTGAAGATCTGGCTGGAGTAGTCTGTGGAGCTGAACGATCTTAGCGAT
>CAJQZJ010004763.1:14624846-14657178 GCA_907164525.1 Lophiomys imhausi
AAAAAAAAAAAAAAAAAAAAAAAAAAAAAAAAAAAAAAAAAAAAACAGATGGAAATGTCACCAACAAAAAAAGCAACGCTATTCCGTCCAGCCCAAACCACCTCACCACAACTGAAACACATGAAAACAATGACAATTCTACCTTATGGAAAGTGATAGAGTCCCTTCAAGAAGAACTTAAAACTATGAAGGAATTCAAAGAAGCCACAATGTTACAAGTCAAAACAATGGATAACATCATTAAAGAGCTCCAAGCCAAGGTGACTCAGCTTGAACAGGAAAAGGACAAAGCAATCAAAGATCTCCAGACAAAAACAAGCAAGCTAGAGAAGGAAATGTACAAAACGAACAATACCATTCAAGACATGAAAATAGAAATGGAAACAATAAAGAAAACACAGTCTGAGTTAAAAGAGGAAATGGAGAATCAAGAGAAGAGAACAGGAACTACGGATGTGAGTATGAAAAATAGGATGCAAGAGATGGAAGACAGGATCTCAGGCATGGAAGATTCGATGGAAGAAATCAGTACAGCATCCAAAGAAAATGAGAAAGCTAAAAAATCTCTCACCCATAACATCCAAGAAATCAAGGACTCAATGAAAAGATGGAACCTAAGAATTATAGGCATAGAGGAAAGAGAAGTCTCCCGACTCCGTGGTCCAGGAAATATCTTCAACAAAATCATAGAAGAAAACTTCCCAAACCTAAAGAAAGAGATGCCAGTAAAAATCCAAGAGGCTTACAGAACACTGAACAGATTAGATCAGAAAAGAAACTCCTCTCGCCACATAATAATAGAAACTCCAAATGTAGAGAACAAAGAAAGGATATTAAAGCTGTAAGAGAAAAAGGCCAATTACATACAATGGCAGACCCATCAGAATCACACCTGACTTCTCCTCAGAAACTTTAAAAGCTAGAAGGGCCTGGACGGATGTCCTACAAGCCCTGAGAGAACATAGGTGCCCAGCCAGAATACTATACCCAGAAAAACTCTCTATCAACATAGAAGGAGAAAACAAGATATTCCATGACAAAATCAAATTCAAACAATATCTCCTCACAAACCCAGCCCTACAGAAGATCCTAGAAGGAAAATTCCAACATAGAGAAGAAAATTACACCCAAGAAACAGAGGAAATAGAAATCTCCACAGCAACTAAACAAAAAGAAACACAAGACAGCCAGCTATACCAAAATAATGGGAAATAACAACCCCTGGTCACTAATATCCATCAACATCAATTGACTCAACTCGCCAATAAAAAGACACAGACTTACAGACTGGATCCATAAACAAGACCCATCTTTTTGCTGTCTACAAGAAACATACCTCACTATTGAAGATAAACACTATCTCAGAGTAAAGGGCTGGGAAAAGTTTTTCCAAGCAAATGGAGCCAGGAAACAAGCTGGAGTAGCCACCCTAATATCAAACAAAATAGACTTCCAATTGAAGTTAATAAAAAAAGACAGAAAAGGGCATTACATACTCATTAAAGGAAATATCCACCAAGAGGACATCTCAATATTGAACATCTATGCCCCAAATACAAAGGCACCTATATTTATAAAAGAAATGCTTCTAAAACTTAACTCGCACATCTATCCAAACACTTTAATAGTGGGAGACTTCAACACCCCACTCAAAACTATGGATAGATCATCAAGGCAGAAGCCAAACAGAGAAATAATGAGTCTAAAAGAGATCATGAACCAAATGGACCTAACAGATATCTACAGAACGTTTCACCCAAACACAAAAGAATACACCTTCTTCTCAGCACCTCACAGAACCTTCTCCAAAATCGACCATATAGTTGGACACAAAGATAGCCTCAACAGATACAAGAAAATTGAAATAACCCCTTGTATCTTATCAGACCACCATGGAATAAAGCTGAACTTCAAAAGCAAAAGAATCAACAGAAAGTCTACACTCATATGGAAATTGAACAACTCTTTACTAGAGGACCACTGGGTCAGGGAAGAAATAAAGAAGGAAATCAAAGACTTCTTAAAATCCAACGAAAATGAAGACACAACATACCCAAACCTATGGGGCACAATGAAAGCTGTGCTACGAGGAAAGTTCATAGCACTAAGTGCCTTCAAAAAGAAAATTGTGACAGCTCATATTAGCAAATTAACAGCTAAACTGAGTGAATTGGAAAAAAAAGATGCAAACATTCCCAATAGGTGCTGAAGGCAGGAGATCATCAAACCTAGGGCTGAAATCAACAACTTAGAAACAAAAAGAACTATACAAAGAATCAATGAAACCAAGAGTTGGTTCTATGAAAAAATCAACAAAATAGACAGACCCTTACCCAAATTAACTAAAAGACAGAGGGAGAAAACACAAATCAACAAAATCAGAAATGAAAAGGGAGAAATAACAACAGACATTGAGGAAATCCAGACAATATTTGGATCCTACTTTAAAAATCTATACTCCACCAAATTTGAAAACTTAAGTGAAATGGACAATTTTCTTGATAGATTCCACCTACCGAAGCTAAATCAAGATCAGATAAACAGATTAAACAGCCCTATAACCCCTAAGGAAATAGAAACAGTCATTAAAAATTTCCCAATCATAAAAAGCCCAGGGCCAGATGGCTTTAGCACTGAATTCTACCGGACCTTCAAAAAGGAGCTAACACCAATACTTTACTAACTCTTTCACAAAATAGAATCTGAAAGAACATTGCCAAACTCATTCTATGAGGCCACAGCCACCCTGATTCCTAAACCACACAAAGACCCAACAAAGAAAGAGAACTTCAAACCAATCTCCCTCATGAACATAGATGCAAAAATACTTAATAAAATACTAGCAAACTGAATTCAAGAACAAATCAAAAGTATCATACTACATGATCAATTAGGCTTCATCCCAGGAATGCAGGGATGGTTCAACATATGAAAGTCTATCATTCACCATATAAACAAGTTGAAAGAAAAAAAACCACATGATAATCTCGTTAGATGCAGAAAAAGCATTTGACAAAATCCAACACCCCTTCATGCTAAAAGTTCTGGAGAGAACGGGCATACAAGGGCCATACCTAGAAATAATAAAGGCAATATACAGCAGGCCAGTGGCCAACATCAAAATAAATGGAGAGAAACTTGAAGCATTTCTACTGAACTCAGAGACAAGTCAAAGATGTCCACTTTCACCATATCTCTTCAATATAGTACTTGAAGTTCTTGCTAGAGCAATAAGACAACTAAAGGAGATCAAGGGGATAAACATCGGAAACGAAGAAGTCAAATTATCCCTATTTGCAGATGATATGATAGTATACATAAGCAACCCCAAAAATTCCACCAGAGAACTCTTACAACTGATAAACACCTTCAGGAAAGTGGCTGGATACAAAATTAATTCAAAAAAAATCAGAAGCCCTTCCTTATACAACAAACAAATGGGCTAAGAAAGAAATAAGGGAAACAACCCCCTTCACAATAGGCACAAACAACATAAAATACCTGAGGGTAACTCTAACCAAGCAAGTAAAGGACCTATACAACAAGAACTTCAAGCCCTTGAAGAAAGAAATGGAAGAGGCCTTTAAAAGATGGAAAGATCTCCCATGCTCATGGATAGGTAGGACCAACATAATAAAAATGGCCATCCTACCAAAAGTAATATATACATTCAATGCAATTCCTATCAAAATACCAACACAATTTTTTTATATACTTGGAAAGAGCTATTCTGAATTTCATATGGAACAACAAAAAGCCCAGAATAGCTAAATCAATCCTGTACAATAAAAAAACATCTGGAGGTATCACCATCCCAGATTTCAAGCTGTACTACAGAGCAATAGTTGTAAAAACAGCATGGTATTGGTATAGAAACAGACCAGTAGATCAAAGGAATCAAATTGAAGATCCAGAAATAGGCCCACACACTTATGGCTACCTAATTTTTGACAAAAAATCCAAAACGGCACAATGGAAGAAGGACAGCATCTTCAACAAATGGTGCTGGTCCAACTGGATGTCCACTTGTAAAAGAATGAAATTAGACCCATACTTGTCACCTTGTACAAAACTTAAGTCCAAGTGGATCAAAGACCTTAACATAAGGCCGGTCACACTAAATCTACTAGAAGAAAAAGTGGGAGAAACCCTTGAACTAATTGGCACAGGCGACAACTTCCTGAACAGAACACCAACAGCTCAGGACTTGAGATCAACAATCAATAAATGGGACTTTATGAAACTGAAAAGCTTCTGTAAGGCAAAAGACACTGTCATTCGAACAAAACAGCAGCCTACAGACTGGGAGAAAATCTTCACCAACCCTACATCCCACAGAGGGCTAATATCCAAAATCTACAAAGAACTCAGGAAATTAAATGCCAAGAAACCAAATAATCCAATCAAAAAATGGGGGACAGAGCTAAATAGAGAATTCACAAAGGAGGAATCCCTAATGGCTGAGAGACACTTGAAGAAATGCTTAACATCCTTAATCATCAGAGAAATGCAACTCAAGACGACTCTGACATTCCATCTCACACCTGTCAGAATGGCTAAGATCAAAAACTCAAATGACAGCACATGCTGGCGAGGGTGTGGAGAAAGGGGTACCCTACTCCATTGCTGGTGGGAATGCAGGCTTGTGCAACCACTTTGGAGGTCAGTCTGGCGATATCTTAGAAAACTTGGAATAGCTCTGCCTCAGGACCCAGCCATACCACTTCTGGGTATACACCCAAATGCCTCTTCACGGAATCATAAGGAAGTTTCCTCATCTATGTTTATAGCAGCCTTATTTGTAATAGCTAGAAACTGGAAACAACCCAGATGTCCCTCAACCGAAGAATGGGTTAAAAAACTGTGGTACATCTACACAATGGAATACTATTCAGCTATCAGGAACAATGAAATTATGCAATTTGCAGCCAAATGGATGGAACTAGAAAAGCTCATCCTGAGTGAGCTAACCCAGACTCAGAAGGACTCATAAGGCATCTATTCACTTATAGTAGGATTTTAGCTATATAGTAGAAGGTATTGATACTACAACTAACACACCAAAGGGAACTTGGACATAGACTTTTTATTTTTTATATATTTTTTCTATTTTTTTTTATTTTTTTAGTCTTTTTATCTATTGTCTGCTTATTAGTTTGTTTGTTTAGTAGTTCTCTCTCCCATGCAACAAGACACTTTTCACTGATGGTACTGCTTCGTATACCCCCAATGAATGAGGAAGCTCTTGGCCCTCGTAGGACATCTCAACTGAGATGAGGGACTGTTATATAAGGACACCTCATCCCAGAGAAATGGGATGGAAGGGTTAGGAGGTAAAGAAAAAAAATGAAATGTGATGTTTCTGCCTTTTACTACTAATTGTCATTAACTGTTTAGGATAACTAAGAAATGCAAACTAATGGTTATGCAAGCTGGTCATTCTGTTAGGTACTATGACAGCCTATTATAGTTACTTTCTAAGCTAATCAGAAATAAACCTGCTACGAGACAAGCAACATCTGCTTACCCAAATATAAGAGATAGATAGGGCTTCTTCAAAAACCTCAAGAGATCTGTAGAATATGGTATTCAAAGATGTTTTCATAACTTTAGATTTTTTTATATCAAGACATATCAACTCCTGACAGCACCCCCTATTCTCCTCCAAGTAGAAGATGAGCATCGAAGAATCTCCAGTGGGAGATGATTGAATTAGTCGCAAACCTATCTCTTGGTAGGAAAAACCCCTTGCTCCAACTGTAGACAGAATGCTGTCCAAAAAGGACAAAACCTGGAAGCAGGTAAGTCAACAGCCTAGCTCTGCCAAGACAGGGTAGGTAAGTCTTTCATAACCCCAGCTCTACAATCAATGTCTGTCAGAGAAACAGGGCCAAACAACTGAAGAGCGATGCTGTAATGTATGGAGAGAAAATGGGAACTGTCCAGGCAGCCACTGGTATGTCATTTCTTAGTTTGGGAAGCTGCAGGCCCTGTACTTCCTATAAAATGAGATATATTTATCCCTCTCAGGTTTCTGAGGTGGTTGAAGAACAGATAGCTAGAGTCTCATAATTAAATTTTGAGTTGTTTAGGACTCAAGAATGTGTTATAGATCTAAGAAGATACTTTTAAAATTGTGTTGCAAGTTAGTATGAATGTTGAGTCAGATATAGAACTTTAAACTCATGGAGATGGTTAGATAGTAGAATGTTAAAGTCAAGTACCAAATCCATATGGACTGGACATTGGGAATGTACGCTAGGCCATATAACTCTCATAACTGTGGCCTAATTACCTCTGTTGTACTGTATTGTATTTATTATTATAAGAGAAAGAGCCATTTGTTGGACTGAAAGGGGAAACTGTAGGGGGAAATAAGATATACCTTAAACTTAAAAGAAAAAAAAAAGGGAAGAGGATGGGGGGTTGAGGGTGGGAGGGTGGGACTGGAGGGGGAATAGGGAGGGGACTGCGATTGAGATGTAACTTGAAGAAATAAAAAATAAAGGAAAAAAAAACAAAAAAAAGAGAGCTGAAAAAAAGTTAAACTTGAATTTTAATACTTAAATTAGGATATATTTTTCATTGAATCTTCAATACATATAATATATGTGAAATTTATGTAACATAAATATATATGTACACTATAATATTTGTGATCAGAAAATCATGCTATTTATGAATATAAGACAAGTTAAATTTTACTTACTTTTATATTTATTATAGTTTTA
This sequence comes from Lophiomys imhausi, assembly GCA_907164525.1. Classification (NCBI taxonomy): domain Eukaryota; kingdom Metazoa; phylum Chordata; class Mammalia; order Rodentia; family Muridae; genus Lophiomys; species Lophiomys imhausi. Next base: position 14,631,578 of record CAJQZJ010004763.1, read on the forward strand.
GTAAGTTAAGCAAAGTGAAAAAACAACCATATTTATATGTGTTTTTTTAGTTTGGGAGATCCTTCAAACTAAGAAAAATTATGATTTTTATGAAACTGTAACACTGAAAATAAATACCAGAAAAGAAACAAAAATTCTATAACTAAAAATGAAATACTAAAATCTTTAAGTATGGAGATACAATTTTTTAAAAACTGGTACTATAATAAAAGCCACTGGATATCTACCAAGTATGGTCCATGGAAAATAAATGGAGAGAAGCCACCATATATTTATGCAATCCAGAACTAATCATTGTCAAAAAATATAAGAAGGTAGTATTCCTTCCATATTTAAATCTTAAATTCTGGGTTTGGGATTGTTCAGCTCCAAGGAACACCAAACATTTTTACCAGAGCTGTATGCAGATGCAATTGGATTCTCTGAAATACCATTTTAGAGATTTAAAAACAAAAATCATACATAGCCTGAGAGGGATGAACCTGTAAAGTGAGGAAGAGGAGCTGTGGATGCCAACAAAGAAGCTGAATGTAAAGCACACACTCCAAAAGTTGTAATCTTAACCCCAAAAGAACATTTGTAAAAATTGAGCCTAAAATCTAGTTATGTTGATAACTGTGAAATTTGAGAAAAGAGAAACAGCTACTCGCTCTTTAAATATTGAGGTAAGCATATTCCTCTAGGGTTATGAAATTTGAGGACACAATATAATCTAAAGGACATTTTGACAGCTTCCTAGAATGGGTGATATTTTGCTTTAAAAATTTAAGTACTATAAATTGGACTTGGTGTTGTTTTTTGTTGTTGTTTAATAAGTAGAAAGCATAAGTTACTTTTCTATTGTGTAAAAATACCACAACCCAAACCAAATAATAGACAAAAGATTTGCAAAGGACTAAGGGTCTGTCATAACAGTCATGGCAGGAACAGTGGCCTGAAAGATCATATCCCAACCACAAACAGGAATCAGAGTGAGAACTGGAATTGAAGCAAGGGTATAAACTTTCAAAGCCCACCATCAATAACATGCATTAGCCAAAATAACCAATCTCATAGGTCACAGAGTAATAAAATAATTGGCCCAGGCCACTTTAATACATCTCCATCAAAATTCAGGTGACTATAATATTATAGTATGAGGAGGCAAGGATTATAAAAAGAGCCATGAAAGTCCTCTCACAAATGGGAGAAGAGATGTTTATTAAAAACTTGACAAATGTAACCTTTGCTCTCCTATACCTCCTATCTTCTTCCATGTGAAGGAAGATCTCCCCATCTCCATAGCACATAACATCCAAGAAACCATTGTGGAATGACAATAGTCTCATCAGATCACAAACCTTCTAACATCTTGATCATGGTATTGCCAGTTTTCAGAACAGTAAGAAATAAACTTCTGCTATTTATAAATTACCTAATCTATGGTTTCTTGCCAAAACACACAAACAGAGTGAAACAGTCACCACCATGGTATTTATGTCAATACCCAATTTTTCGACTGACATGAGACCACCTCAAGTGAGAATTCTAAGGCTGGCTTTTCTCCGACAGACAAAAGGACACCAATACACTTTGAGTATTGGTCTGATCTTAAAATCCCATATTTTGTGTTCAGTGTTCTTTAAATTCATTAGTACCCTTTGGCAGCCCCACCCTGTCTTTATATATTTTCTCTATCTCTTTGGTCAGAACATTCTGAAATAATAGTCTGCTAGCCATACCATCCTTTCTATTTCTCTTCCCATTTTTCCACACAGGGATGATTCTCTAAGCAACATTTTTCAGTGTTAAAGCCTGACTTTATATCTCTTTTCAAAATCACCCAATATAGCACAAAAGAAGGCAGTGTATAAATACATATATCTGGAAGTTGTTTTGACAATAATATTAATAGAAACCATTCACCCATTTTGTAGAAAAGGGTAACGACAGAGTATACTATCAGTAAACCATGAAAATAGTAACCACAGTAACAAAAGCTACAAAACCAATCAAAAAGCATGATAACAATGTTAATTATCCACCTGACGTGGAGACAGACAGATTATTGCCACAGCACGTTTGCAAGTCAGGGTTATGAGGTTATAGCAAACAGTCAGGTAAAGCAGTATGAGAGACAACATTTATTTTCACTCTGGGTTTCATAGGACTCACTCCATGGTCTGCTGACTCCACTGGTTTTGGCTTGTGATGAGGCAGAGCATCACAACAGAAAGGATTGTTAGACGAGAGCTCCACACCTCAGTGTCAGCCAGGAAGTAGCAGAGAACAAGCCTTCCTGGTGGAGCTGGCTCTCCCACATTAGCTGCACTTGGCCCCCAGGCAGAAGGTGCAGCTCATATCTAGAGCAGAGCTCTCCTCATGGTTTCTCAGATCATAATGGTGTCTTGGAACCATTTTACAAACACATCCAAACTTCACTTTGCTCTTTTTTTCTCAGTGAATTCTCATCACAGGAATCACTATTTCCACTGTGTATGAGCAACACTAAGTGGATTCAGACGTTAAAAGCCCCTTCACCATAGGGAAAGAACAAAGTATCATCTACCTCCGTGGTGGTTACATTAATGATGAGAAATACTGAACCAAGGAACCTAACATTTGTCAAAAATTATGGACATATTTGTCCCTTGCTCTACTGAAACTCATTATTCTGTTTTAGAACATTCTTATTTAAATACCTTTGAAAATACAATGTGAAAAAGAATAAGGATTCAGAAAAAGTACAAAGCTAAAAACAAACAAACAAAAACATTAATCTGGAAGTCAGAATTCTGAAATCCAGGTGTCAGCTGGATGAAAACCCTTCTGGTGTAGAATATTACATTTTCCTGTCAGTTTGACACTCCAGCTATTTCTTAGCTTGTACAGCTTCAACATCTACTGCCACTGGCACAACACTTCTCAATGTGTCTTTTCATATTTTCTCTTGTCCCAACAGTCGGCAATGGATTTGGTCCGCTATATAATTCTGGGTCCTCTTTATAAGGTTATTACCTTCATTACATCTGAATCCAATGTTGGTAGGGAGAAACCAAGAGGGTACCATCTCTAGATAAAGAGTTACAGATAAATAATGAGTAGCTTCTGATGCTGGGAGGTCAATGTTCGCTAAGGATGAGCCACTGAATATGTTATCCCATGCCAAGTGGTCAGCACTAAACACTTATGTGTATGAGCAACCCTAAGTGGATTCAGAAAGAGCACTCTCTCTCTCTCTCTCTCTCTCTCTCCCTCTCTCTCTCTCTCTCTCTCTCTCTCTCTCTCTCTCTCTGTGGTTTAAACAATCCTTACCTATAGAAAAAGGAGGGGCAGAGAAGGAATAGAAAGGGAAACAATGTGGGGTGGAAGTTATGTAAATGCAGTATTGATGTATGAAATTCTGAACACTATTAATAATATAAGTTAAAAACAGAAAAGAAAACAAAATTCAGATTTCATGCATTGGGAATGTTCCCTAGGTGTGGTGTTCCCAGTGGTCTTAGCTGTTTTAGGCAGTTATATATCTGAAGGTTTGTTGATAGTTTAAAAGATAAAATTGTAATGATCTAAATAACAAGTCCAAAGGTGAAGAACTATTTGTTGTTGAATATCTCCTATACAGGCTCTGAATGCATAAAGAATAAAATAAACAAATTAAAATGAATTTAACAGTTGCATGACAAAAAAAAATCAATTCAAAAATTAACAATTGATTATATTGTTCTGGTATATGTTGACAGAAGAGTGACTTTCAAAATTGATACTGTATTTCTTATTTGATTTTATAGGGCTAAGCCCTCACTATTTATTGATCATATTATTATCATAGCTAGATGTTCCTAAGATTGATGTTTCACTATCTGGAAATTTTCTATCTCAGAATAATTCATTCAGGACTTCCCTTCTTTTTTAAAAAGAAACTTGCACATTCTAATCACAGTTTGCCATCTAGTGAAAGAAATTCAAATTACACTTCACCCTCTAGGAGAAATGAGCTGTGAAATCTGGTCACTGTATGGTAACTATAATATTAACATGATTTTAACACCCAATATGAGCACATTCAAATCAGTGTCCTTCTGTTCAAAATAGTCAATCTTAGAGACATGTATTTAACCCAACGTTGGTACTAATGATTTTCTAGAATTCCCTTTAAAGTTTCTGTCAGGAGCTCTATCATCACAATGGCCACGACGAAAAACAGTTATAATTTTTAAAAGTCTGCATGGAATATAATTTTTGTTCGTCTTGCTTAGTTTCACCATTTTCATAGTATGTTCACAATATAAGAAATGGTAGATTAAATTAAGACAAAAAAACTTTGGGTTTTAGAGTAGTTGCTGATTTACAGCAAAATTGAAAGACAACGCCAAGATCGATCTCCCAGGACCTCCCACACAGGGACAGGCTCCCACGTTGCTGTCATGCCCTCCTACACAGTGAACTTGCTGGAGCTCATAAAAGGAAATTAGCGAGTTATAAGTCCATGTTTCACATTGGACTTCATGGTGGTTGCTACTCATTCTGAGGCTTCTCAGATGTACAATGGCATGCCCCTTTGTATAGCACTTGCACAGGTTTCGCCACCCAGAAACCCCTGTTTTCCTGGATCACTCCCTCATACTCAGCCTTAATCTATGCCATTGCTGAGGAAGGATGCACATGGAAGGATTTGAAGAACTGAGAAAGTCACACACGCTACGTGAATAAGAAGTAAGAATTCTAAATCAAACTCAACAGAGTCAAAAGAGTTCAGTCACATATTAGCTTGGATATTAATTTGAAATTATGTCAAATCTTTACTCGAGTGAGTATGGTTAATCTTAATAGCATATTCAATAAAAATGTTTAAACTATTCATAAATATATTTGTTGTTCTTTTTTTTTTTTTCAAGTTACATCATAATCATAGTACCCCCTTCCCCCTACTCCCGGTCCCATGCTTCTACCCTCTTCCCCATCTGCTTTTGAAAAAAAAATTTTTTTAATTTAAGGTGTATCTTTTTCCCCTCAACATCTCCTCCTTTTTTCCAGTAAAAGGCTCTTTTTCTTATAACAATAAATACAATACAAAACAATAAGAACAATTAGACAACAATTAGAAAAATTATAAGGTATAACCTATATTCCCAATTCCAGTACATACGTAATGGGCAACTCATATTAATATTCTGTTATCTATCTATCTCCATGAGTTTAAAGTTCTACATCTAACTCAGTTTCCATCCTAATTTGTATTACCAACTTAAAAACATCTTCTTAGATGTAGAACATCCTTTTAATTCCTAAACAACTTAAAATTTAACTGTGAAACTATAGCTATCTAGTCTTCAACCACATCAGAGACCCGAGAAGGATAAATATATCTGAATAAACATGAAGTGCAGAGCCAACAGCTTCCAAAACTAATGGATGACAGACAACTGACTGTCTGGACAGTCCACAATTTCTCTCAATACATTGGAGCAACAGTCCTTTGGTCCAGTATCTCTGATAGACATTAATTGTAAAACAGGAGTTATGAAGGACTTGCCTACCCTGTCTTAGCAGAGTGAGGCTGTCAACTTATTGCTTCTAAGTTTTGTCCTTTTCAGGCAGCATTCTGTCTACAGTTGAAGCAAAGACTTTTTCTTGCCCATTGTCAAGTTTGCCACTAATGCAGCCATCTCCAAATGGAGATTCTTCGATGCTCATCATTGTTTTTAAGTTTAGAAACTGACTTTGTGTCTAAAATTGAGCCTATTGACTTAATCTTCAAGTTTGGTTTGCAACAGGGAACCTAGTTTTACAGGAAATTTCAAAAATAAAACAAAATAATCATAATTGTGTGGTTTCTCAAGTTCTTGCCATTATTGAAAACAAAAATAATAAATAATTCATCCTGGTATTTACGTACAAGAATAAAACCTGTATGTTAACCAAACCCACATTTCTGGGACAGCATAACATAAGCTCAGAAAAAGATAGTCAAGAAAAAGGCACCATTACCAATATTTTGTTCCATTTTATCCTTTAAGATATCGCATCACTATTTGAAAATTTGTGTCCTAATTTGTGTTGAAAATCTGAATCTCCTGCAGAGACTAAAAATACTTCATCCTAATAACATCAATGAAAGCTACATGTACTTTTAAAATCTTCCCTAAAAGGTATAAAATCATTTCCAGAGAAAACATCCCAGAGTGATGATTATATATTTGGAATTCTTGTAAACCAAGTACATAATTTACATACAACCTTCATTTCAACTTCAATATGTAAGCTGCCTACTGAATTATTGTCCAATTTGTTTTTAACACTAGATATTATTATTGCAAGTTTACTAGTATTACCTACTATGCCAAGGACTTAACATTGATTTCTTATAAATATTCAAATAATGAACAAAGAAAGCACTGGTACTTTGTTTTAGTGGTTTTGCGTCTGTGCAGACAAAACAGCTGTTTGCCTAGCTACTTAGGGTCTTGCCCGCTAAATCATGATTGTTGTCGCTGGCTTCCATCTGGCTTCCAGAGAACTCTCCACTCAGATCGCTTTTCCTCCTAGTGAAGAGCTCCTAGACATGAATAAGATAAACCTAGCCTTGAATAACACTTTACACTTTTAGATGCTATAACAAATATCTGAAGGAAACATTTAGATGGGTTTCCCCTTGTTTTGTTGTTCCCTCACAGTTTCAGACATGTCAGCTCATGGTCACCTTTTTCTATTGGCTATGCAGCCAAGGGAGGCTGAACACCATGGCAGTGGAGCTGCAGTAGAGCAAGTATCTCCCTTAATAAAGCCAAAGAGCAGGGTAAGGAACAGAGTGAAGTCAGGACAAAATGTGGTCCTATGAGGCCTGCATACAGGGATCTAAGAATACTTCCTGTACACCGCACATCCTAGAGTGCAGATCTTTCCCAAGGAGCCACTACATGGAGACCAACACTGCATCTACGAACCTGTGATTGATGTTTCCTATGTAAATGATAACACATGAAGTTGATATGCTTCTCCGGGGCCATTCTACCTCTAGAAGCCTCTTGGATCAACTGAATATCCTAATAGTTCTTTACTTCAAGTCTTTCCAACCTTGGGTCTTCACTTATTTATAGTTGTTTATCCTGTGTGAAATACCCAAATAATATTCAAGAAATTGATAAAACATATCTCCATCTCACTAAATTGAAGCCTAGCTACGTGTCCATTTTTCAACATAAGAAAAAAAGTAGGGTTTTGAGTTGGAAACTCTTATGTAGTTCCTTACCTTTTAACCAACTTCCATTTCATTAACTCCACTAAAGGTCATTTAAACCCAACAAACAAACAAACAACAAATAGTCTCAGAATAGTCAACCATGCATGGTATTCTTGCAAGAAAACATCACATCTAAATAATACATCCGGCCTTCCAAGGAGGATTTGCTACAAAAATGATACCATGTTTTGTCTCCAAGTATGACCATAGGATTTAAACTGAGGTTTATCCACATATGCTTTGACTTTTTATACATACAAACTTTGAAAATATTATGTCTGAAATACATGTGCAAGCACAAAAGTTTTGTTAGAAATCATAATAATAATCTTGGATAGTACTAAAATTGCTATCATGTTCTTCACAGCAAGACATTTATTCAGTTCCTTTTTGGATTATTTTTTTCATACAATATATTTTAGTCATGATTTCTCCTCCTGCAACTCATCCCAGATCCTCCCCAGATCCCTACCAAAACAATTTCACAATCTCCCTTTATCTCTCTCTAAACAAACAAGAAACAAAAATCAAAATAAACAATCAATGTTTTTTTAAAAAAATGTCAAAAACAAAGCAAAGCAAGACAAAACAAAACAAAAACCCTATAGAGTTAATTTGTGTTCCCAGTTACTCCTGAGCATGGGCTCTGTCCAGGAATGTAGTTGATATAACCTGTGACACTCTCATGGAGAAAACTGATTATTCTTTCACCAGCAGGTATCAATTGCAGAGAACTTCTTGGTCCGTGGTAGGTAGGACCTTGTGTTCACTTCCCTTTCTCAATGTTGAGACCCCATCTGGATTGAATCCGTAAAGGTCTTATTCATACTGTCACAGACTCTGTGGGTTCTCACGTGTATCCGGCTTGATGTGTTTGGAAGACACTATTTCCTTAAAGTCATCCATAACTTGTGGCTCTTACAATCTTTCTGTCCCCTTTTTCTGCATAGACCCCTGAGCCTTGAGGGAAAGGTTTGATGTAGACATCCCATTTAGGACTGAGTGTCCCCAGGTCTCCCACTCCCTGCTCATTGTCCAGCTGTGTGTCACTATGTAAGCTCCTATCCAATGCAAGAAGTTTCTCTGATGAGGTTTGAGTGACACACTAAATAAATTATTCAGCTGATTTGAATATTGAAAATGATGTTCTATCAGGAGTGGACTAACAAAAATAATGTCCAAATCAACACAAAAAGGTGAATTACACTTGAAGATATGCCATTAAAAAAATCCATATACTTGATGGCTTTATCTTTAATACTGTTCAATAAATATATTTTTAAATTTTTTGTACAATCTCTGATACCTTGCCACAAGAGCACAAAGGAAAGAAAACAGTTTTACTTTTAAAAAAGCATTAAATCAGAATATGACATTTATCAGTCATCAAAATGGTGCAAAGAGAATAGCTTCTCACAGCAGCTTCGAGAAGCACCATAGCTATTTATTCCTATTTGCTTTCAAGCCTCTCCTCCCCATTAAAAATAAGTAAGCCAAGCCTGCCCTTGGAGTACCCTGGTGCTCATAAATATCTTACTGGGATAGTTCAATCTTTTAAACTCACCACTGAGGCCGAACCATCTATTTCATATGGAAAAGGAAAGAAAGAAACAAAATATCTGGTATACTCATTTTTTTTAATTAAAAGGAACAACTATACAGAGAAAAGCAAATAAAATACTAAGTCATTTTGGTCATTTTGTATTCCAGCTCATATACACTTTTAGCCTTGGGTATCTTCCATTACTCCTTCCTAGGAGTATTAAGTATGCCAGATCAATGCTATGTGGTATTGTATTTCTAAACCAAAGTAGTCTAATGTAGATTGTGACATATGATTCACCCTACTTTACTACTCTGGAAAACCATGAATATTTAACTTAATCCATTCAGAATTAACTATCACAGTGGTCAGTGCTTCAAGGCCAGTATGCTTAAATTCACAGGAGACACTACAGGTTGCTAAAGAGTGTCTTGTCTTTCTTCTAACATAATGAGCCCCTCTTTTTAGGTGTGTGTGTGTGTGTGTGTGTGTGTGTGTGTGTGTGTGTGTGTGTGTTCCTATCATATCATTATAGCAGTGGTGAATGAAACAACAGAAGATACTGCCATAACAGAGTTTGGAACATTATGCGTAGAATGATAATAATTTAAAAAGAATAACTTTTAGTATATGCTTCTTTTCTGTTAAAAGGCCATCTTAAGAATAAACTTAGAACCAAAGAAATCAATCCCCAGTTGGTTTGTTTGCCTTGGGGCTGATCCCATGCATTTTTGGTCATTAATTGTATTGACAGCTGGTAGCTCCTACCCTGAGACAATTTATTTTATCTCCACATATTTATTGAAATGCACCTTGTTTGGTATCGACCTGACAGCAGTAGGAAGCAGTGGATAATGGTAAAATCCCCGGGGTCTTGACAGACAGTTTCAGTATTCAACTTTACTGACAGCATTAGACTCCACAGCACACACACACACACACACACAAAAGGAACAGCAGGCTCTGTAGCAAAATGAAGTGGCATCTGAATTAAAGGGGAATGCAGCAGTTCACAGACAACCCTGTGCTTTAATTCTTAAATTAATGGAGAAAGTTTCACCAATTGCAAAATTGCTGCTCAAGTATCAAAACAGGGAGTATAGAGTGCCAGATATGTGCACCACTAACTGCAGTCAATGTGAGCCAAGAATAGCTTCCGTCTTCATGTGCTTCTAATTTTAATGTTATCTGTAAAATTATACTGTATTATAAACTCTAAACAATTATATAAAATGTTATCACTGAATATATAGATTATGTACTATTTGGACAACACTTACAGGTAAAATAATGAACTTTTTCCTTTTTTGTTTGTTTGTCTTTGTTTTGTTTTCTTTTGTTTTTTTTTTTTTGTGTGTTATCAAGATAGAGTTTCTCTATGTAGCCTTTGCTATCCTGGAACTCACTCTGTAGACCAGGCTGGCCTCAAACTCAGAGATTCCCCTGCCTCTGCCTCCCAAGTACTGGCATTAAAGGCATGTGCCCTGCAGAAGAGTGAACTTTTAAATGGACTTCTATAACAAAATATTTGTCACTAGCAACATTTTAAAGTGAGCTTTCATGTATGATATAATTAGAAAGTGACATTTAAAAACAAGTATTACCCTCATATTGATGAAGTATCCCAGGCACAAATTAGAATTAGTTTTTATTTTAATTACTTAAAATGTTAAATCTTGTGGATGGCGAGATGGCTCAGCAGTTAAGAACAAATATTGATTGTGTGGAGGACCTGAGTTGGTTCCCACCACCCATGCCAGGCAGTTCACAACTGCAGGACATCTGCTGCCCTCTTCTGGTCTTCATGGGCACTTGTACTTCCTTACGCGCACACACACACACACACACACACACACACACACACACACACACACACATGTGCACACGCACCCACGCACACGACAGGGGCTGCTTTGCTCATTTGTGATACCTCTTTCCCACAGTCTTCTTGCCTTCTCCCTAATTCTTTCTGCTGACAAGGGCCCTGACTTGGGTCTATGTAACTGGCTGCAGAGCAACAAAGTACAGTTTGCAGTTCCCCAGAGAAGACTACATGTTTATTTGTTCTTTCTGGGTCCCCACCCTTTTCTTCTCCTATAAGAGTGTTTGGTGTCCTGAAAGCCTTGAGATAGAAATCTGAAGCAGAGATATTTCCTTCTTTGCTAGCAGCGGTAGGAAAAACCATTTCTTTCTGTGGAAGCCTTTCTCCTGAGTTGAGAATAAAGCAGTTAGCAAATGCAACTACATCCCCCCTCTTTCTGGCTCATTCTACCTAGCACAGACTCTGTCTTTAGCATTCTCTGTCTCCTTTAATTCCCCATCTAAGACTTATGCCTTTCTTCCCTGAAGTGTGATTATTTCCAAACATAGAGATAAGTATGTCATTAACTTGCTTAAAATGTACAAATGGCATTCACTTTGCTAGAAAAGAATGTGAAAATTATTTGTTATAAAAGAAAACGAACAAACTTTTATTTCAAAAATTATGTCTACTTTCTTCTAATCATCAACAATCTTTATCTCAGACTTCATGCTTGAATTGCCTATTGAGGACATATCCAAAGTTGTCCCCAACAGTCCTGGCTTTGTATTGTTGCCTTCCACTGAATGACGTAGAACCTGGGACATGTTGGTGACCGTGCATCTTAGGGTAAGCCACTTTGTTAAATTTTACAAAGTTCTGTCCTAACAATGTCTGATTCTCGGTTCTTAACTGAAGAAGTGAACTGCTGTGTTGGGAGAAAGCATCTGAACATGTCCCACCACCAGCAAAGGTAGAGCTGCACCTAGTGAGGACTCTTCACCCGTTCAGAAGCAAGCAAAGAAGACCTAATCCAAGTTATCACAGGAAATTAATTCTGCCAAAAGCCTGAATTTATTAGGGCATGGAGCCTCCTCTTGATTAGCTCCATATATGAACAGCTTAATTCTAAGCTTAAGAGTTCTTGAAATGAGAACTCAGTTAAAATATGCAGCCACCTAAGTCATAAAAAATGGTTTTCAAAGGATGTTGCTGTTGGCTATTAAATGCGTCGTGCTTTATGCAAGGAAAGAAAATTAATAACTGCCCAAAATCCCTTAAAAATACATGGTCATACCAATATCCACTTCTCCTACTGCTATTTGCCTGTCTACCTATAACTAAAGAGCACTTGTGGATAGCTGAAATTCTACTCATTACCATCCCTTTGAAGATATATGTCCTCAACTTAAAGACATGAATTAAATCCCATTTTCTTATCTCATATGATGGTCATATGTCAACAATAATACACTTTGTAATTACTTCTTGCAAATTGCTGTTCTCTGCCTCCTTCTGTAAATGTATACACAAGAGAAAGAGGTAAAATTTATAACTTTGTGTTGCTGGCAAAGGGACTCTCCAATCACTAGTCATGACTGCTTTGTGTATATGTTGTTGTTTTAAAAACACTTAGTTCATGTAACTATCATCAACCTGTGAATAACAACCAGAAAATACATGCCAGACAATAATAACACAGCATAAATTAACACCAGTCTTCATGAGATTCAAGTTATTCACACTATAAAATTGTAAAGGCCGAAGGTTAGAACATACACATCCTCCTATGCTATTTTTAAATCTGCTTAAGCTCTTTCTTACTGTACTCTCTCTCCCAGTAACAACCATATTTTATGTGTTTTGTTTACTCTTTATTCAGCATAGCAAGGAAAATGAAATATAAAATGTAAATCACTGTACTCCTGCCTTATGTAACTCAACCAAGACCAACTATAACTTCCCTAAGATGTGATATGACAATATTAAGAAAGAGAATCTTTTTTAATAAAATAAGGCTTTTCCTGGGTACTTTGAGTTTATATATATTTCCATGTATACATGGATTTTATCTATAATATGACAATAATTATAGAAAGTATGTATGAACTGATAAGTAGGGATGGAGACTGTGCTTTGTAAATTTAACACTTAGCAAAAAGTGAAATGAGATCAGTGGGACTACCCAATGAACACTTATCATCAGTCTTTTCAAAAATGTCTTTTCGCATTTGGTGAAATGAACTGAATTTTCAGGTAGCCTGGCCTCAGAGAAGCTAGAGTCATACTGCAAATTGAGAATCAAATGCTAAATACGGACACTTCTGTGTGTTGAGAATGGATACTGAAAGCATTGTTTTGTCACTTCAGTAGAGAAAAAAAACAGGGAGTAGAGAGACAGTCATTTATACTCCACATGTTTTCCTACATATCTGAGTTGGTTTCATATAAATGAGACATCTTAAACATTGAAATGTAGAAATAAAGTTTGTTTTGAAAGGACTAGTAATCATGTTTGTGTATTTTAATTCTGATAATATATTTATTCTGTATACTAGAAAGTAAGACTAAAGTTCATGGTTAACCTTGACTACACAGATTACTACTGGACTACACGAGACTGTCTGAACAACAATAAAACAGAATGCTATAGCTACTGAAGAATGAAATACAATGAAACTTTTCATTAATTTATTTAATCACTTTATGCTTGATTGCAGACCTCTCCCTTCTCTCCTCCAAGTCTCACTTTCATATCCCCCTCTTCAACTTCCCCACCCCTGCTCCTCAGAGAAGGGGAGAGTCCCTTTGGGTACCAACCCACCCTGGCACATCAAATCATAGCAAGACTAAGTATTTCCTCTCCTACTGAGGCCAGACAAGGCAGTCTAGCTATGGGAAAAGGACCCAAAGACAGGCAACATAGTGAGAGACAGACCTTGCTCTAATTGTTAGGGGACCCACATGAAGAACAAGCTGCACATCTGCTACATATGTGTAGAGGGCCTATGTCCAGCTCATGCATGCTCTTTTGTTGGTGGTTCAGTCTCTGTGAGCTCCATGAACCCAGGTAAGTTTCCTCTGTAGGTCTTCTTGTGGTGTCCTTGACCCCTCTGGCTCTCTCAATCTTCCTCCCACTCTTCAACAAAACTCCTTGAACTCTGCCTACTGTTTGGCTGTGGGTCTTGGTGTTAACTGTTTCTGTCAGCTGCTGGATAAAGCCTCTCAGAATACAGTTATGCTAGGCTCCTGTCTGCAAGCAGAGCAGAGTATCATTAATAGTGTCAGGGGTTGGCTCTCTCTCATGGGGTAGGTGTCAAGCTGGACCAGTCATTACTTGGCCTTTCCCTCAAACTCTGATCTTTATCCCTGCACATCTTGTAAGCAGGACAAAAAAAAAATTTTTTTTTTTACAGTTCAAATTTGAGTTGCCTTAATTTCAATACATGTTTAGAAAAAAAAATTTCTCAAGCCATCAGTGATCAAATGACTATACACAGGTACCATCTTTATAGGTAAAACAGGCTTTAAACCACATAGACACTCAATGCAGTTTGTGATTCCTTTTGAGTGGACCAATGTGATCCCTTCTGTATTGATGTGAATTCTATTAACACCCACCAAGAAACAACAATATATGTTTCTGACTTTGAGAAACGTACTTTCGATAGCCAGTTAGTCCAATTAGTAAACAGATGTATTCCCTGAACATCAGATAAAGAACGAGTTATAGCCAGACGTGGTGGCGCACACCTTTAATCTTAGCACTCAGGAGGCAGAGGCAAGCAGATCTCTGTGAGTTCAAGGCCAGTCTGGTCTACAAAGTGAGTCCAGAACAGTCAAGGATACACACAGAAACCCTGTCTCGAAAAACCTAAAAAAAATAATTTTTTTTAAAGAATGAGTTATACTTTTTCCAAAAAGTCACAGTTCCAAAATGCCTTCCTCTAAATCCTCCTTCTTTAGCATTACAGGCAAGCTTTAGTGTCAATTTCTTGTCTTTCATTAACTTCTCCATGATGCCCAGGAATTCTGTCCAAGTTAGTGACAATGAGAACTGAAAATCTCTCTCTTTTTAATTATTAAAAATATTATTGCAGATAATACACAGAAAAATATTGGAACTCGGGCAAACAGCTTATAACTGGTTATGTGCTGACCTCTTTCACAGCTTTAGTCTATGTGATCTCTGCTATTTGACACTGATGGCCACACCTGCCTTCCTGAAACTAGTTCTTAAGTTTCCCTTTTGGCTGTTCTCCTCTTACTAGTGCTTCACTTCACTCTTCTCTCTCTCTCTCTCTCTCTCTCTCTCTCTCTCTCTCACACACACACACACACACACACACACACACACACACACACATACTCACATACCCACATACCAGCAACTCAGCAATTGGCATCCATAGGGCTAACTTGAAAGAATCAGTGTTATGAAGATGTATACCAGTAGAAATTATAAATCAGAGTTTGTTTGCTTGATTTTTCTTCTTCATTCCTCCTAGCTTTGATTTTATTTTATTTTGCTTTGTTTTTGGTTTCCTTACAAAAGCCACTTGTTAACATTTATCAGCACAAAATAATGAAAATATTCTGCAACCAAAATTGATTATCTTCCCTTTAAATCTCTCTTTATCTGAAGAAAAAAAAAAACACCTTCACTTAACAACATTGTTATACAGTCATCTACTCTGGGAAATCACAGTCTTTTTATAAAATAATTTATTTTTTATTTCTTCAAGTTACATCTCAGTCACAATCCCTTCCCGACTCCCCCTCCTGTCCTACACTTCCACCCTCTTCCCCCTCAACCCTCCCATCCTCTACCCTTTTTTTTAGTTTAAGGTAGATCTATTTCCCCCCAACAGCTCCCCCTTTCAGTCCAAAAAATGCTTCTTTCTCTTATAACAATAAATACAATACAAAACAACAGAAATAAATAGGCCAAAATTATGAGAGTTATATGGCTTAGCAAACATTCCCAATGTCCAGTCCATATGTATTTGGGCCCTGACTTTAACATTCTACTCTCTAAACACCTCCATGAGTTTAAAGTTCCATATCTAACTCAGCTTTCATACTAACTTGCATCACAATTTAAAAAACATCTTCTTAGATCCAGAACACCCTCTTGATTCCTAAACAACTCAAAATTTAACTATGAGACTCTAGCTATCTATTCTTCAACCACCTCAGAGGCCTGAGAGGGATAAATATATATGATTATATAGGAAGTGCAGGGCCTGCAGCTTCCAAAACTAAAGAATGACATACCAGTGGCTGCCTGGACAGTTCCCATTTTCTCTCCATACATTACAGCATCAATCTTCAGCCATTTGGCCCCGTTTCTCTGACAGACATTGATTGCAGAGCAGGAATTATGAAGGACTTACCTACCCTGTCTTGGCAGAGCTAGGCTGTCGACTTACTTGCTTCCAAGTTTTGTCTGTTTTGGACAGCAGTCTGTCTACAGTTGAAGCAAGGGGTTTTTCTTGCCAAGAGATAGGCTTGCCACTAATTCAATCAACTCCCACTGGAGATTCTTCAATGCTCATCTTCTACTTGGAGTAGAATAGGGGATGCTGTCAGGAGCTGACATGTCTCGATATCAAAATATCTTAATTTAAGAAAACATCTTTGAATGCCATATTCTGCAGTTCTCTTGGGGTTTTTGAAGACGGCCTATCGATCTCTTATATTTAGATAGGCAGATGTTGCTTGTCTCTTAGCAGCTTTATTTCTGATTAGCTTAGAGAGTAACTGTGATAGTCTGTCATAGCAACTAACAAAATGACAGGCATGCATCACTATGAGTTTGCATTTCTTAATTATTCTAAACAATTTATGATGATTGGTATCAAAAGGCCAAAACTTCACATTTCATTTTTAAGCATTACTAGGTACAATACCTTTATGATGTGTTACCCTTAATTTTGTATCAATATACAAAGATCAATACCAATGTGGCCAAATATATTCTTAATTTTGTATCGATATACAAAGATCAATACCTATGTAGCCCAATACAATCTTAATTTTGCATCAATATACAAGGGTCAATACCTATGTGGCCCAATACAATCTTAATTTTGCATCAATGTACAAAGATCAATACCGATGTAGTCCAATATAATCTTAATTTTGCATTAATATACAATGATCAATACCAATTTAGCCAAATATAATATTAATTTTGTATCAATATACAAAGGTATAAGGGCATATTCAATAATCTGTCCTTTTTTCTTGATCTTTCCTATACTATGTATATGTCCCATTTTTTCCTCAAGTCTATTCACTCCTACATAGGAGAGAAAGAAGGATACAGAAAAGAAAAAGATAGAAGTCCCTGGGTCTAACCTCCAAAACCCATTTAACAAGATCATTTAACAGCTTGTAGTCTCTTCCCTAAATAACAAAATTTTCTGTTATACATCAAATAACCAAAGGAGGGGGGAAACACCCTCCCCACCTTCTGGGCATAGGACATCGCTCTCTTACAAGGACTTCCTGCTGATTTGGGACATAGTAAACCTGTTTGGGGCCCAAATAAGAATGGAAAAATGGTTAAAAATGTTAATAGAATCCTTTTATGTTCAGTCCTTTTGTGCTCAGCTACTTAGATGTCCTACGAAGTTCATAGACAGAAGCTGATCTTCAGAGCTTTACTGAAGTTCTGGCTGGAGTAGTCTGTGGAGCTGAACGATCTTAGCGATTTTGAGTTGTTGTGGTTGTAGACTTTTGAGGAAACTGCTATTGAAGAAGTCTGCAAGGCTGGATCATCTGGGCCACTCCGCTTCTTAGGTGTCTGATCTTTTTTCTGCTGAGGTTTCCCTTGTCCAGTTGTCCCTGGATTCCTTGAATGGATGCTTTAAATCTCCTGGAAAGATAAGAACAGAGCCCTGCCCTAATCCTAACTCTGGGACAATTACCTTTTCTTTTTGGGGGGGGGGGTCAGGTAATATTTTTTCTGAAGCAAATTTGGTTTTTTGACAATATATAAAGTACTATCTTTCCATCTGGATTAAAGAAGAAATTATTTTGTTATTTTGGAGCTAAACAAACCTTTAGTGTATATATTTTGAGATCTCAAAGGACAATTTGTTTGCATTGAGCATGCCTTTTGTAAGTAGCTTTTAAACTTAAATCCTTCCAAATCCTATGTGCCTGTCTCTGCATTCAAAGTATTGGGATCAAAGACCTGTGGTTCCCAACTGAAGGGATTAAAGATGTGCTCCACTACCCCTGAATCGAAGTTTTTCTCTATTAAGAGCTTGTTTTGTATCAGGCTGACCTTGAGCTCTGAGATCTGCCTGTTTCTGTCTCTAGTGTGTTGGGATTATGGGTGTGCACCATCACCACCCTGTTCCTTGTAACTCTAGAATTTATAAGGCAACTAACTCTATAGTGCTCTTCCCATCTCTGCTGAAGTTAAAGGCATGGGCTAACACCACGCATTTCATGTATTTTACCTTAGCTCTAAGTTTTTTCGACTCTAGGAGGTTTATAAAACCAGGTTGAACAACTGTAACCTTTAATTTATTTACAGTGTTTTAAACCTGTTACTGCTTTTTAATGCCAAACCATGGAAATATCCTATACCTCTACAAACAAACAAATAAATAAATAGATAGATAGATAGATAGATAGATAAATAAAAGAACTTTTAAGCTGCTATCAAGTGTGTGTAATCTATGTGGCCACCTGCAGTCTAACATTCTAATCTGAAATTAAGGCCATTTTCCTTTCATGCCAGTAAGGCAAGTATACCTTTGTTAAATTATAGGACACATTTTTGTTTCAAAGGTTTTATGGGTGTACTGGTGTCTCCTCCATTCTACTAGAAATTTCACCTGGCTAAAAGAGGTGGTGACTTCAGGCTACATATACCCCTGCTGCTAGGAGTCTCATCTAGGGTCACCCATATAGTCTCCAGGGAGCCTCCTTCATTCAGAGATGCCCCAAAGCCAATTTCCACTCTCTCTCTCTCTTTCTCTCTCTCTCTCTCTCTCTCTCTCTCTCTCTCTCTCTCCTCCCCCACCCCTCCTGATCTCCTCAACTGTATTTCCTGTTCTCCTCTCACTCACTCTTCCATACAGTTCACCCTCTCCATCCACTTCAGATGTCTATTTTATTTCAAGTTCTTATACTGTGAATTAGCAAGTTTGACTGACTGAATAGAGAGGATACTCACTTGTGTCTTTATTTTCTTTTATTGTCCAATGGACATATTTGCACAATATTTTGGAATGTAAATTAAGCACAGTTTATCTAGCCAAATAACACCATTGTCACTGGTGTAATGCTTTAGAAAGCACATATCCATTTCCTTCAATGAAAGGCAATGGTAATTCAAAGAGCTTTTTTAAAGTATTAAGGTTGTTAAGTTATTTAAGTGTAGCTGCCACAAGAAATTACTACATCAGAAACCTCTCATGTTTGTCTTTTCTTTTGATTTATAGGATGGTGTAAGTGTGTGGACTTGTCTTTGTAATACAAAAAAGACAAGAGAGCTCATGATCCATATGGTACTCATCTGAGTGACATACAGTCTCCTCTAAGTCTCTTCTTCTTCATATCTCCCTCATATTTGCATCTTGTCTTTATACATCATCACCATAAAAGAAACAATTCCAATATACTCCTTCATCTTCATTCACCAAATCTACAAATACAACTAAATCGGATACATATTCTTGCCTTTTTTTTTTCTCTTACAGAAGGAGAAATATTTCAAGTTCTCAAAACAATCTTCCTAGGCACTACAAATATATCTCCTCTCACCTGAAGGATGCTGCCCATTCTTTTACTGTGGAGCTTCTCCTTTATTTAATACTATAATTTTCTAATATTATTCCATAATAATATAATTTATCATTTTAAAACAAAGCAGAATCAAGCTTTCCATTGACATAAATCCTCTTCCATTTACTCACCATTTCTTTAATCATCAGCATTTTTAATGATAAAAATTCTATTTTATTTTATTCTTCCCATTTTTGATCTGGCCACTTCTCATGGTTCTCCATTCACTGCAACCTCTGTTACCACAGCTGTCTAAGATCTTCTGTTCCTGAATATACTGCACTTGCCCACACAGGTCTTTGGAATTTTTCATTCTTGCAGCATTGTTCCTCTCTTGATTTGATTGGTTTTCATCCTGGCATCTAGTTCCTCCTCCTTGGTCTCCTGTTGTAACCATATTTTTTTATGTCCACTGTTGGAACTCTCACTCCTCACCATGAATGACATCATCAAGACAATCAAGTATACACCATGGTTTCAGCCTTATCTACAAATCATATATCTCCAGATTATATTCTTGTATCTTCTCTGGCTCTAGATAAATTTGTCCATGTGTCTGTTTTAAATCTCTTGGGGATTTGATAGATACTTCAAATAAGGATTGTTTTAACTAAACCAACCTCAAAGCCATTTCCCCATCCCCATTATTTCCAACCTCAGAAATTTACATAATCGTCTACTGTAAACCTTGGATAGAGATGTCATTACTTTATTTCCTCCCTAATTCTTTACTTCAAAGCCAGATTTTAATAGTTCTGACTTCAAAACATAAAAGGGCCACATTGCTCACTTTCTTCATTGCCATCAACCCACAAAGAGAGAATTAATTTTCTAAAATAGCCTCCAGAACAACTGCACTTTCTGTCTACCCACAACCTCTGCCATGCTCTGCATCACATTCACCTTCTGTCTCCAATTCAGGGGGCACCACTGTGGCCATTTTTATTAGAATTAGCTATGCTATTTCACTTTGTTCTTGTCCTTCAGAAATGTCAGAGTTCTTTTATTTAGAAATGTCATTTTTTTTCTGTTTGAAATGAAAATGTCATTTTATGGTACTTCGGTTATACTGTCACTAAGATCTCAACTCAAAAGTCACCACTTCATAAAAAGTTACAAGTGAGCCCTCCACCAAGTACAGACCATAAATCAGTCCTATCACATGGCATGTTTTATTTTCTTCATGCATTAACTCTCTGTGTAGTTGTTATTCACATCTTGATAGAGACTATGCCATCTCCAATCAGAACTCAGAAGTCTTTGGGCCCTGAGCCTTAGGTGTTTCCTCTACTCTAACTCCGGAAATTCAAATATTGCTTTGTGGAAATATTATGGAGAAGAGTTGAAACTAAAATTTGGTTTTCTGTCTTCAATTTCAGTGCAACTAGCTGCCAGCGGGATTCTTGAACCTGAGGACAGATGTGCAGTGCTGGGGAAAGTAAAACAGCTGAGCACCTGTTGACTTTCAAGCAAGTGCCCCCGAAAAGCTCCAGTCATCTCTGTTTATACAATCACAACTCTGCTTGCCTAGGCAGTAACATCATTGGTTATTCTGTGTAAAGGAATCATAACTTCAGCCTTATAAAAGCTCCATAATTATAAAATGTCCCCAAGAGTTTCCCTTACTCACTCCCCTCTCCCACTGGGTTGATCATTCCCCAACTTTATATTGCACTATAAAGCACAATTTCAGCAAGGAAAAAATAAATGTCTAGCCAGGAGTGTCCTGTAGACATGAGTACATACCAAGCTGGAAGCAAATGTGGTTACACAGTTATGCAAGGTAAAAGACAAATTGGACATTTGTGGATATAAATCCATTTATCAAATAATATCCTTCTGTCAACATACTTTCTTAATTGTAGGCAGGGATGTACCCATTGTCCCAAGAAACCTTTCCTTATATGCTCCTATCAATTTATGATACCATCTATCGAAGAACCATTTTTTAAGATTCTATTAATTAGACATAGCTTCCCTATTATCTAAGTCTCTGTTGATCAGACACAACTTCTTCAGAACAGCTATGCAAGAAGAACTCACTGCTCCCCACAAGTGCCATAGGCCTACTCAGTGTGACTGCAGCTGCTTCTCTAGGGACATGATTATGCATCCCAAAGTACCCAGGTCATCTAGAGGATCCATAGAGCCAAAAAGAGAAGAGAAGGGTTTTGCCCTTAGAAAGAGTATGGAGAAAAGCATAGAATCATCCACAGGGCTTCGAGCCTGTAATCCATGGTCTTGCCTGACTGACCAAGTGAAACTATCGCTATGAGTATAAACAGCACAGCAAAAGGAAGGAGAGCTTGGAGCACACATGATCTAGATAGTACGTATAGAGGTCCTTGCCACAGGTCCTTGCCAAGTGGGAAGGGGTTTCCAGGGGCCTTGCTACACAGCGAAGTACTAATACACTGTTCTTTGCAAAAGCTGCATGGCCCTCGACAACAGACTTTCATGGTGTCTTCCACAATCGGCTGCCTACCTGGAGCTTCCTGCCTATTATCTAAATCTTATTATTTTACAATAAATACAGTTTGCCATTAGTTGTAGCATCCTGTCAAATTAGGAAAAATAATATGTGGCCATGGTAGCCAAACCACAGAGAAATCTGTCTCTCTTTTTCCTCCTTTTCAACCTCCCCCTGTCACTCTATTATATGCAAATGTTTCTGGCACTTGTAGTATTATTAACAGTGTCTTTTCTGGGCAATGAAGTTGCTGTGAGTTTCTTCCAGGCAGCTAAGCTGGATAGGTGTGTCTCTCAGTTGCCATTACTGCTTATGAAAGCTTGAGGGAGGAAAGGCATCTTCATGTACTTCTCTCTCTCTGTCTCTCTCTCTCTCTCTCTCTCTCTCTCTCTCTCTCTCACACACACACACACACACACACACACATTGAAGTTACACACAAGCTAATATTGTATCAAATCTTTGGCCAAAGGTCTAGAGGGGCCTCATAGAAAGTAGAAGGTGACTGACAGTTTTCTACTGAGTCCACAGTGGTGGACAGTGATTATGGAGTGGTGAGAGCAGTAGGAGAAGCCACCTAACTTAGGAAGCTCATTTTTCCAGACCAGTAAAATTTTTCAAATACTATGAGAGGCAGAGGTCAGAGAACTTGGCCTCAGTCCATCTGTTCTCCTCATGAGCACCCCTAATAAAAGATGGCTTCATATCCATGAAAGGAAACAAACTGATGACTATGGATGCCCAGTTCTGTTTGAACAATATTATTTTCCAGAGATAAGAAAAACATGCATTGATTTCTATCACACAGTTGGAAAACCATTCCATGGAAGAAAGCTAATGATTTTACTACATTTACTTTTTATTTCCACAGGCTGAGGACTGAAGCAGTGGATTTACAGGGCTAGGCAGGTGCCATCCCATTGAGTATTTCCTCAGACATTAGGAAGTGTATCTGCTTCTTATATAGCACAATTAGAATTTGTTACTTACATAAACATTAATTATGATTATTTTAGAAAAAAATATGTTTGTAAAAACTTGTGTATGGTGGTTGGTAATATGTTTCAGTGACTAAAAGCACTCATCACCAAGCCTGACAACCAGTTTGATCTACAGGAATCACGCAGTGGAAGGCAAGAATCTATTCCTGCAAGTTGTCAGCTGACCTTATGAGTGCTGTGGCACATGTGTGCACTCACACACAGAAGAAACAAGCAAACAAATATATGTAATGAAATTTTAAAAATTAAATAAAAGGTTTTGTATAAGTTTATTTTAACATAATTTATCAATAACTGTGTTTTCTTGGAAACCTAATTGTAAAGTAATTAAGTTTTCCCTTACTATTTCATAGTCTTTGACAATTTCACACATATCTACAATGAAATATGATCATACAGACTCTAACTAATACAGTCACATAAGGGAATTTTCATATAAGTAAATACTGCACATTGCATATACCCTACATGCCTTATCCAGTTTCTCATTCTTCTTCCTCATATCTTCCATATTTCACTAGACAGATTAGTTTCTACTTCTGTGTCACATATATGCAATGATTATATATATAATATATAATATATGTACAAAAAATGAACCTCAAATAAGAGAAAAGATCATATTTAAGTTTTGAGACTTGGTCAATCTGCTTGATATGATTACATTCATTTTCTGTGATATATATCATATATATTCACAAAATATATATTTTTGTTCAGTATTGAAGAAATGACATGTCATTAGTAAGAAGAAGATGATTTTCAAAGTTACAATCAACTTTTATACAATAATATGTCATAAAATACAGAATTTAAATTACCACATCAAATGGCTAATAGAAAGCAATATACACTAGTATTGATCGAGAGACACTATCTAAATTGTTTGGGGCTGGTACTGATTTCTTTTCATAATATCAAATGTTTCTTATAGAAAAATCAATATGGCGCTTTACAATATATTTAGCCCACACAACTACAGCCAGCATATTCAGAAACCCATACTTGGGTCCCCATTCATTATCAAGGTAAATTTGATAGTTGAACCATGGCTTGAAACAATACTTTGGGGGTATAAAATGAGCAACAAATATTTGCTGCTAATCAGGCCTTTTACATATTTTACATAGCTAATTAGCAATAAGTAATAAATAGACAAAATAAAAAATGAAGAATATGAATTTAATAGAGAAGATGATTATTATGAACAAAAGAAACAAACTAACATTATTAAGATTGCCTATAAAGTCACTCACCTCTGAATCTGAATTAATAACAACAATTACAATTTTGTTGTTATAATTTAAGTAGTATATTATATATTTGAAAAAAACATTTCTAAAATGAATATAGACAACCAGCCACTGTTCAAATAGAATAGATAGTGAAGCATACTCTAAAGGAAGGCGCATTAGTGTTCAGTGTATACTGTTGCTTGAAACTTGAAATTTACCCAGAAAGCTAAAGAAAATCCTAGGTCCTTCCTATACTGTGGAAACATTTCAGAAGACTTTGAACAAAAAATTGGATGAATTTGTGGCTGGATCATGCCTTCAATGTGTGTTTGATAAACATATGTTAGCCACAGATAAAACATATTTGTAGGAATGATGTATTGATATAAGGATGTGTACGACCTTTCTGATTGGAGACAGAATTGTTACTCAAGTCTGAAAATGGTCTAGAAATGCAGTGCAGTGAAAGGCGTTCTATGGTCATGCGTATGAGAGGCAGGAGCAGCAATTGATCAAGACAACACACATGGGGCTTCTCAAATGTGATCCTACAGTGTTACTTTTATTAAAATCAAACCACTTTTTTATTATTATAGCCAAGGGTATAATGCATTTAACATAATTATCACACTATATTATGAATGGACTATAATTCTGTTTTTTTATGTGAGTATGTGTTTTATAGTATCCTAAAAAGTCATCAGAAATGTACTTTTAAGATTGAGTATGCTGGGGCATATCTGTCATCTCAGCACTGAGGAGTAAGAAACAGAAGATTACTACAATTTTAAGGCCATCATAGTTTACAGAGCAAGCTCTCAGTCAGCCAGAGCTACATCAAAAGGCTCCATGTCAAACAAAACAAAACAAACAAAAAACAGAAATATGCTCAGGAATAAAAAGGGTGGGACACCTTATACCTTTGTTGTGTAACTATTTCCTGTAAATTGAAATATTTCCTCAAAGAGGGAAGTTGGAAACTCACATGACTTGGAAGCTAATGGAACTTAAAGGCCACGAAAGCTCAGACATGTATAATGTTTGCAAGTACCTGCCTGGGAGTTGTTAAGGTAGTAACGAATTGTTAAATGAGAGATTTTCAGATGGAATTTCCTTCAATTTAGGTAGTGATTCCAGAGATGCAGTTTTCCTTAGTTATCCTCCAGGCAGAATGGAAGGGAATGGAAGATATCTTGGTGTAGCTGCCTTTCTTTAATTCACCCCACGAACCCACTCATTCACCAAGCTAGGGTTGGGTGGAATTGTTTTGTAGTCTGTTGACAGTGCCCTACTTAGTTGAAGAGACATTTGGTCACATCCCCTCAAGAAAACACATGTAATCCTGCACTTAAAATGTGTTTCTCTTCATTATTTATGAAGATTATAATAGAATTTTAAATAATTTCATTAACATAAAAATCAGGTCTTATGAACAAAAAATCCATGACTGTGTGCTATTTCTTGATTAGTATTATCAGATCTTCAGTAAAGTTCTGAAGATCAGCTTCTGTCTATGAACTT
>CAJQZJ010004763.1:14662178-14711343 GCA_907164525.1 Lophiomys imhausi
AAAAAAAAAAAAAAAAAAAGTACTTTGACAGCTATACTAAATGCCTATACTTAAAATTAAATATCATGTCCCTCGATTTTGCAACCATTTTATTTCCAAAACTAGCACATGTGTTTGACACTGCCAACCTTGGCCAGTATCTTGGAATGGAGCCAAGCCCTCTTGGAACACAGTTGTAGCAATATTCTGCATGCTGAGACTGGTGAAGAATTTCTTTAGGTATTTTCTTTCTAGGAGAAAGATACACCTTAGGATCTCACTCACAATTTGGAAGCTTAGTTGGGTCAATTCTTACCCTCAGAATGCCTTTCGTACTGTTCCATAAAGAACCTGATTCTTGGCTTTAGTAATAATTTAACAGCTTCCTCTTTTTAGCACATGACTTAGCTGCAATTTAAGGCTTCCTAGTATTCTTGTAATCTCCAAACTACATTTTTAAAAAATATTTCTGCCAACATCTAAAACCTTACTTTTAATTACTTCATTACTTTATGATTCAGCCTTATGTAAGTTCAGGCCATGAGCACAATATGGAAAATTCCTCACAAGACTATAATGTGATTGGGCCCAGCCTTTTGTCTGATAGAGTTCTTGCTCCTGTCTGACATCATACCAATCGGGCCTCCGCACCCCACATTTGTCAGCATTCTTATCTTACAAATTCCCACTAGCATGACCCGTTAAGCTCTGCTTCCAACATCCAGCAGCTTCCTTTCTGTCTCAAAGTTCCAAACTCTCTCATAAAGTAGTCCAAAATCATAAAAAGTCACAGGTCACCTTTGTCTCTGGAGCACTCCACTTCTGGAACCTATTTCTTTATTAGTTACTTCCCTTTTGCTGTAACAAAGTACTCTAACAAGCTGCTGGATGTCTAAAGAAAATGTCTATTATGGTTCACAGCTCCAGAGGGATAGAGTCACTTTGGCAAGGAAAGCGTGGCAACTGTCAGAGAAAGTATGCCAACATGAGCAGGAAGCTGGCTAGCTGCATTCTTATCCATACACAAGAAACATAGAAAGACAAGAGCAAGTGGGTCCAAGTTTTCAAACCTCAAAGCCAGTCCCAATGATATACTTCTTCCAGCAAGTCTCTATCTCTTAAAGGTCCTATAACCTCAAATAGTGCACTGACCTGGTACCTAGTATTCAAATACACCTTCCTATAGAAGAGTTTCTCATTCAAAACACCATGCTTTGTTTCTCTAACTTAATATAAATGTCTACAAATGAGTCTATACTACTTTGACTAAAACCAAAACATTTATGGTAGATCCTCCACTCACTTTTGTCTTTCTAGGAGCATGAATTTTACAGAAATTTTACTCAACTATGAAATTGCATTAGCCGAATACTTACTTTGGTTTGCCACAATCCGTTCAGAGTCATGACCAGCTGCCATCTTGAAGTGCACTTCCCTGTAGAGCTCTCTGCCATGACAGAAGCATTCTGTGTCTGGAGTGTTCACAACCTCCATCACCAGACATATGCTACTGCTTGGGACTTGACTGCTGTGCTTGAAGAGCAGAATTTTGGAGTTTGGTTCATTTTAATTAATTGAACATGTGGCTTATTGATGGAAGCTCAGAACCTGAGTTGCTGGGTTTCTAAAAATATTTTAAGTAGAAGATTATGCCTGAACTGATCTTAAAACTTGTCAAAAATTTGTAAGCATGCCATTATGCACATTTGACACTTTCTGAAAAACAAAGGCCATAAAAGAAGTGATATAAAACACCACAGGATCATAAAATTGATACTGCATACAAAGGACAGGTAAAGCACATGTGAATACCAAGGGAAACGTACACAACTCACTATCTTTACCACAGGTGTCCTTTTAAATCAATACCAAAAACCAAAAGCACATTTGTCAAGTGCAACCACAAAATTGCTAATTTTTACTTTTGTCCCTTTAAATGACTTAATAATCTAGTATTATCGTTTCTATGCTTGTTAAATTACTTCTGATTTGTGCATTTGAGGGCACTTTTCCCTAAGCCCTGCTGTCGTCATTGACAACGCCCAGCCTTTGGATGCTCTATAGACTGCGCTCAGCAAGTTTGGCATTTTTGTCATTGATTTCTGGCTCTGATTCCTAGACCTCTATTTTCAATTTACTCCTGACTTTAATTAACCTCTGGAATAACACACACAACCCAGATGACAGACTGAAGAACTAGTAGCTGGAAAAACAAAAAACAAAAGAGAAGACATTGTTGTCTGGCTTCAAAAGAGAGGAGATGGCACTTGCAGGAGGAAGCAGAGAGGGGCACACACCAATGTGTCTCCGGGGGCTTTGGGGCAGCATTGTCTGGAGACCGCAGCATCCCTGGAGTTGCAGAAGGTGCTTGGGCCTCTCTGTTGCTCAAATCATGCAGACACACAGTGACTGTGAAACAGGCAGACACGGTGAGCTTCAAATGTGCTTTATCATTCTAACCATTCATAATTTCTGAAATGTATACTGTGGACATCAAAGCACAACTTTATCACGAATTACTGTGAGCTTGAGGAAATAAGAAGGGACATAGTCACTTGGAGTTCAAAGATATATTGTAGGACAAACGTAGAATTTTAATTTGGAAAGCTGTTACCATTTTCAAAATGTATTAGATTTTGAAAAAACACGAGATTCTTATCTATAAACCTCATAAAATTCAGCCTTGATCCACACAGCACAATTATACAGTTGGATTTCTTTGTATGCAGTGACAATTAGTTCTACCTCACCCTTGCAATTGATCATCCAAATAATGTAAAATACAAAAATGATTTAGATAATGGGATTTATTTTGACCTATAGCTTATTGTTGCACTGAAATCTTTCTGTCTACATATGGGAGATAGGGAAATGGTTTACCAGTTAAGAGTGTCTAGTCCTCAGACCTGGTTGTGTCCTGAGCTTTGACAGTGCAGATCAAGCGATAGTGAGTGGGAGGACAATACACACACAGAGGACACCCTGCCAAAGGCAGCTACTGCTCTTGGGGCAAATGCTCATACTCCGTAGGAATCAATTCCAAAATGCCCATAAGAAATGGTTTTATTTGCTAATAATACTCCGTGACTGTGTACAGTAAAGGGGTCCCTATGTTGATCTTAATGACAAGGGAACAGATATCATGTATTTGGGAAGTTAAAAGAAATTTCCAGGTTTTATTTCAGCAAATTTTTATCAGGTTGTTCAGTGCGCTTACTCACATACAGTCTAAGTAGACATTAGCACTTGTCTTCTGCTGTGTGAAGTGGGGAGGAATCATTGAAAAGTAGATGAAGGCTCAAATGCAGCCTGTCCTCAGCATTTCCTGAGGATCCGAGCCCAGAGTGACATTTGCTGTCACCTTGTACCCATCTCATTAGCACAGTTCTCATCAGCAGTGACATGGGACATACTAGTGATGGTAGTGGCCCTAGGGGATGCTTTTTGATTGGAAAAATCGTGATTTCTGAGGGAGGGAAGTCTTCAGATTGTATATACCTGAGGTGAAGCTGTTGATGAAGAAAAAGCTAGCTAGAGTCAAGAAGCCCAGGGCACATCCGATCCCTGGGAAGTCAAAATTCAGAAACATTTTATTGTGCAATAAAAATTTAAAACACCCTCAAACCCAAATACTTTGCAAGGTTCAGCAGCCATGTCCACCCTTGTTTTATAGGGAACCTGCTACAATCGCTGGCAATACAATAAATAACACTAAAATGTCTCCCTCTGGGAAGATGTTACAAAAATATTCCTCCTTTATTTTTTTCTTGAACATATAAATTCCACATTAAATTGATGGTTTGTTTTTTCTTTCTGCTTTTTTTGTAAACCAGAGCAGCACTATGAGAATGTGACAAAAAAATAAAAAAATAAAATAGCTCAAACAGCAAGATCTTTGAAATTTATGGCCTTAGGGAACATATTATTTTAAGTTTAAAAGAGCCAAGTTGTCTAAATATTTCTGTCCAGAATTTTACTTTCAATGTCCCTTTTAGGGAAGATACTTAGAAATAATTAAAATAATCATTAGAGTAATGTTATACATAGTGACTATTTGACTATATGTGATCATTCAGTAAAATATATATTTAATACACATTAACAAAATGTGACCTCCTTTGCCAAATGGTTCTTCTGGGGTGCTTAAAAGTAACATTTATGTGAGTAGCTGGTTTCTATTAGGTAATGTTAGAATGTGATCACAGGAAATGAAAGGTAAAACACAAAGTATTTACAGAAGAGATGAAAAGCTTTCAAAGGCTCCTCCAGGCCTGTGAACTTTCAGCAACAGCTACACCAGCAGAAGTACTGATTTGTTCAAACAGCAGAGCCAAAAAGTAAATTCAGCCTCCCTTGAAGTAAATGAGGGTTTCAATGAAATAGGACCTATTAGGCAAAGAAAAGGTGGAGAATGCTGGGACATCTAATGAAAGTCTTAAATGTACTTCACTTCCCTCCTCCCCGCTCCCAGGTAGTTCAGAGTCCAGGCCTTTTGCTTGATGGTAGTGAAGTTATTTTGCCATTTCTACAAAAAACACTCAGTACTCTAGAAGATTCCAAGACAGGCCAGCATTGTCCAGTAAAAACTATCATTTGCTCAGCATTTCCTCCATGAATGACAGTTCCCAATATCGAGATGTAAATTTCTTTATTTTCTCAGATGAGGGGTTAAAATGAGACCCATTCCCAAGTCCTTCTAGCTCTTTCTAAACTCTTGATGTCTGGTTCAACTTAGCTGTTCTGGCACAAACTCCTCTCCAAACTGACTGATTCAAATTGACTTCTCTTAGCTTCTGGCAGAATTGCCCTGCCTGACCTCAAACTAATTCTGGCAACAGGTTTTAATCTTGATTTCATCTCCGTCTCTGGCACATTCTGTCTTCATCTGTGTCTAGCTTGTTCTTTCTGCAACCTATCTCTGTAAAACTCTCCCACCAAAAAAAAACAAAAAAAACAAAATGCTCTCAGTAAAAACTTGCTTTTTCCCCATGCTGCTCTTAAGTAACCTCTCTTTTCTTTCCTGTTCTCATGAGAGCTGAGTGTATCTTATCTCTGACTCATTTTATCAAATCTTTCTCTGCGTTATCACTTTGTCTGCCCCTCAATTAGATGTCACTTTCAAACACAGCTGTTTCCTTTTATAAACTAACCTCACTTTCATTGTTTGGGATCAAAGATGTGTACTAAGAGCATGTCTGCATTCCAGCCAGATCATACTGTAATTCAGGATGTGTCTGCATTCCAGCTGGATCAGATAGACCTAGAAGGTCATTGGATATGATCCTTTGTCAGAGAGACCATGTTGCTGAATTAAAATTCCTCTACATTGAAAGCTTGCTTTCTGAACATTTCTACATACACACACATATCTGACATTGTAGAAAGATTCTTCCTATTGGGTCTATTTTTTAAAACATCTCATTATTAAACAAATTTAGGAAGTGACTTAGTTAATTGTCTAGTTATAGATTATTAGTGATCAGTGTGGACTGCTTTATTGATCACAGGTTTTGCTATAGCTATAACTATTTAGAATTGACCATTCCCTATTCTGGCCAACAAATCAAAAGATGACATTTAGTCACAGAGCCCATAACTAGAAAATGAATTTTCTTTCTCTTACTAAGCACTCATTATATTTTGTGCAATAGTCATTCACCTGGATTATTTTTCAAAGTATGTTTTATTTACTTTAAAACAATATTTATATCCTTGAGCAAAGCTGTATTTAGGTCACATTTCTAAAACATGAGCACTTACTATTTTGTTAAGATATGTAGGATGTTCTTGCTCGAGGATACCAGAATCATGCATTGCTTAATTTTCTATACTCTCTGTTACCAAGTCCTCAACTCCTGCATTATGCTAATTATGAGCATGCTTCAGGGATCAGAGTTTGTCTAACCATTCAACCATGTGAACTACCAGATGTTCAGTAAATTCACATTGTGAAATGAAAGGACAAGAGCAAGTCTTGTCAGTGCTTTTCTGTCTTTTCTGCTGACGTTTGCTTTGTGTCCCCTCCTAAATTGATACTGAGTCCTAATCTCCAAGACAACTGTACCATAGAGCAGGATGCTCCCACATGCACTTTACCATTGTTGCTTCATGAATCAACGGGCACTTCACGCCTTCAGCGTCTGTTCTTGTACTGTCAGGCCAAAACACAAGGTCCTCTCTAAAAAATTCAGTGACCAAGTGTAATTTCAGAAGCTGAGAATACTACCCTCAAAGATATAGGACCTACTGGATGCGTAATATAGAATTCCTACTATGTAAAACTGATAAAATTACTTTCTAATGTTTAAAAAGTAGTGATTTTTTTATGGTCTTCTCTTATGGAAACACAAAGTAAGACACCTCTCTTTGCAGAGAAAATGTGTCTATTTCAATGGATTTCAGCATTCTGACTTTTTTGACTAACATTTCTCACTCCCAAGAGTCTCAGGATCTGAAGTCCACAGAACTAAAAACAACAATATAACCAAACATCTGCAGGTGTCTGTTAGTAATTAAACAGAAATGGTATCAGTTTCTCACATATTATATCCTAACAAAATTCAGAAAATTAAGGATTTTAGATTCTGTATCTCATTATTGCCACCAAACATTATTCTAATTACATATTTTGATGGGAAAAATAGTTTTTAAAGGACAGCTCCATTTCAAAAATGCAGAGAAATTATCATTCAACATTACTGAAAAATGTCAATAGACTCTTACTTGTTAAGATCTTACTGGAGATGGTGGGGAAGGAGGGAGGAAGAGGGAGAGAACATCTGTATTCCATCCTCATAGAGAATCATATTTGTCCTTGCTGGTCATGGTAATTGGAGAATAGTCCTTATCTTTCAAAGTACATAAAGCACTATCCAGAGGAGGAGACACAACATGTATTGCAGCCTCTCCTGATACAGTTGCTAACCCTGGACTCATCAGGTTGAGAACTATACTGCTTTGCTTCATTTAGGTTAGGTCATATGCATCATCGGTTCATCAAAGCATGGTGTAATAAAACAATGCATTTATAACATATATCTGGGTTTCCAGTAGAAAAAAAAGGGGGGAAGAGGAGGTGAATACAGCTCAACCTGTCACTCCTCAATAAGCAGTGACAGAGAATAAAGCATGTACTGAATGAATTTTATAAAGAAACATTGAAAGGAAATCCAGGTTTTTACTCTGAGGATTCTGCTCATTTCCAAAACACTAGACTGTTAAAGGAGACTGACAGTAAAACTGAAGATAAGGCTGATCTCTGTCAAAATACACTACAGACACTTGGTGTTTTCAACAACTTCATGAAGTAAAGTAAAAATGGATCTCCTCCAGCTCTCCAAGACATTTGACACAGCAGGTAGTAATGTCATATATGAGCTCAGCTGGATGGAAATGAAGCCTTCAAAAATCAGACACTGTAGCTTCTTTCTTTCTAGAGCTCTGTTCTTTTTACAAAGTTACTTTACCTACTGAATCTATCAGAGAAGTTCTAAGGATAAATGTTCAAAGATGCTGTAGTTGTATCAGAGCACACAGATTCTACTCAGCCTGCTTCTCCATAACATTATCAATACCGGTAATGCTGGATCTCTTATTGCATGGGTAGTCACTCAATTTTCTTCAATTGAATTTTAAGAATCACATCTATGATTCCGAAGATATGCACATGTCCAGACTTAGGAGATAAAATAAAACCAGTTTTCCAAATTATTAAACCATTGAAAGCTCCCGAGAGCAATGTATGTATGTTCTACTTACTCAATGCTGTTGTCAGACTAGAACAGTGGTTCTCAACTTTCCTAATGCTGTGACCCTTTATTACAGTTCCTCATGTTGTGGTGACCCCTAACCATAAATTATTTTCACTGCTACTTCATAACTATAATTTTTCTATTTTTATGAATAGTAATGTAAATATCTGATATGAAGGATATCTGATATGAAACCCCTATGAAATGGTAATTCAACACCAAAAGGGTCACAGACCAAAGGTTGAAAACCACTTGTCTAGAATATTTCTGAAACTCTGCAGGTTGAAGGAAAGATTTAGCTCAAAGATTCATTTTTTTACTTTTATAATGACCATATACCTTGCGTTGCATAAAATACTTTTATTTTCTGGCACACGCATATTCAGTACAAATTAGCTCTAAGAGAATTTGAACTAAAAAAGAAGTGTTTTTTTGTTACTACTATCTCTTGTTTTATATTAATTGTTAATAAATTCATTAGAGTCTCTTTAGTGTCATAATAAAGCCATGAACCCTTTACAAGAAAAAAAATGAGATGTATGGTTTTAAATCCCACATCAGTGTGTAACCGAATAAGAATTAGTCACATAAATAGAAGCCTGCCAATAGTGATGAAGCTGTGATCTTTAAAAAAGCAAGACAGAGTAGGTAAGTCCTTCATAATTCCTGCTCTACAATCAATGTCTGTCAGAGAAATGGGGCCAAATGGCTGAAGATTGATGCTGTAATGTATGGAGAGAAAATGGGAACTGTCCAGGCAGCCACTGGTATGTCATTCTTTAGTTTTGGAAGCTGCAAGCCCTGCACTTCCTATATAATCAGATATATTTATCCCTCTCAGGTCTCTGAGGTGGTTGAAGAATAGATAGCTAGAATCTCATAGTTAAATTTTGAGTTGTTTAGGAATCAAGAGGGTGTTCTGGATCTAAGAAGATATTTTTAAAATTATGAGGCAAGTTAGTATGAAAGCTGAGTTAGATATAGAACTTTAAACACAGGGAGATGGTTAGATAGTAGAATGTTAAAGTCAGGTGCCAAATACATATGGACTGGACATTGGGAATGTATGCTAAGCCATATAACTCTTATAATTGTGACCTATTTATTTCTGTTGTTTTGTATTGTATTTATAGTTATAAGAAAAATAACCATTTTGTGGACTGAAAGGGAGAGTTGTTGGGGGGAAAAAGAAATACCTTAAACTAAAAAAAAAAAAAAAAAGAAGAAGAAGGGAAGAGGATGGGGGGTTGAGAGGGAGGAGAGTGGAAGGGTGGGACTGGAGGGGGGAGTAGGGAGGGGATTATGATTGAGATGTAACTTGAAGAAATAAAAAATAAATTATTAAAAAAAAAGCCATTACCTGTTACCCAGAAACCATCCCTGTCACATTGATACTCAGGCAGTCCAGTGGGCTGGGAAAGATTCTACGGTAGCATATAAGAGAAGAGTTTCCTGTGGATGAGGAAGAAGCCATGATTTGAATGAAAAACAAGTTTTAAGTTGTTTAGGAATTAAAAGGATGTTCTAGGTCTAAGAAGATGTCTTTAAGTTGCTAATGCAAGTTAGGAGGGAAACTGAGTTAGATATAGAACTTTAAACTCATTGAGATATATAGATAATAAAATATTATTATATCAGTTGACAAATATGCATGGGCTGTGCATTGGGAATGTATGTTATAGCTTATGATTTTCATAATTGTTGCCTAATTGTTATTATTGTTTTGTACTCTATTGTTACAAGAAAAAAAGACTCTTTTATTGGACTAAAAGGGGAAAATGTTGGGGGGAAAAGATACACCCTAAATTTAAAAAAAAATGCGTGGATAGGAGGGAGAGTGGGAAGAGGGTGGGACCAGGAGGGAGAGGAGAGAGGGGACTGTGATTGAGATGCAACTTGAAGAAATAAATAATTGTTGCAGGGTGTGGGGAGAATTCTCAAATGCCATTATTTTCAGGAATATTTGTTCCTTGGAGAAAAAAAAGAAGAATGAGTCTGTTTTAGGCGATAATATGAAGAACAACATGGAAATAGTTGGATTTTAAGAAATATGCTCCCAATGTGGCGCCTGAGTGGATACACTTGCTACGTCCACCTCGACTGGCAGGTGGAGATAGTATTGGCTCTTAGGCTACTGTTTGGTGTTCAGTTGTTTTAGTTGCTCTTTTCACAGCATGGTCTGTTAAGTCTACTAACAGTAATACAACATAAGGGACTTTATAGGGTAATGGAGGAGACAACAGGCTAGATTACATGCTTAAAGGTACTATCTTCCCCCCAGCTTAGAAATCCTTATGAATGAACACTGTCATTTTAAACCAACATTGCCAAAGTCCCCACAGATTGAAATAACACTCAAACTAAACTTAAAACACCAATTTTTATATTGTGTGTGCCATTTACCATAATATTCAAGGCAAGACACAGAACCTCAGGGAGGGCTTAAAGGCAACCTGCGACAGAACACTGCGCTTCCTCCTGCCCAGTTGGGATTTGAGCAAAATCACCACTCAGTGCAAAACCTTCATAGCTCCTGACAGATTTATTAGTTATATTCATTTGAATAATTTAGGGGGAAAATGTATTCTTAGATTCTCAGTACAATAGAACTGGTAAATTCTAGGTTGTTGATGATATAAATATTAAAATAAGTTAGAAGGTATCTTTCAAAGGTATATTAGTTTGCTTTTAAATTAGAATGTAGTATGGATTTAAATCCTGGTTAACAAATAGATTTGCTGTACAGCTCACAGAAGCTCACAACTGCAGAGCATGTAAGATCTCCAAAGCATTCTGCTGTGAGTTCCCATCTATAAAGTGTTATTCATTATATTGTGTCAACTTTTGCCCCTTAAAGTCATATTCTTTTTTTTCAAATATAAGGTCTTATAGAAAATACA
Source organism: Lophiomys imhausi (assembly GCA_907164525.1). Taxonomy (NCBI): domain Eukaryota; kingdom Metazoa; phylum Chordata; class Mammalia; order Rodentia; family Muridae; genus Lophiomys; species Lophiomys imhausi. The sequence goes on from CAJQZJ010004763.1 coordinate 14,672,809, forward strand.
AATATGTGAATTATCTCTCTTTGATATGATATGGAAGTCCAACATCTGAACATAAATATATATGAATATATCTTTTGCACATCTACACACTATACAAATATTATTGTAGAATTTCCTACTATCAGTAGATAATTCCAGAAGACACAGATTTTCTAATTTAGGTACAAGTTTTCCATTGTTTCTTATACTTCCATGATGGTCACAGTATACAGATAATATGCACTCCTAAACACACATATATTAATATATGAGTGTATTGAAATTATTCTCTGAATAATATATGTACATTTACTATAAGGATTATGTTTTATATAGTAATTCTATTTCATTTAAGAAATATAAAAATGTATATTCCCAGAAATAGTTCTTACCAGATTTACTTCTGTCTAAACAAAAAAGAATTACTATTCTAAGTAAAATCTAACTGAAAAAAATCAATTTTTATTACACAGAATAAGTCACAGTAAGTGTATACCATAGTTTAATATGCATTTTGAAAATCAGAGAGTCAAGCACCTCTTGTAAACAGATGTGGGTGGCATTCATCAGCCTCCACATGGTTAGTGATTACTACTTTTCTGGTACCTTCTTGTCATTTCTGGACTCATATATATGTCCAGACACTCATTTTTACTGAAGTGAGCTGATGTAAAGTCCAGCGTAGTTTCAATCTCCTTGCTGAAGCCTTTGGATCTCATTGGTGAGTGGCAGCTCACTGTATTTGAGAGTTCGTCATCTTCATGTTTTGGCAGGCAAAACTACCGGAGGGAGGCTTCCCTTATTCACCTGCAACTTTAGCAGGGGTTCGAATGAAACTTGAAGATGAATGAATGAGCTCACGTTTTACTTTTGATTGCTTGACCCACTGCATTTCTGTTGCTGTGAAGAGACACTATGACCACAGCAACTCTTACAAAGGAGACCATTTAGTGAGGGCTGGCTTACAGATCGAGAAGTTTAGTCCATTATTGTCATAGCAGGAAGTATGTGTTGCACAGGTGGGCACGGTGCTGGAATAGGAATTGAGAGTTCTACATCTGGATTGGCAGGAAGAGAGAGACACAAGACTTGGCTTGAGCGTTTGACGCCTCAAAGCCCACCTCCACAGTAACACACTTCCTCCAACAAGGCCATCCTAAAGTGACTCTCCCTATGAAGCTATGGGGCCATTTTTATTCAATCGACCACACTCACCCACACGACATTACCCTGTACTCTATAGAAGTGACAATGTATTATTTATAATAACTGTTTCTCAAATCAGATAGAATAGTTTCCAGGTATTAGACTTTTTTTTAGAAACTCCTTATGAGGTTTTCTTATTTCGTTCTTTACTTGCTAAGCATTTTTTAACTTGAGTGCCTCTATCAGTAAAAACTGAATTTAATTTTTAGATGTACAGCTATGACAGGAATTCTAAATAAATGAAGCATGATATTTCATATGCTGTGCATAAAAAATCTGATATTAATTCCAAAAAAATTTTTCTTTAGAAGAAAAAAAGAGAAATAATGTATCTAATTGCTATTGTAAAACCTCCTGACAAAGTCAAATGAAAGACAACCAATCGGATAGGAGAGACAAAGGAGAAATGACCGGCAGTCTTTCTCAAAGAAACCGAGGAAAAAAATTCCATTTCCAATATTTCTCCATCCCTAATAAAAAGCTTAGGGATAGCCTGAAACTGTGACATTATTTTTTGACCAGTGGAATTTTAACACTAAGTGCTTTATATTGTTACACAGCTGAAGTCCATGCACTGAACTACTCTGCATGACTGAAACCCCATAAAATCAAACCTCAGTTTGTTAAAGTATTCAGAGAACTAAATTCTTCATTCTTACTATGCACTAAGGATTTCACTCTTCCTGGGGACATAGCTTTAAACACAGTAGTAGACAATTCTGCTATCTAACACTTCTCACATACTTTTGCATATCACTAGTAATCTAGGATTTTATATTTATGAGCCATTTTAAATGACATTAATCTTTGACAATAAAAGAACCTGTAATATTTTTTCTTTTAAAAAATTTTATTTTATATTAGCATGTAAACAATGGCTTTCATCATGTAATTTCCATATGCATGTATCATTATGTGTACTTCCTATTCAGTCTTCTTCCCAACTGCCCTCTCCCATCTCCCACCTCCAGTAGTTGCCTTTCCTTCTCTCAGTTACTCCTTCTTCCTCTTACCATAGGAATGTTACAACTTTTCTATATTCCACCTTGGTCAAGAGTGTCCCTCCTTTCATGATCCCTTGTGGAATGACAAACACGCATGGGTGTGCACGCATGCACGTACACACACACACACACACACACACACACAAAACTTGGCTGATTTCACTTCTTGGCTATTGTGAATGATGCAACACTAACCTTGGATTTGCAAATGTCCCTGTGCTATGTTGACTTACAGCCTATTGGATACACACTCAGTAATGTCTTGTCTGTCATACAGTAGTTGTAGTTTTACTTTTTGATGACCTTTCATGGTGATTTCCAGCTGCACGACTTACATTCTCACAACAGTGAGTAAGGGTTGCTTTTCCCTACATCTTTGCCAACAACATTTGTTGTCATCTGTTTTATTGATGATAGCCATTTGGATTAGATGAAATGAAATTCTCAATTACTTTCAATTTACTCTCTTGGATGGCAAAAGCCCCACATTAATTTTTAATTATCTCTATATTACAAAGCCATTCAAGAAGTGTAACTTTTGCTTATGACAGAATTGGTTTTGACCATACAATATTCAAAGTTTCCAGAAAACAGATAGCAAAGAAAATCACACTTATTGTCTAGTATCATGCAGAATTCAGGCAGCCACTGTACACTGGAAATGATACATTTTTTCATTAAATTAAAAAATGATGAGGAAACTTCATTTGGTAGTGAAAATATATATCTTTAATATTAAAACAAAGAAATGAGCAAACACAGGCAAAACAATGAAAGATACTTTTTGGAATTAATGAATAAAATTTAAAAACTTCAATATATATATGTGTCAGTATCCTATGCACATTACAATGATATTATACACATATCATAATTATATGTGTATTATTCTATTATAAGGCTTCCATAGTATTACATAATATTAAAGATATTAATTGGAAAGCATTAATTTAAAAATTGCAATACTCACCCCAAAAAATTCATCTTTGGTATTCAACTTAATCAGTCAGTATGACTAATGAGTGAAAAGTTAAAGAAAGGATGAGGTGGCTGGTGAGGCCACAGAATTTATAGGAGACTCTACCAGAAAACAGCTTTAGACCTCATGGAATGCATCCTACCCACTCATAACCACAGTGGGTGTACCTTGGAGAGGCAGAGCTCCAAGGATTATGTGTCCTGAGGACTTCGTGCTCTGTTGGAGTTTTGTTCTGCTTGCTGCCCTCACATCCCATCCCTTGCAATCTATAAGTTGTGTGAAAACTTTCAGGAGGCTTCTAGCCCCTCACTGGGCAGTATCACTGTCACTTAGAATAAAAGTAATTGATCTTTTTCAGGCCCTGGTGCTGAGGCAGATTAATGACTCAACTACTAGTCTTGGAAAGAACTTTGAGATACAGAGTGTGAGCAATGACCCTTAGAAAGAATTTGGGAAAATAGATTGTTAGTGAAGTTAGGTTAAGATGTTTTTGTTAGGACATAGAAACTCTTAAGGAGCAATTTAAAGTTCAGAAAGGCACACTCTTAATAGTTGAGCTAGGGACTATTTATGGTCAGAAAACAAGAACAACAGCAGCCTCAATGGCACTGGATGACATGCCTCTCTCTTACTAAAGCTACATTGATGGTCAGAGTGATGATTAATCCCTTGGACCCATTTCTGTCCTCAGTTTCCTGATATGCTTTTAATAAAATTATTCATGAATAAATATGCACCTTGATCATTTAAAGTAGAAATAGCATTATTTTTATATAAATAAAAGTTTAGGTTTGTGATTCTTTTAAGATTTTATAAGACTGCCTTTTAATATAAATAATAAGGTAATTATTCTTTTTTTGTAACCACCAACTGCTGTCTGCCAGGACAAGGAGCTGGCTGAAAAAAAAATTACCTTGCTTGCTTACATCTTGTTAATCTATAACAATTTGTTGAGCTACAAATGTGCATGGGTTCTTGGGAATAATTTGTTTTTCATCTATGATACTTAAAATTTTTGATCATGTGAGAGTACTAGGGAATATGTGTTTTTCTATGTATACTCATTGTAATCATTAACTTAAAGAAAAGTAGAACATAACCACATTGTGATTTTTGTACTTTGAAAGATTTTGCTGGGCTACATAAACTATGGGAGAAATAAGGTCTAGGGAAGGAGGATCTGGAATAAACATTCTAGGGGATTTGGGTGAGGTCTGGTCCTGCAGATAGCAAAGGTCACCAGGTCATTAACAACATCTACTCTCAGCCCTCTGGGTGGAAAATAGGTCTACATTTCGTCCATTGAGGAGACAGCTCTGTGTGATTAACATTTCTGGTTTCTCCAGTGCTTATCATTGAGTACTCATGCCCTGTACAAGGTAAAGAGGAGAGAGAGAGAAGAGGGAGAAAGAAATAGGAAGAGAGGGAAAGAGGGACAGGGAGCCAGAGAGGGAGAGAGAGAAAGATTATGGGCCTCGCTATGTTTTTGAAACCTCTAAGTCCATCCCCAGGGACATACTTCCTCCAAGAAGGCCATATTTCCTAATCCTTCACAAACAGTGCCATTTCCTAGTAATGAAGTAGTCAAATATATTAACCTATGGAGGGCATTCTTAGTCAAACCACCACAGTACTACCTGTCCCATCAGTAATCCATTGATTGGTACCATTATTTATGCGTATTTTGACACTTATACATCTTTCCATTATTTTATCATCACTATTACCTTGCAATAAGCTTCAGATACATACAGACAGATAGATAGACATACAGACATGCAGATATATACTCATTCACATGAATAAAGTGAAACTCCAGCCAATCTACAAACAGGTTTGGTGGATGGAAAATGTTCCAATTTCCACCATCCATGGAAACCATGTGTTGGTAACAACCACCTTAGACCTCCAGAATGAAGCCTTTTACACTCTGAGAGTGTCTGCTGGATGCTCAGCCAGCTGTTTAGATAAGCCCCACCTCAGCCTGACCTGTGGTGTCAATGCTGATCATTTACCGGCACAGACCCTTGCATATTGGTGTGTCCTTTCCCCCTCTGCTCTCTGCCAATACTACCAATTATGCCACTTTGACTTAATCTCAGCAAATATTTTTCCCACCAAGTACTCAACCATCTAAGACAGTGGGGTCATTCTAATTCAAACCACTACAAGAATGTAATGCTAATGGGGATATATGTATATCTACAAAGGAACTGCAATCACCATGAGAAGAACTGGAAAAGTGCCTGGAGAACTGAAAAAAAAAATTTTTTTTCTCCTGATCCTTCTTGGTTCCTAAATCCATCCCTTTATGTAATATATATTAGCAGATTTTCAATTTCAAATCTTTCTGATGAGTAAGTAGAATGATTATCATCTTTGTTAACCTATGTCCTAAAGTCTATTGGTAAAAACAGGAGCCTTTTCTACACTAGTGGTTGAGGATTATTTTACACACCCAGATAATAACTATTTATCTTTATGATAATGTTTATGTTCATAGTTCATTTCTTTTAAACTTTAGACTATTTTAATGTTATTGAGTTTTGAAACCTTTTCAAATATTCTTTTTTTAAATTAATTTTTAATGTCTTCAAGTTACATCTCCATCATAATCCCCTCCCTACTCCCCCCTCCAGTGCCACCCTCCCAGCCTCTTCCTCCTCAACCCACCCATCCCCTTCCTTTTTTTTAAGTTTAAAGTATATCTTTTTTCCCCCAACAGCTCCCCCTTTCAGTCCAACAAATGGCTCTTTCTCTTATAACAATAAATACAATACAAAACAACAGAAATAATTAGGCCACAATTATGAAAGTTATATGGCTTAGCATACATTCCCAATGTCCAGTCCATACATATTTGGCCCCTGACTTTAACATTCTACTATCTAACCATCTCCATGTGTTTAAAGTTCTAAATCCAACTCAGTTTTCATACAAACTTGCATCACAATTTTAAAAACATCTTAGATCCAGGGCATTCTCTTGATTCCTAAACAACTCAAAATTTAATTATGAGACTCTAGCTATCTATTCTTCAACCACCTCAGAGACCTGAGTGGGATAAATATGTCTGATTACATAGGAAGTGCAGAGCCTGCAGCTTCCCAAACTAAGAAATGACATACCAATGGCTGCCTGGACAGTTCCCAATTTCTCTCCATACATTACAGCATCAATCTTCAGCCATTTGGCCCCGTCTTAATATGGTGTTTATATCATACTTGACTTTAATGTTTTCTTCCTACTTGTAGATAACCTCCTTAGCAGTTTTTAGTGTAGAACTGTGTTTTTAACTATGTGTATAGAAACAACTTAATGCACGATGGTATTTCAGAATTAGAAATAGACAATTTCTAAACATCTGTCTGTGCCCTCTACCTGCAGCTTCTTGAAATGTGCTGGATTAGCTGTGCCATCCTTCCATGTGGCATAACTGTTCCACAACACTCTCATCTTGCAGTTTCTTCTCATATGAATGCCTGGCCAAGTCCCTGCATCTCACTCATTCTTTGTATGACACTATGAAAGAGATCCAGTTCATACCAACTTTTAGCTTTGAGAGAGGAAATAGTCATTTTGCCAAGGGAGAGCACACAGCACAAGATGTCTTAGCCAGGAATCCGCAGCAACTATTTCTCCACTGGGGCTCTCCTCTTGAGATGACCTGGCATCTATCCATCCTCCTTGTAAATGTGCAGTGTTGCTGGCTGGCAGCATGCATCTTTTTCCTAAGGTTCCTGCAGATTAGCTTTGCTTAAATCTGTGGTTAAGAGTATTGCAGAGGAAAGCCCTTAGTTACACAGAGGCTTACATCTACAGTGCACATGCAAAATGATGCTCCTTCTGCTTTTCCTCTATATATGATGTTACTGCTGCTACAAGATCATGTTGGCTGCTTTATTTTTAGCAATTACTCCTCCTAAGGAAGATAACTTACATATGGTTTTAAACTGTTAACAGAAAGAGACATTCAGCTTTAATATGAATTCAAAACCAAATGAAACTAGCTAATCCAAGTTCAAGATTAGTGAAGGAAAAGGAGGCGCACCGCTGTGCCAGTCTGCTTGGGGAGAGAAAAGATCTTTGTAATATTGAAGAGGTCATGGAAATGAAACTGTCTGGCAGGAATTACATTTTTATAAAACAGATAAATTTCAGAGTCTCTCCTCTGCATAACTAAATATCATTAAACTACCAGCTTTATTAATGTCACCTCATGCCTCACTTCTTAACACATTTCCAGCCTAAAACACAAAACAACTAAAGTGAATGGACCAGTCTGTAGCACAATGTTTCGCTGAGTGAGTTCCCACAAAACCAGCCATGAGACATAGTCATCTAACTCCTCAGTTAGAGCTGGAGCTGAGTCCATTATCTGAACAGATTTGAGTATCCATGTTTACCAACAAAGGAAAATATTTTGGAGGTACAAAAGTTTGTCAAGTTATACATTTAAAAAAAAGAAAATTTAAATGATATATAATGATTATGCTACATATTTTTATTTTCTTTATTTATCTACTCTGAAAATAATTCTTTTGATATTTTAAATGAGTTGTGGGTTCATAGATATTCAGTTACTCCAGGCCTTATCCAAATGCAGTTGTTGTAATTACGGGATATGTTGAAATGATCCAATCCTGAGCCTTTGAGATTTCTGAGAACCTAAGCATATGTCAGAGCAAAGAATGTCTCCAACAGTTAGAATAGAAATTAGCTTTGAAAGAAATTGCAAATTTTTGGTATTGAATTAAGTATATCTGGTCATCTGTAGTAAGTTAATACATTTACCACTATATATAAGCTGGATTTTACTTGCATAGAAATACCACAATATGGATTAAAGAAAAAATTATTCAGTTTTTTAGAGACATCTCAGTAACAGAATTACAAGTAGTTAAAAGTATATTCTCTCAACCCTGTACAAAGAACTATAGACAACTAAGGAAGGCTGAGAGTAGGAGAAATAGTCTTTCCCAGGAAAGAGCACACCAAAATGTTATCCAATACCAAATGATCATTCATTTGTACATACATACAAGTAACATACAGACTGAGTAGGTTGTATTTAGAAATGTATATACATATATGTATATGCATGTAACAACAATGAAAAAAGAGGATATATATACATATATATATGTACATGTATGAGAGAAGAGAACAAGGAGGTGTATAAGGAAAGGTTTGGAAGGAGAAAATATGCAATTACATTAAAATCTCAAAAAGAAATGAAAAAACAAGACTGCAAAAACATGTGCTCTCTGGAGCACTACTATAGAAAAGTTGTTGCAGGGTATGCATGCTGAGAACTACATGGATCCAGCACTGAACTCTGTGGGTTTGCATGAAGATGCACAACTACACGATAAGCATGCAAATGATATCATCAGTCTTCTTGCTCATTAAGTATGCTATGATCTTATACCCAGTCCACTCACAACCCACTCACAACTTCATAACACAAGTCTTACAGCAAATCCACTCACATTCATGTCTTTCAAAACTTCATAGAAATACTGGTCACTTTTTAAATTCACTTTCTTTAAAGTAATGTAAAGCAGTGAATTTTAAGTTAGTATCATACTCTGTGTGCCTAATACCAAGCTTAAATCTAGACATGGCGTTGTGAGAAGAGAAACGCATTAATTCAATAAAAAAAAAAAACTTCAAGAGGAAAGATATTCATCTGGGGAGTTGAAACACATTATGATATAAACTATAAGATAGAAACTTCCAACTCTGTATGAAAACCTAACCAACTACCTTAATGTTCTGCTGTTTAGAATCTGGGTTTGTTTTGTTGGTTTTCTTACTGGGGGTGGAAACCAGAGCCTCCAGCACACTAGGCAAGCAGCTTACCCTTGACTCACAGTTATGGCCCAATTGTTTAAGGATGTCTTTCTCCAAGAATGTGACAGATAGTCTAAAACTAAAAGAAGCTGATGGTCTCAGTAAGAGAGAAACACAACTGAGACATCAAAACTGCTGCAGGGGCACTTAGCAAATTAAAAATAGCTGTAGCATAAAGTACAAGCTAGAGAAGAAGGAAAATGTATATGTCACCATAAGATATTGATGCTTGATCTAAGATTAGTGAAAATTAATAACTTTCACAAAACTTTATCTCCTGTTTTGGGTCTTGGAGGGTTTTATTTGATTTAAGAGGGTTTATTGTTGTTTCCTCTTTTGGCTGTCTAAAAATAAATATAAATGTAAAGATTATCTAAATAGATTCTATTTTTCCCTTAAAAAGAGAATTGGCTGTTTACTGGCTTTTGATATGAAGTTTACAGCCTTTGTCAAGGCATGATACATCTCCACGAAACCAATTTAACAGGAAAGACCACAATGATATGGACAGCGAAAATAATTCCTTTACTCTGTAGAAAAGCCATCACTATTGGGTTAAGCAGAAAAAATAATGAAGTCCAATATGTAAGTGAAGCAGAGTTAATTGTAGCCTTTAAGAGAATAGCTCAGAAGTGCAGCTCTACATGTGATCTATATAGTTGGGATAACATTTAACAAAGCTGGAAAACTACTTTGGCACAGAGAAACCCTGAAAATGAAGACAAATGATGAACTGCGAATGCGTACTTGTTTATTCTCTCCTTGTTCTTATTTAGTTGAGAGAAGTGAAAATTGGTCTTGGAATGTTCTTTTTTTATGCAAAAAGTTTGAGATTCAGATCAAAAGTTTTAACAACACAAATCCTTCCTCCCTGGGGTAAAACTTTAATATCTGTTTTTCTTTTGCACAGTAAAAAAAAAAAAAATCAGTTGGCAATGGTTGTATTTGCAAGCCATTAACTTGTAAGTGTTTTTATTAATAACATAACAATTTAAAGTAAAGTTAAGATTGAATTTTATACTCTTTTTTTGTTTGTTTGGTTTGGTTTTTCAAGACAGGGTTTCTCTGTGTAATAGCCCTGACTGTCCTGGACTTGCTTTGTAGACCAGGCTGGCCCCAAACACACAGCAATCCACCTGCTTCTGACACCCGAGTGCTGATATTAAAGGTGTGCGCCACCACGCCCGGCCACATGTTATACTCTTATTTGAATCCATGGGTTCCTTTTGTTAATAAATGGTTATACTACAAGAGAAATAAAAAAGGAAGAGGAGGAGTTGAAGGAGCAGGGGGCAGGAGTAGCCTATTGGTTATTTACCAGAAAATCAATTTAAGGAGATGCAATAATATTTGATTAGAGATCATTTCATCACGATATGAGTTAAAGCAGCAGCATGGGGAAAGGCCAAGGATATCAACACAAACATTCCATAAAATTGTGAGTTCAGCCAAGCTGTGCTGAGATAACTTGATAAACATGTGCAAAGAGAGTACGCACCCATCACACAAAATCCATGTAAAACTGAAGTCAAAACAAAACAACAGCAACAACAACAAAAAAAAAAAGTGAAAAAAGTGGTAGGCCTCTTAGATGAAATCATGGGTCTAATACCAATTGACTTTGATTTTAAAAATGGTTTCTTAGATTGAATATCAAATTAGGGACAAAAAAATGAGAACAATATAAATTGGACACCATCAAAATTTAAACCTTAGGGAAGGATTGCAATCCCATTAACTAAGAACAATGCCCTAGCAAAAGACCTGCACCCATGTCAGGTGGCTCCCAACCTCCTACAACTCCAGGTCCAGGGGGACCTCATTCATCTGTCATCCACAGGCATCTGCTTGTGTGTGAACATACCCTCACACAGATACACATATATACAAAATGCTAATTTTTATTTAAGAAATTAAACATCTTCTTCAAAGGTGACCACTAAGAAATTAAAATGAAAGCCAGTTGTGGGAGCATACCAGATAATTTATGTACCTCTAACCCTGCTTCATAATACAAGTGATCACAGCCCTGGAATAAAGTACATACAAGGAACACTCAATAGACACAGAAATTTGTATTCATATATTCATGCATACTATTTTCTTCTCCCTAAAGTATTGCTTCCCACAGTCTCTGAAAGGCTGCTTTGGAAGTCTTGAATGCTTTTATCTTGTTTACGTCATGGAAAGTAAAACAACATGCATATTAAAGGAATAAATTTGGAGACTCAAACTTACCATTAAATGCTACAAAGTTTGTTCCCCTTCTACGTGCATTATCTCTAACAGAAGGCAAGTACCACTTTGGGGATATTTTAATTACTTGAGTATTCTCCAAGTCTCAAAAGTATTTAGTAGAGTAATCACTCAATAACTAGATAATGGTTGAGTTAATGAATTTAAGGCAAATTTTGAAGAAAAAATAAGATGGTATAGCAGAACTCAAGAATGTTACTAATCCTCAGATGTGAGCCAATAAGCGATACACAAAGTACACAAAGTGGATGCATATGAGGGAGAACAATGGGAGGTTCAGAAGGCAAAGGCAAACAAAAGGACTTAAAAGTCATCAACAGCTTTATGAAGTGATCACTGCAGTGTGATAGCTGACTCCAAGACAGGCATGACAACTCAGAGAACAACGAACCTAACCCATTAACCTAGAACACTGTGAGGTGAGACTCTCTGCCTTGGTCTCCCTCTCTTAGTCAGAGGTTTGGTTTTTTTGTTTGTTTGTTTGGTTTTTTTTTGTAGTGTTTCAGGTTACATCTCCATCACAGTGTGCTCTTTCCACCTTTCCCAGCCCCGCCCTCCCACCCTCTACCCCCTAACCCTTCCATCCCACTCCTTTGGAGTGGAGTGTCCCTACATAACAGTCCCTCGCCCCAGTTCAGAAGTCATATGAGGGCCAAGAGCCTCCTCATACACTGGGGGCCTACAAGGCAGTACCACCAGGGAAAAGTGTCTCAATGACAGGGAAAGAAAACAAACATACAAGCAAAAAAGTCTATGTTCATGTTCTCTTTGGTGCATTGGTTGTAGTATAGATATCCTGTACTATATAGTGAAAATCTGACTATAAGTGAATAGATGCCATGTGCATCCTTCCGAGTCTGGGTTAGCTCACTCAGGATGAGCTTTTCTAGTTCCATCCATTTGTCTACAAATTGCATAATTTCCTTGTTTCTGATAGCTGAGTAGTATTCCATTGTGTAGATGTACCATAGTTTTTTAATCCATTCTTTAGTTGAAGGACATCTGGGTTGTTTCTAGTTACTAGCTATTGCAAATAAGGCTGCTATGAACATAGATGAGGCAACTTCCTTGTGATTCGGTGAGGAGTCATTTGGATGTATACCCAGAAGTGGTTTGGCTGGGTCCTGAGGCAGAGCTATTCCAAGTTTTCTAAGATATTGCCAGACTGACCTCCATAGTGGTTGCACAAGACTGCACTCCCACCAGCAATGGAGGAGGGTTCTCATTTCCCCACACCATAATAAAAATGGCCATCCTACCAAAAGCAATATACAAATTCAATGCAATTCCTATCAAAATACCAACACAATTCTTTATAGACTTGGAAAAACTATTCTTGATTTCATATGGAACAACAAAAAACCCAGAATAGCTAAAATCAATACTGTACAAAAAAAAAAAACATCTGGGGGTATAACCATCCCAGATTTTAAGCTGTACTACAGAACAATAGAAATAAAAACAGCATGGTACTGGTATAGAAACAGACCAGTGGCTAAATGGAATCGAATTGAAGACCCAGAAATGAACCCACACACCTAAGGTCACCTAATTTTTGACAAAGAAGCCAAAACCACACAATGGAAAAAGGACAGCATCTTCAACAAATGGTGCTGGTCCAACTGTATGTCCACTTGTAAAAGAATGAAATTAGACCCATACTTATCACCTTGTACAAAACTTAAGTCCAAGTGGATCGAAGACCTTAACATAAGGCTGGTCACACTAAATCTACTAGAAAAGAAAGTGGGAAAAATCCTCGAACTCATTGGCACAGGTGACAACTTCCTGAACAGAACACCAACAGCTCAGGACGGACCTAAGACCAACAATCAATAAATGGGACCTCATGAAACTGAAAAGCTTCTGTAAGGCAAAAGACACTGTCATTCGAACAAAACAGCAGCCTACAGATTTGGAAATATCTTCACCAAGCCCACATCTGACAAAGGGCTAATATCCAAATTTTACAAAGAACTCAAGAAACTAAATGCCAAGAAACCAAATAATCCAGTCAAAAAAATGGGGAAAAGAGCTAAACAGAGAATTCACAAAGGAGGTATCCCTAATGGCTGAGAGACACTTGAAGAAATGCTCAGCAGTCAGAGTTTTTAAACATCCTTTACCAACCTTGCTTGGGCATCCTGCCTCAGGTTTGAGCAAGATGAAGTTATCAGAGGAGGCTGTCACAAACTGGAATCTTCGGGATGAATGATACAGACATGGTGAGAAGAAAGTAAGGAGAAGAATGAGTTAGAGCTCCATTTGGTCTTTTAGTATGGTTAAAGTAAGGTAAACAAAGACTATAAAGAGAAATGATGTGCTTCAGAAATACAAACAAAGGTATTTCTTCGGTCAAACAAAAATTAGCAGTATGCCATCAGCAAAATTTTCAAAAGATATCTAAGAACACAGTAATGTAGAAGCAGAGTAGTCTCAAATAAATGATCTGTTCTAAAGGAAGAAGAGAACACTGAAAGGAATGGAAGTGTGCATAAACCTAAACAAACACCAAATTCATTAAACACCTGTGCAGTAGAGTCTTCCAGAACAAACCAGCATCACTACACAGTTCCCAGTAGGATGACTGAATCTGGATCCTATTATTTTCCTGGAGAAGGATTAAGTGAGACATTCACTTTAGAGTCTCACAAGTCTAATATTTAAATTGTGATTCCTACAGCCATCTAAAGCATGTGTGCTAGCATAGAAGGAAAAATAATAGAAAACCTAAAATAATCAAATATGAGGAAGAGGAGGATGAGACAGAAACTGAAAAACAGGTAACAAATAAAACATAAGCCCATTAGTGATTAGATCACATGTAAATAGACTAATGTAGTAGAAGTCAAAATTGTCAGGATATATTTTTAAATTCCTCATTTGCATTTTAAAAATGAGAAAACCTAAGAGTTGAAAACATAAAGAGGAAAAATAAACTAAGCAAACTCTAAAGGGAAGAGATAGGTGTTATGCATTTCTCTTAGAACAAACAAAATAAATAAAGGGCACTGGCATTAAAAAGCATTTCCCAGTCCTGCCTGGACAACATTGCTGTCTCAGAGGAGAGTCTCCTTGTCATCCCTGGGCCAATTGGCACTCTTTCCATGGCTACTTTTTTGTTTGTTTGCTTGTGTGTTTGTTTTTCCTAGTGGTACCTACACTGAAAGTGTCTTCTCTTTCTTGGGTTCCTAAGTAAAGAAAGTGTCACATCCTTTTTATTTTGGATTATTGACTTTTATGAAGAGATGGAGGTTTTAATTACATGGATAATTACAGCAGGTTTCTAATTTATTAGAAGGCTGTGCCATCTTGCAAAAAAACAAATCCATCATCTTAGAGAGAATTATGTTCTAAAGAATTAAGACAGAGGTCAGGTAACTGGACTTACAATTTACTTTCCAGCTTGGAATTTTCAAGATGTAGAAAAGAAAACAATTTCAATTAATTAAAAAATACATGACAAACTGAATTAAAATCTTCTCTTTTAATGATGGTAACAGATTCTATGATTTGTTAAGAACTGCTCTGAAACAGGACTTCAACTTTTCTTTTTCATGCCTTACTCTGAATGCTATTTCTGATTTATTGTTGCAACTATAAGAAAAGTTCCTAAAATAATCTTAAATAATTAAAGGTATAAAATTCAATCTCCCAAAGACAAATAGGTTGTCTCCCATTCCCCCCCAAGTCACACAGTGTTGAGCCATTTGTGATATGAAGTTCAGCCAAACAGTGAGCCCTTAGCCCAAACTAATTATGGCCGGGCAGCTGGCAATGTGACATGGAGAGACAGGCTGACAGTTTTCCTCAAACATCAAGCACACACTGCATCTCCAGTGCCAAGCTGGATTTGACATTTAATTAAAAAAAAAAAACTATCTTCACATAGGTTCCCCCTCACCCACACACATACACACAAAAACTAGGCTGCTGCTGCAAAATCAATTCTGTCTTATTTAAAGCTGAAAAAGCTTGATGCCTTAAAGGCAGGAATTTTTTATAAGAAAAATATCACTATTCTACCTCGGGAATTCTGAGTATTAAAAATGATACATTTGACTGGCTTAGGATATTGGACTTGGCTCAGGAGCCTAGATATTAACTGTTTATTAAAGACATTGAACATTACAATTTTTAAAGATTCAATACTCCAATAAGTCAGCATTTTGAACAAAAGTATCACCAGTTCTATATACACACTCTCACATAGGGCTCCTTATCTATATTAGTGCTCATGGCTCTGTACTTACAAAGTGTGTTTATACACACAGACATGCATGGGGCTCTGCACTCATGCCAACGTGTGCCAACACATGTGCTCGGGAACGTCTCTAGAAAGAGAAATTAAACTTTAACTGGATTTGGAAGAATGATAAGCCCAAGCAAGATCAATAGTTCCGTCGTGTCAACAGCCCCTAACCAAACCAAATGAAAATCTGACACATGTAAATCTGTCGTCATGAGGCTTTAATAAAACTCGTGTTAGAGGAGAACTCTTCTTGAGCAGCATGATGTTCAGTGCACTGGGCTGACCTCTTTGTGCCTGCTTGTTTGCAACAGGGAGTGCACAGCATCTTCTTCCAGTCATCCTGACTCATATTAATGAGGATATAGTGAAAACATGGACCTTGGCAAGATCCTGGGGATTGAACCTAAGGCCAGACAAGTGTCCATATCTGGGCTGCATCCCAGCCTTCTCTTTACTGCTCAAGGTGTACTTGGACTTGCCCTCTAGCCCAGAGACTGAAATCTGCCACCCTCCCACCTCCGCTCCCCAATAGCAGAGATTACAGCCCTGTACCACAAGGCCCAGCAAAATGGGCTATATTTAAGTATAATTAAATCCTACTTGCTGCCATACTGACTTTATCATTGAAAGGCAAACACCAAGCAGAAAGTTTCCAGCCCCATTTAACATGATCCTCATTTGTGGGTGCAGTAGCGACTCAGAATAGGTGGTGACCAAACACTAGCCCTTTCAGACTTCACTCTAGTCACATACTGCTCTCTTAACGACAGAGAATAAATGAGCATCACATCTGTCTATCAATCAATGCTCAATATAGGTGGGTCAAGCTGAAGTCCTCAGTGTGTCTTAAGTAATGGTGCCAACCTCAGTACTTACCAACTTCAGAATTCTACCTGCCTTATCACATTCCTATCACCACAACTTCTATAGTAAACTGCTTTACATACATCCTTCCTTGTTGATGAGTCTCTGGGTTTTGAAATCAACACAAAATTTGCAACAATAGTCAAAAATAAGGCATGTGCTTTTATTAATCTCATAGTAATTTTTTTTCAGGCATGACATAACATCTGGAAAGCACCCACTAAGTGTTTAAAGTTGCCCTCTTGGCTAGGTGGTTAAAGGCACTTCCTGATCTTACTGAAAATTTAATTCAGTTCCCAGCATTCGTGTCAGGGGTTTCACCACCACCTGTAACTGCATCTTGGGATACTACATACTCTTTCGGCTGCTGCCAGAAGCCCTCCACACATTAACAAACAGAGACACAGAGGTACACATAAAAATAAAATACAGTTGATTCCCACTCCTTATGGCATTTGGTGGCACTGGAGAGTAAGATAAATATACTTGAGGTGATTTTCTGACTAGCAACTTTTCTGTCCCTATCATGATAAAATTTAAAAGGAATTTTTCATAATAACAAGTATGCTATAATGGGAACAATTAGTCTATTTTACACTCATATCCTTGTCTTTTCACCCCATCATAAACCACTTTGATACAAAGATGAATTTAGTTATTTAGACAGTCAATTGAATTGTATTCAATCATAGTGATTTTCTTTTTATTATTATTGAAAATTGACTCTTCTCTCATACCATCCTGACCACAGACCACAGTTTCTCCTCCATTCACTTCTCCCAGCTTTCCTCCCATCTTCTCTCTCCACTGAATTCATTCGCACTCTGTCTGTCTTCAGAGGAAAGCAGATCTCCAAGAGACAACATCCAAACAGGACAAAACAAAATATAAAACAAGGCAAAATTCCCTCACACCAAAGCTGGACAAGACACTCCACCTAGAGGGAAAGTGACCCAAGAGCAGGCAAAAGATTTAGAAATACACCTGCTTCCATAGTTAGGAGTCCCACAAAATCACCAAGCTAATAGTCACAACATATACACAGAGGACTTGCTGCAGACCCATGCAGGCCCATGTTAGTTGCTTCAGTCTGTGTGAGCCCATGTACACTCTAATTAATTGATTCAGTGGGGCATGTTTTCCTAGTGTCCTCCATTTCTTCTGACTCCTACAATCTTTCTGATTCATCCACAGGATTCTCTGATCTCTGAGGGGAGGGACCCGGTGGAGACCTCCATTTTAGACTTATCTCTCTGCATAATTTCTGGATGTGGGTCTGAGGATCAGCTTGACCTGTTGATGATGTTCAATGTACTGTGTGATTGTTGTTCTTGGCAAGGGGACCCAACTTTCAGTTTGCTGAGTGCAACTCTGTCCTAGCATCAGGCCGAGTTGTTTGGGGACAGATCTCCAAGGGGTTCTCTCCACCAAAAACTTAACTGAATGTAAGTTTTGCCTTACATTCCTTGCCTGGCTACAGGAGATGACCAGTTCATATGCCATATTCCTCATTATAGGAATCCTGACTGTAACACACTCACAGCTTTGAGGAAGTCATCCTGTGCTATGTTTTGACATCACACTCCAATGGCCCCACAACTCTGACCATCTCTACCACACTCTTTCCCTCCATCCCACTCCAAACCTGATCCCTCCATCTCCTGTCCCCACCTGCCCGACTCCACCTACAGAATCTATTCTATTTCCCCCAAAGACACCCCTTCCTTCCCCTAGAGCCTTTCTCTTTACCTAGCCTCTCTGGGTCTATGGATTGTAATGTGCTTATCACTTACTTCATAGCTAATATCCACTTATAAACGAACACATACCATATTTGTCTTTCTGAGTCTAGGCTATCTCACTCAAGATGATTTTTTTTCCAGTTCCAGTCAATTGCCTGAAAATTTCATGATGTCATTTACAAAATTTTATTTTAGTTTTATTGATTAAGTTACTTATTTACTTTACATCCCAATCTCAGTTTCCCTTCCCTCCTATCCTCCCAGTCCCTCCTTCTCACTGCCCCCATTTCCCCCTCCTCCCCTTAACTTCAGAAAAGAGGAAGTCTCCCACGGATATCGACCAACTTTGGCATGTCAAGTTGCAGTAAGATGTTCTTCTACTGAGGTTAGACAAGGCAGCCCAGTTAGGGGAAAGAGATCTGAAAGCAGGCAACAAAGTCAAAGACAGCCCCTGCTTGGGCTTTAGGATTCCCACATGAAGAAGACCCAGCTGCACAACAGTTGCATATGTGCAAAGGGTCTATGTCCACCCAATTCATGCTTCTGCTTGGCAGTTCAGTGTCTATGAACCTCTATGGACCCAGGTTAGTTTATTCTGTAGAAAACTTGAACAGGAATCTCAGAGGCATTCCTCACCAACAGTATCCAAGAGATAGAAGAGGAAATCTCAGGCATTGGATACAAGATAGACACATTGGATAACTCAATAAAGAAAATACTAAATTCTGTTTAGATGGTTGAATTGGTGGCAAGCCTTTCTCTTGGCATGAAAAAACCCTTTGCACCAACTGCAGACAGACTGCTGTCCAAAAAGGACAAAACTTGGTAGCAGGGAAGTCGACAGCCTAACTCTGCCAAGACAGGGTAGGAAAAACCCCTTGCTTCAACTGTAGACAGACTGCTGTCCAAAAAGGACAAAACTTGGAAGCAGGTAAGTCGACAGCCTAGCTCTGCCAAGACAGGGTAGGCGAGTCCTTCATAACCCCTGCTCTACAATCAATGTCTGTCAGAGAAATGGGGCCAAATGACTGAAGATTGATGCTGTAATGTATGGAGAGAAAATGGGAGCTGTCCAGGCAGCCACTGGTATGTCATTTCTTAGTTTGGGAAGCTGCAGCCCTGCACTTCCTATATAATCAGATATATTTGTCCCTCTCAGGTCTCTGAGGTGGTTGAAGAATAGATAGCTAGAGTCTCATAGTTAAATTTTGAGTTGTTTGGGAATCAAGAGGGTGTTCTAAGAAGATGCTTTTTAAATTGTGATGAAAGTTGAATTGGATATAGAACTTTAAATTCATGGAGATAGGTCGACAGTAGAATGTTGAAGTCAGGTGCCAAATACATATAGACTGGACATTGGGATTGTATGCCAAGCCATATAACTCTCATAATTTTGGCCTAATTACCTCTGTTGTTTTGTATTGTATTTATTATTATAAGAGCAAGAGCCATTTGTTGGACTGAAAGGGGGAGCTGTTGGGGGGAAAAGATATATCTTAAACTTAAAAAAAAGGAAGGGGATGGGTGGGTTGAGGCGGAAGAGGGTGGAAGGGTGGGACTGGAGGCGGGGTAGGGAGGGGATTTCAATTGAGATGTAACTTGAAGAAATAAAAAATAAAGTAAAAAAAAAAATTCTGTTTAGATTTTCCAGTGTTGTGGAGTACAAATTTTGACGTAAGACCTAATGATTCTATGACTTTCCTCAGTGTCTGTTGCTATGTTCCCCTTTTCAATTCTGATCTTGTTAATTTGAACATTCTTTCAAAAGTCCAAAGGTCTTTGGACTTGGGCTTAAGTTTTATACATGGTGATAAGTATGGGTCTAATTTCATTCTTTTTTTTTTTTTTTGGTTTTTCGAGACAGGGTTTCTCTGTATAACAGCTCTGGCTGTCCTGGACTCGCTTTTGTAGACCAGGCTGGCCTCGAACTCACAGAGATCCGCCTGCCTCTGCCTCCCAAGTGCTGGGATTAAAGGCGTGCGCCACCACCGCCCGGCTAATTTTTTTTTTTTTGAAAGATTTATTTATTATGTATACAGTGTTCTGTCTGCAGGTATATCTGCAGGCCAGAAGAGGGCACCAGATTTCATTATGGATGGTTGTGAGCCACCATGTGGTTGCTGGGAATTGAACTCATGACCTCTGGAAGAGCAGCCAGTGCTCTTAACTGCTGAGCCATCTCTCCAGCCCCTAATTTCATTCTTTTACAAGTGGACATCCAGTTGGACCAGCACCATTTGTTGAAGATGCTGTCCTTTTTCCATTGTGTGGTTTTGGCTTCTTTGTCAAAAATTAGATGGCCATAAGTGTGTGGGTCCATTTCTGGGTCTTCAATTTGATTCCATTGATCTACTGGTCTGTTTCTATACCAGTACCATGCTGTTTTTACTACTATTGCTCTGTAGTACAGGTTGAAACCTGGGATGGTGATACCTCCAGAAGTTTTTTTATTGTACAGGATTGATTTAGCTATTCTGGGTTTTTTGTTGTTCCATATGAAATTGAGAATAGCTTTTTCCAAGTCTGTAAAGAATTGTGTTGGTATTTTGATAGGAATTGCATTGAATCTATATATTGCTTTTGGTAGGATGGCCATTTTTATTATGTTGATCCTACCTATCCATGAGCATGGGAGATCTTTCCATCTTCTAAAGACCTCTTCAACTTCTTTCTTCAAGGGCTTGAAGTTCTTGTTGTACAGGTCCTTTACTTGCTGAGTTAGAGTTACCCCCCGGTATTTTATATTGTTTGTGACTCTCACTAATTTCTTTATGAAGGCACTTAATGCTATGAGCTTTCCTGTTAGCACAGTTTTCATTGTGTCCTATAAGTTAGGGTATTTTGCGCATTCATTTTCAGTGGATTCTAGAAAGTCTTTAATTTCTTTATTTTTTCCTTGACCTAGTGGTCATTAAGTAGAGAATTATTCAGTTTCCATGAATTTGTTGGCTTTCTGTCATTTCTGCTGTTGAAATCCAGCTTTAATCCATAGTGGCCTGATAAGATACACCAGGCTATTTCAATTTTCATGTATTTTTTGAGATTTGTGTTATTATCAAGTATATGGTCAATTTTTGAGAAAGTTCCATGAGATGCAGAGAAAGAAATATATTCTTTTGTGTTTGAGTAAAATGTTCGGTACATATCTGTTAGGTCTATTTGAGTCATAATGTCTGTTACTTCCATTATTTCTGTTTAGTTTCTGTCTGTGTTACCTGTCTGTTGATGAGAGTAGGGTGTTGAAGTCTCCCACTATTAATGTACAGTGTTCAATGTGTGATTTAAACTTCAGTAATGCTTGTTTTGCAAATGTGGGTGCCCTTGCATTTAGGGCAAAAATATTCAGAATCAAGATGTCACCTGGGTGAATTTTTCCTTTGATTAGTATGAAGTGTCCTTTTCTATCTCTTTTTATTATTTTTGGTTGGAAATCTATTTTATTAGTTATTAGAATGGCTATCCAGCTTGATTTTTGTGTCCATTTGCTTGGAACTTTTTTCCAGTTGTTTATTCTGAGGTAATGCCTATCTTTGATGTGGACATATGTCTCTTGTATACAGCAGAATGATAGATCCTGGTTTTGGATCCATTCAGATAGTCTGTGTCTTTTCATTGTGTAATTAATTCCATTGATGTTGAGAGATATTAAAGATCAATGATTGTTAATTCCTGTAGTTTTGGTAGTGCTAGTGTATATGTGTGTGTGTGTGTGTGTGTGTGTGTGTGTGTGTGTGTGTGTGTGTGTAGTCTGTTTGTATGTGCACTTGATTTCTTTTAGTTTTTCTGGAGTGAAATTATCTATTGCTTTTGTTTTCTTGGGTGTAGCTAACCTTATGTTGGAGTTTTCCTTCCAGTATTTTCTGTTGGAGTGAGTGTATAGATAAATATTGCTTAAATTTGGTTTTGTCATGGAATATCTTATTTTCTCCATCTATGATGATTGAAATTTTTGCTGGGTACAATAGTCTGGACTGGTATCTGTGGTCTCTTAGAGACTGAAAGACATCTGCCCAGGCTCTTCTGACTTTTAAAGTTTCTGTTAAGAAGTCAGGTGTAGTTCTAATAGGTCTGCTTTTATGTGTTACTTGACCTTTTAATCTTGCAGCTTTTAATATTCTTTCTATTTCTGTATGTTTAGTGTTTGATTATTATGAGGCTGGAGGGTTTTCTTTTTTGGTCCAATCTATCTGAAAGCTCCTTGTATAATTTTGTGCATCTCTTTCTTTAGGTTAGGGAAATTTTCTTTAATGATTCTGTTGAAAATATTTTCTGGGACTTTGAGAAGGGTTTCTTCTTCTATTCCTATTATTTCTAGGTTTGGTCTTTTCATAGTATGCCAGCTTTCCTGGATTTTTTTTTTTTTTTTTGGTTTTTCGAGACAGGGTTTCTCTGTGTAAAATCTCTGTCTGTCCTGGGACAAGGCTGGCCTCGAACTCACAACTCACAGTGATCCGCCCGCCTCTGCCTCCCAAGTGCTGAGATTAAAGGCGTGCGCCACCACGCTCGACATTTCCTGGATGTTTTATGTTAGAAACTGTTTATACTGAACATTTTCTTTTACTTATATACTAATTTCTTCTATCATATCTTCTATGCCTGGGATACTCTTTCATCTCTTATATTCTGTTGGTGATGTTTGTGTCCATAGTTTCTGTTTTTGTTGTATTCATTGCTTCTAATTCCATATTCATGCTTTAAAATTGTTCTATCCATTTCCTGTTTAATTATATTTTCCTGTATTTCTTTAAAGGATTTATTCATTTTCTCTCTAAAGGCCTCTGTCATTTTCATAAAATTGGATTTATGGTCATTTTCTTATGCCTCAGCTCTGTTAGGATATCCAGGATTGCTGGGTTCTGGTGGTGCCATATTGCCTTGGCTCTTGTTGATTATTTTCTTATGCTGGCCATTAGCCATCTGGTTGTCCCTGGTGCCAGCAGGGCCTCAGGAATGCAGGCAGAGCTGTGGTCCAGAAAAAGGAGTGTAGTGAACAAAATGCCATATACTGCTGTAGGGTGTGCATTAGGGATACTTAGTAGGCAGAGTTGTGGGTCCAAAAATGAAGCAAAGCGGACAGAGTGCAGCCCACCTCTGCTCAATGTCACTTAAAAAAATACCTAAATATTCAATTGTGTAAATGTACTTCATTCTCTTTATCCACCATTCAGTTGAGGAATATCTAGGTTGTTTCAAGTTTCTGGCTATTATGAATGCAGCCACAATGAATATAGAGTTGAGCAAGTTTCCTTGTGGTAGGATGGAGTGAACTTTGGATGTATACTCAAGTGGTATAGCTTGGTCTTGAGTTAGATAGATTTCTAATTTTCTGAGGAACTTCCATATTGATTTCAATAGCATATATACAAGTTTCCACTCCCATCAGCAGTGGAGAAGTGTTTCCTGTGGTCCCCATCCCTGTCAATATGAGCTGTCATTTGTATTATTGATCTTGGCCATTCTGATAGGTGTAAGATGGAATCTCGGAGCAGTTTTGATTTTCATTTCCCTGATGGCGAGGGATATTGAGCATTTCTTTAAGTGTTTCTTAGCCATATGGGATTCCTCTATTGATAATTCTCTGTTTAGATCTGTACTCAGTTTTAAAATTTTAGTATTATTTAGATTATTTGGTAATTTGATATCTAGTTCCTTTAGTTCTTTATATGTTTTGTTTATTAGTCCTCTGTCAAATGTGGAGCTAGTAAATGTCGTTTCACATTCCTTAGGCTACCACTTTGTCATATTGATAGTGTCCTTTGCCTAATAGAAGCTTTTCAGTTACATGAGGTCCCATTTATTAATTGTTGATCTTAGGGATCAATTGTTGTACTATTAATTTTCTGTTCAAGAAGACATCTCCTGTTTCAATGCATGTAAGCCTATTTCCCATTTTCTCTTCCATCAGGTTCAGCAGTTTTATGTTGAGGTCTTTGATCCATTTGGACTTGAGTTTTGTGCGGGGTGATAAATATGGATCTTTTTGCATTCTACTAAATGGAGATACCAGTTTGGAACATAACATTTGTTTAAGATGCTTTCTTTTTTCCAGTGTGCATATTTCTGGCTTCTTTATCAAAAATCCAATGCATGGATTTATGCCTGTGTCTACAACATGGTTCTGTTGATCATCCTGTCTGTTTTAATGTCAATACCATGCAGATTATTATTATTATTATTATTATTATTATTATTATTATAGCTCTGCAGTACAACTTGAAATCAGAGATGGTGATACCTTCAGCAGTTCTTTTATTGTTTAGAATTATTTTGGCTATCCTGTTTTTAGTTTTCTTTTGAAGTTGAGAATTGTCCTTTCAAGATCTATAAAGAATTGTGCTATAATTTTGATGGGTATTGCACCAAATCACTATATTGTATTTGGTAGGAATGGTTATCCTACTGATCTGTGAGCATAGTGGATCTTTCCATCTTCTGATTTCATCTTTAATTTCTTTCTTCAAAGATTTGAAATTTGTATCATACTAGTCTTTCACTTGCTTGCTTAGAGTTAATCAAAGATATTTTATATTATTAAAGGTCATTGCAAAAGGTTTTGTTTCCCTGATTTCTTACTGGCTCTGTTTGTCATTTGTATATAGGCAGGCTACTGCTATTTTTGAGTTAAATTTGTATCCAGCAATTTAGCTGAAAGTGTTTATCACTTATACACACACACACACACACACACACACACACACACATACACATATATGTTTGTATTGGGTTTGCTTGCTTCTTTTTGTTTTAGAGCTTTTAAGTGTGCTGTTGTTAGTGTGATATATAACAAAGATTGCTCTCTAATTTCTGTCGTGGGCACGTAGTGCAATGAGCTTTTCTCTTAGCACCACTTTCATTGTGTCCCACCCATCTAGGGATCGCACTGCCTGAAGTGGGCTGGATGCTTCTAAATCAGTTAACAATTAAGAAAATGCTCCACATATTTGTCCATAAGCCAATCTGGTGGGGAAAACTCCTTAGTTGAAGTTCTGTCTTCCCAAATGATTCTAGTTTGCATTAAGTTAACAAAAACTAACCAATATAAGTGTTAAGCTCACTCTTAACTGAACATACACTTCAGTGAGAGCAAGAAGGTAGGAGTTGTGCTCAGCTGTAAGGTTTGTGAAATCTGTGGTGATATAATACATTGAGACAGGAAGAAAATGAGGAAAGGTCACTTTAATTGAAAAGTTGGTTCCTAGGTCAAGCTGTGGGTTCCTCTCATTTCTTATGAAAGACCAAGAGACAGCCCCATTAAATAGCATCTAAATAAAACATGTAAATGAAGAAAAATACAAGGAGTGTGTATGAAAAGACAAAACAGGAGCCTCCAAAATGGCTCAAGGGAGCCTGAGTATCAAGCTCATGTATGACCTGAGCTCCAGATGGAGGACAATAGACCCCTGCAAGATGTTCTTTGTCCTTCATATGTTGTGAAGCATGCACACATAGAGAGGCACTAGATAAATATTTTTAATGGAAAAGAATATATAAAAACGAATATGGAAGCAAAAAAAAGCAAAAGATTGTGATGGTGCAAAAGCTAAGGAGAGGATTTTAAGAAGCCAGCACTCCAAAATTTTTAATTATGTAGAAAATTCAGTACATAACAGAGACAGGTGTGATACTATTAACTTATACTAAATAACTTAATGGCAGGTCAGCAAAACAACAATTATGATGGTGATACAAAGAGGATAGGAAATACAAAAGGCTGAGCAATAAATATTGGCTGAGTTCAGGTCTGCTTGTACACTCCTTACGGATCAGCATTAACATGGTAATAGTTAAACCTGTGAACCCCAAATAATTTCAAGCACATATTCATCTTCATAAAAATACACTTGAACAGTATTCAGGTGTTTGATTAATTTAGAACCTCATGAGCATAAAGTTTATAAAAATAAGCTTCAGTTTTTGTCTATTGTAAAGAGATTCAGCATAGACGAGGGGAGGGATATATGAAGAATATAGGCAGGATAGTTGTGGAGAGGGTGAAGAAAGATCTAGGCAGGATAGTTGTGGAGAGGGTGAAGAAAGATAGTAAGAGCCAAAGGATGAGACAGTTTGCTGTGAGACTGTGTTGATGTTAGATTGTGTCTTTTCATAATGTCAGAACGTACACAGTCTCACCAACATGACTGGACTAACGTGAACTGAACAAGGACAACAACAATAGACATGCCAAAGTGGATAGGAAAAAGACCACAAGGCTTCAACACTACACAAAGAACTACAAGCAACTAAAGAATGCTGAAAATGAGAGAAATAGTCAACCATGGGGAAAAGCACACCAATTCATTATTCGAAATCAAATGATCAACTCTGAAAACAATCACACAAGTAAAATTATACAAACTGAGCAGCAGGTTGCATTTAGATTTATATAAATATATATATTATAACATATATATATATAGTTCTTGCATGTATATATTCATTATAGAAGATGCCATGATTTGAAAGAAGGCAAGGAGAACTATAGAGGAGGGTTTTGAGAAAAGAAAAGGAGGGGAAGAATGATGTAATTATATTATAATCTCAAAAAATAATATATATAATCAAAAAGGAAATCTTGCAAACAGAAAATGAAGTCTTAGGAAGAATGTTTTGTGCTGACAGCCACAGCACTGGCATCTGCCACAGCTTTCTTCACCATTGTTAATTAAATTTAAAAAAAACTCAAAGAGATAAATTAAGTTTTGTCATTGTAGATACACCCACTTAAAAAATAAGTGATCAGAAATGTGCCTGGAAAGCTGGGAACATAGTTCACTGGGTAGAACGTTTGTCCAGCATGCAGAAAGCCCTGTGTTTAATCTGGAGCACCACATTAACTAGGTTTGGTGGTACACACCTACACCTGTAATCCCAAACACACAAGAGATGGAGGCAGGAGGACGAGAAGTTCAGGGAATTATACTTAGCATGGAGAGTATGAGGCTTGCCTGGGCTATATTACTATATTAGATCCTGTCTTTAAAAAGAATGCCAGCAATATTTTTCTAATATGTGCTGCAATATTGATTGAATTATAATTAGACTCTATCTCTCTAGACATCTGCTAAAAAGTCTTATGTTGATGACAACTGTATGTTCTCAAACTAAGAAAAAAAAAAAGTCAAATTCTCGACATTACCACCCGGGATATCTAAAAGTATTTATGGAATACCCAGTTGACTTTCAACATTTAAAAGTGTTCAAAAATCAATTATTTTAAAACTAAAACACCTGCCTACTTTATGTGATTAGAAACATAATATTGAAAATAATATATTTCAATGGAGAATTAGTTAGAGGGTGTGTTTTATGATTAAAAAATACTTAGTGAGATTATTTTTAATGACTTTGTGATTATAAAACAAGAGGAGATTCATGATGTAAACATGAGGAAGACTGGGACATTGCCATCATATGATTTTGAAAACCATAAAGCTGAAGACTAGGAATAATTATTATTGTTCTATTCTAGACTTAAGGAGAGTGGACTTTTAGCAGGAAGTTACATACTTACACATGCTTCAGAAGAAGACGTTGGTTCTAGTAGTTTGAAATACACAGAATCTCATCACACAATTGCAAATGAGGAAGAAAAGTGAGTTATATCTTTAAAAATTAACCTAACCCTTGGCCGTTAGAGATTCCTCTTTTGTGAGTTCTCAGTGTAGCTCTGTTCCCATTTGGAGTTTTTGGTTTCTTGGTGTTTAATTTCTTGAGTTATTTATAAATTTGGATATTAGCCCTCTGTCTGATGTGGGGTAGGTAAAGATCTTTTCCCAATGTATAGGCTACCGTTTTGTTTTAATGACACTGTCCTTTGCCTTACAGAAGCTTTTCAGTTTCGTGAGGTCTCATTTATTGATTGTTGGTCTTAGAGCCTGAGCTGTTAGTGTTCTGTTCAGGAAGTTGTCACCTGTGCCTACGAGTTCGAGACTTTTTCCCACATTTTCTTCTATTATACTTAGTGTATCCAGTTTTACATTAAGATTTTTGATCCACTTGGATTTAAGTTTTGTACAAGGTGATAAGTATGAGTTTAATTTCAATCTTTTACATGTAGACATCCAGTTAGACCAGCACCGTTTGTTGAAGATGCTGTTCTTTTTCCATTGTATGGTTTTGGCTTCTTTGTCAAAGATTAAGTAAGCATAGGTGTGTGGGTTCATTTCTGGGTCTTCAAGTCGATTCCAATAATCCACTGGTCTGTTTCCATACCAGTACCATGCTGTTGTTTATCACTATTACTGTGTAATATGGCTTGAAATCTGGGATTGTGATACCTCCCAGATGTTTTTTATTGCACAGGTTTGATTTAGCTATCTTGGTTTTTTGTTATTCCATATGAAGTTAAGAATTAGTTTTTCCAGGTCTGTAAAGAATTGTGTTGTTATTTTGATGAGAATTGCATTGAATCTCTATATTTCTTTTAGCAGGATGGCCATTTTTATTATGTTTATTTTACCTATCCATGAGCATGGGAGATCTTTCCATCTTCTGATATCCTCTTCAATTTCTTTCTTCAAGGACTTGAAGTTCTTGTCATACAGGTCTTTCACTTGCTTGGTTAGAGTTACACCCAGATATTTTATATTGTTTGTGGCTATCGGGAAGGGTGTTGTTTCCCTAATTTCTTTCTCAGCCCATTTATCTTTTGTGTAAAGAAGGGCTTCTGATTTTTTTGAGTTAATTTTAATGACAGCACATGTTGGCGAGGTTGTGAAGAAAGGAGAACACTCCTCCATTGCTGGTGGGAGTGCAAACTTGTACAGCCACTATGGAAATCAGTCTGGCGATATCTTAGGAAACTTAGAATAGCTCTACCTCAAGACCCAGCCATACCACTTCTGGGTATACATCCAAATGATTCCTCACCAAACCACAGGGATGTTTCTTCATCTATATTCATAGCAGCCTTATTTGTAATAGCTAGAAACTGGAAACAACCTAGATGTCCCTCAACCAATGAATGGATAAAAAAAAAAAAAACCCTGTGGTACATCTACACAATGGAATACTACTCAGCCATCAGCCATCAGAAAGAATGGAATCATAAAATTTTCAGACAAATGGATGGATCCAGAAAAGCTCATCCTGAGTGAACTAACCCAGACTCAGAAAGATGCACATGGCATCTATTCACTTATAATTGGATTTTAGCCATACAGTACAGGATAACTATTGTACAACCAACACACCAAAAGGAACAGGAACATAGACTTTGTTGATGAGACACTTTGCCCTAGTGGTGCTGCCATGTAGGCCCCCATTAGATGAGGAGGCTTGTGGCCCTCATGTGACTGCTGATCTGGGTGGGGAACTGATGTGTGGGAACACCCCACTGTGGAGGAGTAGGATGGGAGGGTGGGAGAGTTGGACTGGGATGGGTGGAGGGGGGCACTGTGATGGAGATGTGGCTTGAAGTAGTGAATAAACATTTAAAAAAATAACATAGCTGTCCTGAACTTTATAGAAATTAAACCCTGGAAGAAAGTTTACCTTAATATGGAAATGAAAATATTTAATAATGTAGAACTAGAGCCAAAGGAGGTTAATGAAGATAGCATAGTCATAAAAATATCAACCAAGGCTTAGAACAATTCTCAAGAGTTCAAAAATTACTTCTGCTACACATGCTCAATAAAATGAATAATGTAGTACTAGTGTACTAACAAGAACTGATGGCAAAACCACAAATATTACTGAGAAGATACATGCCATCATAATTTTTCAGTGATTATATAAAGAAAAATTTCAAATTAAAATATTTTGCAAAAATGCAATAAACATATACAAAAGAAACAAAAAATAAAGTTAAGCAATGTGATTTAATTATGTACTTCACTGTTTTACATCCCTTTGGGTGGCTTTCTCCTTTTGAGAGTTTTGTATATGAATGTATTTCACTGCATTATTTGATGTCCAGTCTTCTGAATGGAAAAGTGTGAATAAGGCCCACAAAGATAGCTAGAGTCTCATAGTTAAATTTTGAGTTGTTTAGGAATCAAGAGGGTGTTCTGGATCTAAGAAGATATTTTTAAAATTATGAGGCAAGTTAGTATGAAAGCTGAGTTAGATATAGAACTTTAAACTCATGGAGATGGTAGATTGTAGAATGTTAAAGTCAGGTGCCAAATACATATGGACTGGACATTGGGAATGTATGCTAAGCCATATAACTCTTATAATCGTGGCCTATTTATTTCTGTTGTTTTGTATTGTATTTATAGTTATAAGAAAAAGAACCATTATTTGGACTGAAAGGGAGAGCTGTTGGGGGGAAAAAGAAATACCTTAAACTAAAAAAAAAAAAAAAAAGAAGGGAAGAGGATGGGGGGGCTGAGGGGGAGGAGGGGGGAAGGGTGGGACTGGAGGGGGGAGTAGGGAGGGGATTGTGATTGAGATGTAACTTGAAGAAATAAAAAATAAATTATTAAAAAAAAAGATAAATTCCATATTTTCTCCCATATGTGGATCCTCGCTTCAAGTATTTTGTTTTGTGTATTTAACTTGGAATACATGTAGAAGACAGGGGACTTGAAAGGGACCATGGTGTGGTACCGTAAGAAAGTGGGCAGAGTGGATGATAGATAGTATGTGAGTAGGGTGACTGAATACTCAGGGTGGAAAGGATCAAGCAGGAAGGACCTCAGAAATACCTTGTGGAAGGGAGGTGCCAAAGTTACACTTTCTATTGCAATGTTTAAACACATGACAGAAGCAAGCTGGGGAGGACTCCCATGGGCCAGTGGGAGCCTCCACACTGGTGCATGCTTTCTGACATTGCTAACTGGACTTAGTTAATTATACAACAAATAAACAAACAAAGAAAAGATGAAGTTGGGTAGTAGACCTGTTAAAGGGAATATGGAAAGAACTGAAAAAAGGAAATGGGGATAAAGATGATCATATTTCATTGTGTACATGTGAGATTCTCAAGGGAAAAATAACTGGGTTAAAATATTCATCAATATAATGGTGAATTGTGCCATAATGGTATGCTAATGTACATCATAATGAGTCATTGTGTCATGAGGGTGTGCTTCGTGCTATGATAACACTCAATTCTGATATCACAGTGCTCTGCTATGTCATATTGATACTGAGTTGTGATGTCACAATCCTAATTTGTGACATCACAAGCCTGAAGTTTGAGATCACATTGCTAGTTTGTGTCATCTCAATGCAAAACTGTGGCATGGTGATGCTGTTTTATGCATCTTAATGTTGCATGTTGGCATCACGATGCCTCACTGTACCAAATTCCCTGTGCTACAAATTTTATATGTGATTATTCCTCAAGATTCCATAAAGAAACCCACTTACAAATTCATCATTTTTTCATTCTTGCTGGATGTTACTCCTGCTATACAATTCAAATGGACTCTGCAGTGCTGGTTAATTGTGTGTGTCAATGTTTCCAGATTATAAATGTCAGTTGTTGGATCAAATAATAGTCTAGATCTTGCTATAATACTATTTTTCAGAGATAATTAGTAATTGCAGTCAATTTACTTTAATAAAAGCCAATTATACACTATACTGTGGGTTAAATTGAGACTTTAACAGAAAAAAAAAGAGGGTCTCAAAAACAAACACAAAAACCTTCTCTCCTACTCTCCCAGACTACAGTATAGATATTCTCCCTAAATGTACGGCCCCCAGACTCAGGACCATAATGTTCTCTGACTCTCCATATGTCTAAGCCTACTTATTTGCTATATAGATATTATACATCTTGACTCCCATAATTATGTATGTTATGGCGTATATTACAGTATTTATGAGCCCCTGTTTATTGCTTTCTACAAGAAAACAGCAATCAAACTGCCAAGAGATAATATATATCTCCCATTTTCAAACTACTAACTTCAGCTCCAGTTAACTATTCTTACTTTAGAGTGGATTCTATACCATTTGTCTATTTCCCTGTTTTAAAATTATTATTTGACTATTGTTTTGTATACTGTTCTATTGCTGTGAAGACACAGATGCCTTGACCAAGGCAACACTTATAGGAGAATGTATTTAATTAGAGGCTATCTTAGAGATTCAGAGGGCTGGTATGTTATCATCATGGCAGCAAGCAGACTGGCATAGCACTGATGTAGTAGCAGAGAGCTTTATGATCTGATCTGCAGGCAGCAGGCAGACAGTGAGACACTGGGCGTGGTGTGGGCTTTAAAAACTTCAGTTCCCATCCTCAGTGACACATCTCCTCCAACAAGTTCTCATCTACTCCAGCAGGGCTACACCTCCTGGTACTTCCAGTTTATCTACTGGTAACTAAGCATGTACGTATATGAGGCTACAGGGGTCATTGCCATTCAAACCACCATAACTAGGTTTCTTGTATTTGAACCTTCTTTAAATCACACCCACGTTTAGACCTTTTCAAACCCTTCCCCACAAAAGGCCTTATACCTTTTCGACCTGATGCAGCAATGGAGGAGATGATGGTACTAGTGGCTGCTGCCCAGCTCAGCTTTACTGTAGGACCCTCAATGCTGACTTGTTCATTACAGGGTCACATAGGGAATAGCACTTATACAGTTTGAAAAATGAATGCAACCAATTCATATTATGCTTTAATACATTGTATTTTATTTTATATATTATAGCTATTATTTATTTATGTATTTATTTATTTTTAACATTTATTTATTACTTCAAGTTATATCTCTATTACTGCCCCCTCCCGACCCTACCCTCCTACCCCCTACTCCAACCCATTCCATCCCTCCCGTGTGTGGTGCCTCTGTTTATCAGCCTTCTTCACTTCATTGGTCACATGAGGTCTAAGAGCTTCCTCTTGCTATTATTAATTATTATATCATACATAGTATATTTTTATTTAGTTATAGTATATGAACAATGTTGTACAGTAAGAAAAGCTGATGAAAAGCCTCCCACCCAAAGATAAAAACTAAAAGAATATGTCATTCTTCTAAGGGAATGTGACATTTTCTAAGAGAAAAGATGATATTTAATACAAATCCATGTGGGTATTATCTGGATATTATCTAATATCTGCAGCCATGTTTACAAATGTAGCCAATGTCTTATTCTTGGAGGAAATGAAAATTTTAAAATCAAGGAAGTAGGGGTTTGAATATTAAAATTTATATAGGTATAGGTAAGCTGGATATATTGGATAAGCCTAAATTTGACATTGGAGAGTCAAAATCAGTCAGTTTGAAGAGCATTCATTATACACTTTCAAACTAAAGCCCAGAAAAAAAAAATCCTGGGACAAAAGAACCGGTAAGCAATATTAGACTGAGAGGTGCTGTCAAGCAACCAACTTTATGTGAAATTGGAGCTCCAAGGGAGAAAAATCAATGTATAAAATGATGTACTTAAGGAAACAGAGCAATTTCCCCTAAATTTTAAAGTAATAAACATTAAGCTGCAGTTATGATGTTCAATCCCAAATACACACATACAAAGAACTTCAAGGTAAAGTTTATTAGACTTAATTTGATTTAGGAAAATGTGTCTTAAAGAAGAAAAATGGTGGAAATTAATTGGAATTATTATTGCAGGCAAGCTGGGCTTCACATGCAACTACCTTGCTGTGAGAAGACCCCTTCCACTGAGAGAATTGCTCAGACATATTCAGTCATAATGTTAGGATATGACTTCAAAAATTAACTCATGAAATGTCTTCCTCTGAAATTTCACATCTGCATATCATTTTAATAGACAAGTTGAAGGTGGACAAATAAGTTCCTAAATTCTCCATCACCAGACCCTTTCTCTGCTCAAGATGCTGCTTGAAGCACCACCCCCTCCTTTTTTCCTTTTTAACACAATCGTTGAAAATTTCAGAAATGTATTCAATGTGCTTTGGTCTTATCTTCCCCTACCCCGTGTCTCCAACACCCTTCATCTACCTCCTAACACTTCTCCCTCCCAGCTTCATAGCCTTGATATTTTTTTTTAATTACTCACTGAGTTCAGTTAGGGCTGTTCACATGCGTGTGAGTATGAGATGATCCAATGCAGTACAGGCAACCTAACAGTGGTCAGCCCAAAAGGAAAAGATGACTCTCTCTTTCTCAGAAGCCAACTAATGGCAATAGCTCCTTCGCTGTGGGGCCTAGGTATCCCCTCCCACATGCTCTTGAGCAGGTTTAATGGCAGCAGCAATAGCTACCTTGAGTTCCTGTAATCGACACCCATGTCATGTCCCAGTAACATCATTTCATAGCACATCTTTCTATCCTCCAGCTCTTACATCTTTCCCATCTTCTCTTTCATTATGTACTCTGAACACTGGAATTAGGGGGCTGATCTAGTTGCCTATCTATGGCTTAACACAGTTTATTCTCAGTATTTTAAACAGTTTCAGGTCTGAATTAATCACTATCCATGTGAAAAGAAGTTTCTCTGACCAAGCTTGACAGCACAAATTTATGTGCACAATTATAAATATTTAGAGACAGTATAACAACATGAGTGTTCCACAAAACATCAATAGATGTCCCTTGCCCCCAGGGCGTATGACAGTCATAGCTGTGGGTTTTGTCTATGTTTATAGTGACAGGCACTAATTCTTTCATAAAGAGAAGGCCTCAAATCTAACCAAGAGAGCAATCAGTTATTCCTGCAAAAAAAAGTCTTGCCACTACTGCACCAGTTTGCACAGTTTGGCCCAGCAGGTCTATAATGCATTAACTACTGATGTCTTTTCTCCCCCAGAAGCCTACGTAGCACACCTTCCAGCGCTATAAAGCTAGACATCAGGAAACTGGATTTCTGGTAAGTCTATCTTGATGTTTACAACCAAAAAGTGTTGTGCCTTCAGCAATAGAGGCTTACCATCTAGTTATGGTGGGTAACCATGAGGAATGAGCTGTTTCAAGTGCTTCTGAGGCCTCCCTGACCAATAACTTGTAAGAAAGTAACACATCGTGGTTAACCAGAAGGAGTGCCTCTCTTTGAACTCTTTTATTTGTATATTTCTAATTAACTTACAAACCAGTAAAGTTTCATGAGGCCCCTTCACATATCACTACTTTTTGTTTACACTCTGCTACCTCTCCTTTTTGGCACCATCTAACCCTATTCCCATTTAAACATTTAGTTACTAGTATTTCTCCATTTCCAGTTCTTTCAAATGATGTATGTTCTACTACCTTTGTTATTTTTCTTTACATTGGTTGTAAGATAATAGCCCCAAATGTGGCTTTTTCAAGAGCACATTATTTTGGTTAACGCTTTCTGTATCCCCATCACTCCACTACCTGCTAAAACCTTTCTGTCTCCAATACTTGCTCTCTCTACTTTCATTTCACCCATATTTTATTGTTCAAGCCCCTAAATTCATCCTTCATTACCTGTTTCTAGTTTCTGGGCTTTGACATGTGTTCTAGGTTAAACACACACATGCACACGCATGTACACATGCACCTTACTCAGTACATTTTTTCCAGTTCATTACTCTATTTACTTGAAGACTTAATGATTTCATTCTTTATAGTTGAGTAATATTCCATCATGTGTGTGTGTGTACCTAGATGCAAAACTACATAGAAAAATGAATTTCTCTCTCTCCTCTCTCTCTCTCTCTCTCAGTCTTCCCTCCTCTCCTCCTCACTCATGTGTGTGTATGTATGTACAACTGGAAAATATCAATACCTTGTCATATGTGTAATGTAATTGCTTCTAAAATCTGTTATGTAATGAGAGTCAAAGTAGCTTACAAATAAAAAAAAATGATGTGAAAAAACCAAAAGATTCATCAAGTTATCTAAGTTAAAGGTGACAGAGCAATATAGCTGAGAATTCTTTGTCAATGTACGTATAATGGTCAGGAAACATGCTGGTTTTAATTACATACAGGATTACTGCAGGGAACTGATGATGACAGCATGAAGTTTGTGCCTGCAATTATTGCAATTTAATTTAATCTCTCCAGAATATGATATATTTCAAAGTTTTAATAGTAATAAAATGCTAAAAAGTGACAATTTGGGCAAAATTGTTAATGGAAATTAAGAAAAAAATAGGAAAACTCCAGGGAACCCATCACTGTAAACAGTTCGTTTTACAACGGTAAATTCCCTAGGTTAGGAACTTCAGGGGACATGAAGATTCCTAGTAAAGGCATTAGGAGAACCCTTTCTGGAGTCCATATGGTGCCTGAATGTTACTCCAGCTACATAACTACATAATGAAAACACTACACTTCTATCAGTACACCTCTCATCTCTTTGAAAATTATTAAATTATATCCACTAGTACTTGCCTCACCAAGGAGTTTAAAATGAACTTGCTAAATGACCATTAGTTTTACTAAATGTTGAAAGCATGACAAAAATAGCTCCTCTTGCATCTGCAAGTTCAAATAGTAGACTCATACAAAAGGACAATGGGAAGGATAGCAAGATGAAACAAAACCAATGAAAACCACTTTAGAGGGTTCACAGCTGTCTAGAATAGTTTCCCAGAAATGCTCATTTTTACTAGGTTCTAAAGAATGTCCTCTGAGAACCTCCATGCAGCAGAGGATCCAAATAGAGGCTAAGACTCACCGCCAAACATTAAGGGGAGTTTGGGGTATCTTGTGGAAGAATGGGGTGGGGGAAGGATAGAAAGTCATGGAGGGGATAAGAACTTCACAAAAAGACCAGTAAAGACAACTAACCTAGGCCCACAGGGGCTCATAGAGACTGAACTACCAAAGAAAGAGCATACATGAACTGGACCTAAGCCTCCTATACATATGTAATTACTGGGCAGCTTGATCATCATGTGGGTCCCTTAGCAAGTAGAGCATGCAGGGTGGGGAGGGGGTTCTCTGGCTTGGACTCTGATGGCTGCATTTTGATCACTTACCCCTAACAGGGCTGTGATGCCTGGCCTCAAAGGAAAATGAAGCCCTAAGCTCTGTTGTGATTAGATGTGCTGAAATAGGATGGTACCTGGCTCCCATTTTCTGAGGAGAAGGGATGGGGGATGGGGGAAGTGGGCAGAAGGAAGGGATCCCAGAGAAGTGGAGGGAGGGGACTATGAGTACATATATTAAAAAAAAAAAAAAACAGCTGATTTCCAGTAGTTATAATAATAAATTAACAAACCAGAAACTTAATAGCCATTTTATTTTTTCAATTTTTATTTCTAGAATTTTATATCATTAAGATTTTACTCTGTAAGTGCATACCCATAGTTGATCATGCTTAAAGTATTCCATTTATTAAAAGCAAATAAATTTCATAAATATCTTTTATTAGATGTGGCTTTACATGTATGTGTGTGGGGGTGTTCATAATTTAGTGGCTTTGTTTCTGTCTCATATATTTGTAAATAACTATTTTCATTTTAAATTATTCATGATGTAATTTTATTTATAAGTTATATTTAAGTGATGCTATATTATATACTATAATTTATGTACTTCTAAGATATTTCTAACTGTGACAAGAGAGTTTCTGAAAGCCTTCTGCTCTTTATATCACTGAGCTATTTCACATGTCAATTATTATGGTTTGCATGAAACCCTCATTATCCTTTCCCTATCTAGTATGTCTATATTGTATATGGGTACTACTCACACTCATACATAACAATCATCTTTCTGAATGGAAGATTGCTATTTGAGGCTAGTATTATTTCATATTTTTACTTTATTCCAGAAATACTCAAGAAATAAGGAGATGCCCATGAGATGGTTTTAGAAGATGAACTGTGTTTAACAGCAAGGGAAAATAACTGATGTTAAAACAGAGATAAGGAAGAGTCATGTGGACTGTGTTCATTTATTGGGATCAGGAGAAAACTGAGGATATATTTCTATTAAATGAACTACTTTAAGGATGCACAGCTAATTGAACTCACTGGTAAGACCATTTCAAGTTGTCAAGAGCAAAAGAGAAAGGGTCGTGATTTGCAGAAAGCTTTCATAAACGTTAAGTTCATTCTTACTGAGTGCCAGTTTTGTGACAAGCCCTAAGGAGCTATTAGGGCAGTACACACAAATCTTGATGACTATTGTATTTTCCAGTGTGGTGTAAGTGTCTATTACAATAAAATAACAAAACTTATGGTAGATAAAACTGATCACATAAACCAGCTGTCTGTGTAAATTTTTTTTTTTTTGAGTGACAGTAACCTTTATTTTAAAGTAACATTTAAGGGTTACTTAGGTTTTTTTTGTGGGGGGGGGGTGTATGATTGATTGGATTTTTTTGAGATACTACTGTGACATCTGGTTATTGCTTTGAATTTAATATTGTAGCCCAGGCTGCTTTCAGACTTACAGCAACCTTTTGGCTTCAACCTCCCCAGTTCTGGGATTATTGGTGTGAACTGCCACATCCAACCTAATATTTTTTTTCTTTTTTTTAATAATTTATTTTTTATTTCTTCAAGTTACATCTCAATCACAATCCCCTCCCT
>CAJQZJ010004763.1:14711443-14765428 GCA_907164525.1 Lophiomys imhausi
TTTTTTTTTTTTTTTTTTTTTTTTTTTTTTTAGTTTAAGGTATTTCTTTTTTCCCCCAAACAGCTCTCCCTTTCAGTCCAAAAAATGGTTCTTTTTCTTATAACTATAAATACAATACAAAACAACAGAAATAAATAGGCCACAATTATAAGAGTTATATGGCTTAGCATACATTCCCAATGTCCAGTCCATATGTATTTGGCACCTGATTTTAACATTCTACTATCTAACCATCTCCATGAGTTTAAAGTTCTATATCTAACTCAGCTTTCATACTAATTTGCCTCATAACTTTAAAAATATCTTCTTAGATCCAGAACACCCTCTTGATTCCTAAACAACTCAAAATTTAACTATGAGACTCTAGCTATCTATTCTCCAACCACCTCAGAGACCTGAGAGGGATAAATATATCTGATTATATAGGAAGTGCAGGGCCTGCAGCTTCCAAAACTAAAAAATGACATACCAGTGGCTGCCTGGACAGTTCCCATTTTCTCTCCATACATTACAGCATCAATCTTCAGCCATTTGGCCCCATTTCTCTGACAGACATTGATTGTAGAGCAGGAATTATGAAGGACTTACCTTCCCTGTCTTGGCAGAGCTAGGCTGTCGACTTATCTGCTTCCAAGTTTTATCCTTTTTGGACAGAAGTCTGTCTACAGTTGAAGCAAGGGGTTTTTCTTGCCAAGAGAACGGCTTACCACCAATTCAATCATCTCCCACTGGAGATTCTTCGATGCTCATCTTCTACTTGGAGTAGAATAGGGGGTGCTGTCAGGAGCTGACATCTCTCGATATCAAAAAATCTTAAGAAAACATCTTTGAATGCCATATTCTGCAGATCTCTTGAGGTTTTTGAAGATGCCCTATCTATCTCATATTTAGATAAGCAAATATTGCCTGTCTCTTAGCAACTTGATTTCTGAGTAGCTTAGAAAATAACTGTGATAGACTGTCATAGTAACTAACAAAATGACACGTTTTCATGACTATTAGTTTCCGTTTCTTAATTATCCTAAACAGTTTATGTCAGTTGGTAGCGAGAGGTCAAAACTTGACATTTCATTTTTAAGTATTACTATGAACAATACCTTTAAGAAGCGTTACCCTTAATTTTGTATCATTATACAAAGATCAATACCAATGTGGCCAAATATAATCTTAATTTTATATCAATATACAAAGATCAATACTGATGTAGCCCAATACAATCTTAATTTTACATTAATATACAAGGGTCAATACCATTGTGGCCAAATATAATCTTAATTCCAACCTAATATTTTTTAAATTTTAGTCATATATTATTAGTGGGTTTTGTTGTGGCATTTTCATTTATGTACATATGCATTTTGATCATATTTACCTCACCTTCTTGTCCCCTTTCCTCTTCTTTTTTTTAATAATTTATTTTTTATTTTTTCAAGTTACATCTCAATCACAATCCCCTCCCTACTTGCCCCTCCAGTCCCACCCTTCCACCCTCCTCCCCCTCAACCCCCCCCATCCTCTTCTCTTCTTTTTTTTTTTTTTTTTTAGTTTAGGGTATTTCTTTTTCCCCCCAAAAGCTCTCCCTTTCAGTCCAAAAAATGGTTCTTTTTCTTATAACTATAAATACAATACAAAACAACAGAAATAAATAGGCCACAATTATAAGAGTTATATGGCTTAGCATACATTCCCAATGTCCAGTCCATATGTATTTGGCACCTGATTTTAACATTCTACTATCTAACCATCTCCATGAGTTTAAAGTTCTATATCTAACTCAAATGGCTGAAGATTGATGCTGTAATGTATGGAGAGAAAATGGAAACTGTCCAGGCAGCCACTGGTATGTCATTTTTTAGTTTTGGAAGCTGCAGGCCCTGCACTTCCTATATAATCAGATA
Organism: Lophiomys imhausi; assembly: GCA_907164525.1. Taxonomy (NCBI): domain Eukaryota; kingdom Metazoa; phylum Chordata; class Mammalia; order Rodentia; family Muridae; genus Lophiomys; species Lophiomys imhausi. Next base: position 14,713,342 of record CAJQZJ010004763.1, read on the forward strand.
TATTTATCCCTCTCAGGTCTCTGAGGTGGTTGAAGAATAGATAGCTAGAGTCTCATAGTTAAATTTTGAGTTGTTTAGGAATCAAGAGGTTGTTCTGGATCTAAGAAGATATTTTTAAAATTATGAGGCAAGTTAGTATGAAAGCTGAGTTAGATATAGAACTTTAAACTCATGTGTAAATTTTTTTAAGCTGTGTGTAAAATCTCTTCAGTGTAGACTTACTTATCTGGACTTATACGCTTAAGAGGTATCTGCTGAATGTTTTCAGAAAAAGCTATTGAAATTAACACAATTAACTGTAAGAACAAAAATTCCACACAGAAATTCCCAAACCCAAATTGGTTTGTGATAGTTGATTCTTATATCAATTAGCCACAAATTAGAAAAACTTGAGTAGAGACATTCAACTGAGACAATGCCCTGACTGCCTTAGCTGATGTGTGAAAACTCACCCAAGTGTGGTACACCCTCTATCGCTGTCCAGAGAAGGGTGTGGCAGAAGGAAGATTATTTGTATTTTTGTTGATTATTATTTGTATTTGGTTGATTTTCTGATACTCTCAGATGTGAGACAATCTGGTACTACTTCAGTGTAGGCTGAGTTAATACATTTTACAACACACACACACACACACACATACACACACAACCCAGTAGACCATCCAACTGGATCATGATTTATTTTTTAAGTCAAAGATGAGCTCAGGTGTGTGGCACACGCCTTTAACCCCAGCACTTGAGAGGCAGAGGCAGATGGATTTCTGTGAGTTCAAGGACAACCTGGTTTACAAAGCAAGTGCAGGATAGCCAGGGATCTATTAAACAGAGAACTCCTGTCTCAAACAACCAAAAAAAAAAAAAAAAAGCCAAAGATGAGATACTTTGAAGACACTCATAAATATAATATTACAAACTAATTGTATTTTCAGTGTCCTATTGCAAATTATTTCCTCATTCCACTTAAGTTTAAAATAGTTCTTTTATATGTAATTTTTTATTTAAAGTATTATTAGTGAGCTTCAAAAGGTGGGTAGTAATATATTCAAGCCATAGCATTATTGAATTGGAGTCTTAATTTTAATGATGTTATAAAACTATTGGTGCCCAGCAATAGTATCTAATTGATTAAAGCAAGGCAGTCGCGGTTGCCCTTAAGAACAACAGGACCAAATCAGTAACCATAATAAGCAACTGAAAATAGAACTCCTGGGAACTATATAGTTACATGGTATTCTAAAGTAGTTTTATTCCAACTTAGGGCACAACTCATTCTGCATTTAGCTTGATTGACATTGTGATGGTCTTTGCCAGTTACCTAATTCCAGACTTCTGTGAGGTCACTTGTCTCAAAGCCTTTGAAGAGCTAGAGACATTTGTAGGAAGGCTGATACGACTTTAGAAACAGATGGAAAAATTCTTCCTCTTGGCCACCATTAAAGGAGCCAAGATTCTGCACAGCCATGACTGGAACCTTGGAATATGGAAATATGTATATGTAGAGCTACTGTTCAGATGATGGCCCTTGGTGACTCACAGAACCACTGACGAACAGGACTGTGAATTGCTTCTACAGTGAAAGTATGTAAGTTGGTTTTGACTAAAATTGGTTTAAAAATGTAGTTTTTTATGGCTCCCTTAAAAAGAATTACTGAACTCATGTATATGGCATAATTTCTCAAACATTAATTATACCCTTATTAATGATTTTGACTTTACTAAGGGTAAAGACAGTTAGTAGGAAAAGTAAAGCATCTGAATTAGTACTTTGACAAAATTTAAATAAAAAAAAAACCATACCCCGTGTGTTGGCAGGTAATCAGTTCTCACAGTCAAAAGCAAAGAAGAAAAGTGATTACACAAAACCCATGAAGGCATGCCAAGATCCCAGGGATTCATGTGGAGTGTTCCCTAGAGTTGTACTCTGCTAAAAGTCAGTGAAAGGTTTATACAGTATTGTTTTTCAGAAATAATTCAGAAAATTATTTTTTTAGAATAGGCTAATTTTTCAGAAACAAACATTTTGCTCATGTCACCAACTAAAATATGCAAAGGAAAAAAGAAAATCCACATGTACTGAATAAAAGAAGATATAAATACCAGTCGGTCTTCTGACTAGATGCAGAACAAGGTACAATTCTCCAAGTACATAAAAGTCATATCTCTGTCTCTCTCTCTCTCTCTCTCTGTGTGTGTGTGTGTGTGTGTGTATGTATATGTCTCTATCTCTCTGTCTCTTCTGATTCTGTCTCTTTGTCTCTGCCTCTGTGTGTTTCTGCTGGCTTATTTTCATTGTATAACATAATATAATATAATATAATATAATATAATATAATATAATATAATATTGTTGTATTTAGTTACACTTCTCAGCACAGTGTACTCTGTGTAGTATATACTCCATGTACTGAGTATATGACACAGTGCTGTTTTAGTTTGTGGTTTGCTCCATAGTTTATAAGATATAAGACAGGCCAGTGGTTTAAATGGATGTAGGGCAAGCAGCAAATATCCATTAATAATGAATGCAGACTCTGAAAGAAACTGTGTCTTCTTCCCCTTGTGAAAAGATATGAGATATAAGGTGTGACTGTAATACTTTAAATGAGAACTAATTCTTCCTCTTGTGGCCAAGAAGTGTGAAAGAAATCTGTGGGTCCATGAAGAAGCTTGATCTGTGTGTTTTAGCTTCTGTTTCTTATGGCTCACTTCCAGTATACCATCTGGTGCCACTAATCCGAGTGAAGGCAATGATAATTTTGTGACTAGCATTTGTGTACCATTGATCACAGGAACTTGCAAAACACCCTATTTTAGAAATTGTTATGAGAGAAGAGATGTCTGATGCTCATTCTCTTTGCTCTCACACCAAGGACATTGGCTTCATCCTGCTGGTTTTGAATTTACAGGAGAAAGGTGATTCTGGAACCAACAGTTATAGCTTCTCCTCTTCCTCAACAAAAAACCTGGGAATTCTGGTAGTTATAATAAACAAACAAACAAACAAACAAAAACAAACAAACAAACAATTACAGGGACCCTAAGGCCTTTGAATATGTTTTCAGTTTTAGTAGATGCCATTAAAATTAACTCTATGCATTACTATTCTTATTTACATTGAAATTTCATTTGCCTTATGTTTGTTTGCTTAAATAATACTTCCACAGGCTTCAAAAATCATAGATGAACATTAAGCTGCCTTAACTGAATCTCCTGAATACTACACTGTACCTGTGGCAAATATCTTTTGCTTTGAAATAGGAGAACATTTTCAATTTTCAAATCATGCTTCAAACCAATGCTCATTTAATTTATTCATATAATTATTTGCATTCCATAGAAATTAAAGATAGATTATTACCCCATTCTATATAATGTGATAATATTTAATAGTAACTATGTAGACTAAAATACTGATACATACACAAGATCTGAGATTTTATGATTTACAGATGTTCAAATTTTATACCATATATCGATATTGTATGCATTTTACAAAAGAAAAACATGGAGTTCAAAGAGTATCATAAACTGTCTTTCATAAATTCATCATTCCACATTAATTCTATTAACTTTTAAAGAATGAAATTGTTTCCTTTCATCACAGGTGCCATGGAAAAGAGGTTTTTGGAAATGCCTGGTGAGGTAACATTTCAGATCTGTTTGTGGAACACTTTTATGAATTCACTTTATCCCTTCCCTCTGCTTATTCATTGAGTACTTTCATATCCACTCATTCTAAGAATAGCTTATCATAACTGTTTATCAGTCATCAGTTAGTCTAGGATTACCTTCTACATCCATGAAAATTATCTAGTTCCCAGATGCTCAACTTTGTACACTGAAGCAAAATCACTGGTAAGCCTATTGCCCTCACCTTTAACATCTAGTTCCATGAAATTTAATCCCCATATTTATTTCCTAGAATGACTAATATAAATTAACATAAGGTTTCATTGATTTTATTGTAAATTATTTCCTAGATTTGTTTGTATTAAAACCATGGCATAGATGAGGTTATGCATAAGGTAATAAATTAGGAAATAATGCCTTGCTGGAGAAGCAGAGCATCACAACTGTCAATTCTTCACAAGGTGATTATAATAGACACTCTGTAGAAAACAGGACCATGCTTATATAATAACGTAGTTGTTCTCAACCTTCCTAATACCGTGACCCTTTAATACAGTTCTCATCTTGTGGTGACCCACAGCCATAAGATTACTTCATTGCTCCTTCATAACTGTGATTTTGCTAGTGTTATGAATCGTAATGTAAATATGTTTTGTAGACAGAGGCTTGCCAAAGGAGCTGTGACCACAGGTTAAGAAACAATGTAATAAAAGGAAGGGAAGAGGATGGGGGGGTTGAGGGGGAGGAGGGTGGAAGGGTGGGACTGGAGGGGGGAGTAGGGAGGGGATTGTGATTGAGATGTAACTTGAAGAAATAAAAAATAAATTAGAAAAAATAAAAAAAATAAAAAGAAACAATGTAATAAAGCATACTTCTGCTGTCACTGGAAGAACATGGAAAAGTCAAAACCTAAGCTAATCCATCATGAAGAATCCTCCTCCTTCCGACCCAACATCTACATAGAGAACACACTACTATTTGAACCTATTTGGTATTTTATAAATCGCCTAAATCATATGCTTGCTTTTAGGAGCATGAGTTATAGGATTTCAAACAAAATATTTGTTTTTTGAGACAGCATTTTACTTTGTAGCTCTGGTTGGCCTAGAACTCACTGTGTAGACCAGGTTGGCCTCAGACTCACATAGATCTGTCTGCCTCTGCTTCTGCCTTTGCCTCTGGAGTGCTGGGATTAAAGGTATGTGTCACTACATTGGGTACAAATAGGATTCTTTCAAAGAGGTCATAAAAATTATCTCAGTCTGTGACATACCTGAGCCAAGTAGACTCTAAGCATGTTGCTTTCTTTCTCAAGCATTACAATGTATAGACAAGCACATAGTTCATTAAAAAATAACTATTCTATAGCAGCTGCCACTCAGTGTAAAGATATTATACATTAGTAACTATATGTACAATGATCATGAGTGATAATTCTTTTTAATTACATTTATTTATTACTTATAGTTACATCTCCCTTAAAACCCCCTACTTCCACTCTTCTTAGTCCCATCCTCCTACCCTCTACCCTGTCTCCCTCCTATCCTACTCCTCTGGTGTGGGCACCCCACTTTTCAGCCCCCCTTCAGTCATCAGCCATTTGAGGGCTAAGAGCTTCCTCTTGCACTGCAGTCCTACATAGCAGCTCCACTAGTGCAAAAGATCCCACTAACAGGTAACAAGGTCGATGTTCCTGTTCCTTTTGTCTGTTGGTTGTAGGGTAGTTATCCTGTACTATATGGCTAAAATTCAGTTAACAATTAGATTCTTATTTCATCAGATCATGGTTAAACTTCAATTCCCAGAACCCAGATCTTGAAGGTTCCTGACACCAATTTTAGTAGCAAAAATGTCAAGTATATATCCATTCTAAGTGACAAATATCTGAAGGTAACCATGATCTGTTTAAAAAGTAGTTGAAAGAGTTTGAGAAGGATATGGCAATGTGCCATTGAGGAGACTTTTAGCATGAGAGTGCCGGACTTGCACTTGAGACAAACTATCATTTTTCCTTAAAATTGAAGAGCAAGAATATCACTGAGGCACTGTCAAAGGGTTACTATTAGAATGAGGAGCTGCATCTCCTGCAAGATCTGAAAACCAGGCCTATGAGCAATCTGACTGGCTGGACAGCAGTCCCAGCTGGAGTGTCAGCTGCAACCCTCTCCAGGCAGTGTTTAGGTTTTTAGACTACATGTCTAAGATACACCAGGAGGAAATCATGCCATGTTCAGAAAAGCAAGTCTACTGTATCTATTCTCCATGTCTTCAAATTTAGCTGAAGAATTGGCCCTGACATTAAATAGACTGGAGGAGACCCAAATGATGGGGAGCCCACATAAGCCAACATGCCACTGATCAAGTTTCAGCTTCTCCACTTGCTAATGGACCCTTTCTCTTTTCTGACCTGTTGGTTTGTGCTCATAGTTAACATTCATGATTTAGATAAGACTTTTCTAAAGGATTTTTAACATGTGTTCTAACATATTCTATCATTTTATAACATCTACTGAAAAAAAGACATTAGAGATTTAAGGCCTTTTTTTGGTTCTTTAAAACATACTTAGCCCATGAAAGAAGATATGAGAGAGAGAGAAAGAAAAAAAAAGTTGGATTTATTAAAATTCAGAAAAAGTAGAATGAACATTAGGCTATCAACTTATAAAAAAGCAACAATGAAAAAATAGGGAAAAATATGTATCATATGTTTCAGAAAATGCAGCAGTTGCCTGGAGCTAAGAAGAAAATCGCACATCCAGACCCAAGAGAAAATCTTGTGAAATGAATAACTGCAAATGCAAGGATTTTATACCAAAATATGCTTATGAATATAAAAATTAAAATGCTATGAGATCATTCAGGTCTTATGGCATTCTACATCCTATTTCTATTCCCTAATCTCCATCTCGAAGTGACTGTGAGACAGTCACAAGTCACATTGCATTCTGTATTTCTAAGGAAGAGAAAAAGAAAAGGGGGACAGTCAGTTGTTAGCATCAGTCAATACTAATTTACAGAAAATTCCACACTCAACATGACTGTAGTTTAACAATCTTACTTATTTTCCACTTTAAAAGGAGTAGACTGGGGGAGACTTGGGAGCAATGGGACCACAGAAGGGCAGGAAGAGAGAAGAGAGGGGCAGAAAGCTGATGAATGGGAAATCAGGAGGATAAAAGGCAGAAGTAAAGAAAGAGGATGAAAGGGAAGAGAAAGGGAGCAGAAGGAAAGAAGAGACAAATGAAGGAAAACTGTGGAAGAAAGAAGGAAGCGCAGCTAGAAAATGATGATGCAGGGAGATTAAGAGGAGGCAGAGGCAGCATCCTTGTTCCATACTGGACGAGTTTTCAGTCAGGTCTGTTTCCCTCCTTTGTTTAATTCCAGAGAGGAAAATTTTCCATCTACAAGACAGAAAGCATATTTCAGCTGTCTACACTTAATTCTTGACTGACACCAAGTACAGTGTTCCTATATGCTCATAGCTGCATGATGATTTTATGGCAATAGAACAAGAATGTAATAAACTGAGGTGCCACACTCATTTGGGGTAATATCAGGTAAGAGGGTTACACCCACGGAGGGAAATCTTGGCTACAGATGATATGCAGTGATATCCTTAACCTTTGGGTGGTAGGGTTTAGCTGTCTCTTATTACATTCCCAACAAGTTCACATGATAATCACATGTATTGGGTAAAATACAAAGGTGCGCTGGGAAGACAACATAAATACTTCAAAATAATTTGACTTCTAACCTACTGATGGGGTTAGACACACTCCCTATAGGCAAACAGATAGGACCATGACTAGGTAACAAAGGTGGTAAATTTCCAAGATGCCTGGCTTTTTCCTTACCCAACTGACTTGAGACAAAAGTCTTGAAGGTTTAAAATAAAGGCCACTTGGACTGTTCCTCCCACCAGTAAGCCCCTGCTGACAAACTGGTTCAACCAGTCCAAGCCAGATCAGGATATGTTTACACAATAGTTGTAGGCCAGTCAACTAGTAGTACCTTTCTTCAAAATGACCAATCCTAAATTAGAGGAGGAAGACCTTGAAAGACTTTAAAAACCTGCAGCCCTCAAGAGGAAGCCTGGTTTTGGCTTAGCGATTCCCTCTTGGCTTTGCAGAGGGACTTCTTTTCAGTGTGTTTACTGTTGTTTGCGTTCCCTCACCTCTAGTAAAAGCCTTTCTACAGCTGCTGGATCCATCTGCTTCTGTCTGCTATGTTCTAGATTACTCTGCTGTTACATGCTGCACTTGAGATTTTTTTTTATATATGTAAGTACTTTATTTTTTTTCTTCAAGTTACATCTCAATCACAAACCCTTCCCTATTCCCCCTTCCTGTCCCACCCTTCCACCCTCTTCCCCCTCAACAGCTTCCCTTTTCAATCCAACAAATGGTTCTTTCTCTTATAACAGTAAATTTTATACAAAACAGCAGAATTAAATATGCCACATTTATGAGAGTTAAATGGCCCAGTATACCTTCCCAATGTCCAGTTCTTACATATTTGGCCCCTGACCTTAACCTTCTACCTTCTAACCATCTCCATGAGTTTAAAGTTCTATAACTGACTTAGCTTTCATACTAACTTGCATCACTATTATAACCATCTTCTTAGATCTAGAACGCCCTCTTGATTCCTAAACAACTCAAAATTTAGCTATGAGACTCAAGCTGTCTATTCTTCAACCACCTCAGAGAGCTGATTCTTCCCCAAAATAGGCCCATTTTAAAGATTCTACAGGGCTGACTAACTGGTTAGAGTTGTGTATATGAACAACTGGAATACCATGTTACCCTCGAGGGCTTTTGATTCAGTTCACTTTCTCTGTTAGTTAAAGAATTAAAAGGTAAAAAAAAAAAATCTCTCTCTAGAAGAGATTTTTTTTTTTTTACCTTTTGATTCAGTTCACTTTCTCTGTTAGTTAAAGAATTAAAAGATAAAAATTTTTTTTTTTTATCTTTTAATTCTTTACCTAACAGAGAAACTGAACTGAATCAAAAGCCCTCGAGGGTAACATGGTATTCCAGTTGTTCATATACACAACTCTAACCAGTTAGTCAGCCTTGTAGAATCTTTAAAATGGGCCTATTTTGGGGAAGAATTTAGTTCAGACTTTATTAGTTGTATTGGCCTACAGCTATTGTGTAAATATGTCCTGTTCTGCTTTGGACTTGTTGAGACAGTCCATTAGCACCGGGCCTATTGGCAGGAGGAACAACCAAAACAGGCCTCTGTTTTAAGGTGTCAGGCTTTTTGTTTCAGGCCAGGAAGGTAAGGAAGAAGCCAGGCATCTTGGAAATTTGCCACCTTTTTACCTAGTCATGTTCCTATCTGTCTGCCTATCAGGGAGTGTGTCTAACTCCTGCTCCATCAGTAGGTTAGAAGACAAATTATTTTGAACTATGTTGTCGTCCCAACACACCTTTGCTTGATTCTTTACTCTGTTTTTACAAATAAAAATATACTAATATAGGACTGACATGAGAAAAAATGATAACTTTTAACATATATCTCCACACAGTCACCCAATTAGCTATCATTTTAGGCATTTGCAGCAGTTGTAGTCTCCTCCCACTCCCTCCTGGCCATCCTTCCCCTCCTTCTCATGTTCTTCCTTCTCCTTTTCTCTTTTTTTGTCTCCTCCTTCTGTGTTCTGTCCTGAGTGAATAGAATGAGATTAATCAAAGTACTCCTGATTTGTGAGCCTGAACCACAGATTAGCTGTCAATCACAGTGAATTTAGGTTCCATTTAATCTTTGTCATTCAACTTTCAAGTGTATAATCTATATAAGAAAGGCAATGATTATTCCATTTTAAATGACAATTAAAGCATTTAGTTGGAATTGTCTGTCAATAGGAAAAAAGTTTTTAATTGAGTGTTCATCTCTGCAGTTAAAATTGAAAGGACCTGTAACCTCTTAATCTCTTCCTTTATCAGTGAGTGAGAATACTTGGAAAAGTAGACAAATTAATGCTTCAAATTTGACACTTTTTTTTTATAAAATAGCAGTGTATATTTCTGATATCACGTTTTTTCTATGCTATCTTGAGATAAGTCTGTAATTAAAAAGTAGTATACTTTGCTTTCACAAATCTAAATGAAATTTCCCTGTGAGCCCTCTTAGGCTCAAACATACAAGGACCAGATTTCTACATGGCCCTGTCCCACCATCCCTATTATGACTCTCTCATCCTTATGGTTGAGGAAAACAACTACATGGAAGCTAGCAGACTTAAAGAGTAAAGAAGAATAAACTATGTAGGTTTTTGTTTCTCTACTGGTTTGATTGAGAGAAAGGTTTTTAGAATATTTTTTTTCCTTTATTTTTTATTTCTTCAAGTCACATCTCAATCGCAGTCCCCTCCCTATTCCCCCCTCCAGTCCCACCCTCCCATTCTCAACCCCCCATACTCTTCCCTTTTTTTTTTTTTAAGTTTAAGGTATATCTTATTTCTCCCTAGAGTTTCCCCTTTCAGTCCAACAAATGGCTCTTTCTCTTATAATAATAAATACAATACAAAACAACAGAGATAATTAGGCCACAGTTATGAGGGTTATATGGCTTAGCGTACATTCCCAATGTCTAGTCCATATGTATTTGGCACCTGACTTTAACATTCTACTATCTAACCATCTCCATGAGTTTAAAGTTCTATATCTAACTCAACATTCATACTAACTTGCAACACAATTTTAAAAGCATCTTCTTAGATCTATAACACTCTCCCACTTAACATGTAACTGACCAATATGCTGTCAAAAGACAAGATCTGATTTGAAAGGTTTGAGAAATGTTGCCACCCTTCTAGGAAAACTTATGCCTAACCCAAATCAGCAGCTATATTGCATTAAAGAACAATAACAGATATTAAATATGTTTCTATTTCTCCAATTTTCTCTCTTTTTACTTTTCCTCAGAAATGTTGCAATTGCCCATTTTCCCAAATTTGATTTTTTATTATGTAAATCCATATTACACAATACACACGTGCACACACACCACACACACACACACACACACACACACACACAATAATCAAAGTTAGAATCATGAATTATATACTTTTAAAAACTCCAGTCTCCGTCACAAGAAACCTCTTTTTCAGGTGCTTGTTTACGGTAGTGCAAATAACTTACAAACCAATATAAACTATCGCTATTGCACCCGAGAGCACCTCAGAGCTTGAAGGTAAGCCCCTATTGCTGGAGACACTGCAAACTTAAGACATAAAACTCAGTTATTTAAGCTGGATCTAACCTTCTTCCTGCAGTCCAGTGTAGGGGTTAGATAAATTAGATTTAGAAAATATATAGGAGTTTCTGATACTGTCTCTTAATTCGGGGCCTGAAGAGCATTACCAGCATGAAGTCAGCAAAAACAGGAAAGACTTAATAGACTGAAAAACAAGGTTGAAGTCAGGAAAAACAGGAAAGACTCAATAGACTTGAAGAAACAAAGTATCTGGCCTGACATTATTTTCAGCTGCTAAGTGGGTGGAGCCCAAATTAAGCTAAAACAGAGTTCCTCCTATTTAAGGACAGTGCATGGAGCCCAGAAAGAAGAAGAGGCTCCTGATGCTAGAGAGCTCCAAGAGTCCTGCTGAAAAAAAGGGCTGGCCATTGATGGCCAGCTCTCTCCCTGAAGCAGAAAGAAGCCGGTGAGCAGGTGAGCAAAGAAAGCCTGAGCAAGACACCAAAAGGCCAAGGACTAAACCCTGTGTCTCAGTTTTTGCCTAGAGGGGTTTGATCTGTCCGAACAATGGCCTAAAAGAAATTGTGCCTGGCTTTAAGGACTGAGGCAGAGCAGCTGAGTTCCTGATTCAAAAGAAGTAAGTTGGCCTGCAGAAGGCTGGGGTCTCCCACAGAGAAGAAAGCATGAAGCCTTATTTAAGGTGAGACTGCAATAACCAATTTACCCTGACGAACCTGCATCTGAGAGATCCAGAAAAAGGACTGCTAAGTGCGTTCAAGAATCTACAACAAAGACTGTGTTCCTGATGACTGAGGACCTGCCCCAGAGACTGTATCATTCTAAAAGGTTATGAAAGTAGTTGTTATAATTATCAATAAGTTTAGTGGATAGGTTAAAGGGGTTGTAAGAATTTATAGGATTAATAGTTAAGAAATTGTTGGTGTTTGTTATAAGTGAATTTAGTAATAAATAAATAAGTGATAAATAATAATTTAAAAGTTTGGTTACAGTCCAGCTTCAATTTTACCAAAAAGGATTAAGTAAACTGCCAAGAGAGGGAAGCAATTGGTAGCCCTACCCAGATGCGGCACCTACAAATGGCAAAAATGACCAGCATGGCAAGATAACCATAAAGGGGCCATAGTGGTACTCACATGTTGGTGGCAATCAACAGCTGTCTAAGTGGACTTAAAGTCCATTTGACATAAAGAATATCATGCCTGGTACTAGAAACCTAGACAAATACACAGAGCTAGTGAGGTCATGAATCTTAGAAGAATTGAATGAGTAATTCTTTAACTACATTCTAATTTTTGTCTTTATCTCTGTAGATAAGTGTAGCTATCACCCTTCATCAAGGAAGTTTCTCACCACAGCAAATAGAGGCCTTTACAGCAAACTACACCTGAACACAATGCAAAGACCAATGGACTGTAAGGAGGTCCGACCACAATGGATACATCTATAGTACAGCTCCCATATCTGTGACTCAAGAACTATCCTAGAAGAAGGGGTAGAAAAATTCTAATAATCAGAATGCTAGCAAGTGAGCTATGCGAGTACTTCTCTTAGAAATGCCTGCATCATCAAGACCTAAACAGTTACAACATCTATACATACAATAAACTAGAAGGGAAAATTTTTATGCTTTCCCAATCCTAGAAAAAGAACTACAGGCAACTATTAATTAAATATGGGAGAATTAGCCTCCTTAAAGGATGAGCCTCTTAACTGGTTATCCAATACGAAGAGGTCAGCCCTAAAACCATATACAGACAGATAACAAAAATGGACTTAGGTTTTTAAATTTTTGTCTTTGCTTTGTTTAATTGTGTGTGTGTGTGTGTGTGTGTGTGTGTGTGTGTAAAACAAAACAATCAAAGGAAAAGAGTATGTCAATTTAGTGTGGGTGGAAACACAGAAGGGCTTGAAGGAAGGGGTTGGGGGAGGGGCTGGAGGGAAGAAATGAAATGGTCATTGATGTAATTACATGTTGATTTATAATGTAAAATAAGTAAAATAAAATTGGGACTCTAAATGTGCTCATATCATTTGCATTACTAATATATAACCACATTGTAGCTGGGTAAACACAACTATATTAGCTAAGAAAGAATAAGTAATTCTAATCCAAATCATACAAAATATACATGGCTATGATCATAGCTTACTGAGGAAAAGAACCAAGTTATGTTTAAGTATCTAATTTAACCCTATAACAAAAGTAAGAAAAAGAGCAAAAATAATAATAATTTCTAAAAAGTGAAAAAGTGTCTGTCTTTGGGAATTTGGTATATAACTACACATTTGAATAAGTTGTTTGATGTCACAAATTGCTTTCAGTTCTTATTATAAGCATGATCACTGAAAGCAACTTAAGGGAGGAAAGGGCTTAGTTCATCTTACATGTCAAGGTAACAGTCTATTGCTGAGAGAAAGTTAGGGCAAAAACTCAAAGGAACCTGGAGCAGACACCGTGAAGAAAGGCTGCTTACTGGCTTACTCTCTCAGTCATTCTGCTAGCTTTCTTCTACTGCTCAATCCTACCTATTTATGTATGGTTCCACCCTGATCAGGCTGGTCCCTCCAACATCAATCATCTATGATGCCCATTGCTGCTTTATTTGTAATAGCCTGAAGGTAAAAACAGCCCGGATGTCTACCAACTGATACATAATAATGAAGATGTGGTACAATTGCACAACAGAATATTATTCAGATACTTAAAAAATGAAATCATCACATTGCAAATAAATAGGTGGATCTGGTATCAATCAGTCTGTGTGGGGTAACCCAGACCTTAAACGACAAATATTGCATGTTTTCCCTTACATATGGACATGAGCTATCGAGCTTTTGCTATGTATATTACACTACAGATTAACTCAGAGGTGCGTAGTATATAATAATAAGGGTTGGGAGAGTGAATTCTCCCAAGGAAGGAGAAATAGAATATTATTATGGAGAGATAAAGGGGAAACTAGAATAGGAGTATTCAAAGTAGAAAGAATGGAAGAGCATGGTAGAGGGGGTAATATGTGGTGGGACGATTAAATAAACACATAGAAGCTTCCTAAAATATATACATATATGAAAGAAATTTAAGTTGAGACACTATAATGGGGGAGACAATGTCTGAACTAAACATAATATGCCACCAGGTAAAACTCCCAGTGCTGGGAATGGGTTGCATTTTGTTGAGTCACTGGACTGCCACCCACACACATATAAACGTCACTGGCTATTGTCAAGGTTATGGGTTGCTCTCTATAACCTGATGGTAAGACCATATTGCTGAGGACATTACCTACTTATGTCACCAAACAAGGAAAAGTTGAAATTGTGCCAGCCAGAAGCTTCATCCCTATTAACTAGTATCCATGGTGTTGGAAGATTCTCAGAACACTACTGTTGGGAAAAGGTAGTTATCAATATCACACAGCTAAAAACTGTGCAACCTACAATGGTGACTTGACTTCAAGATATATTGATACAATGTTGGCACATATTTAATGGGAGTAACCACACAATTTTCAAAATTGGATTTAAGGCCAACACTATGAGATGGAACCCATACCTGATATTGTTGAAGTGGTCAAGAACCTGAGACTATATAGGCCATGGGCCTAGGGGAAAACCTATTATTATTATTATTCTGCTAAAGAAATGTAGCAATAAAATGACTCCTGATGAAGTATTGCTATACCCATAGACCAGTGTGCATCATTCAATTCTCATCAGAGAAGCTTTTACCTTCAGTAGATGGGAATTAACACAGAGACCCACAGCTGAAGACAGTAAAAGACCTTGGAGTACTCAGTCCCAACTGGGATGTCTTTAGTAAACCCCTCCCCATCTATGTGGCATAGGAGGGATAAATATTTTAAAAGCCGGAAGTGGGACATGACTTCAAGAAAATAGTAGTGTCTTCTATAAGCAATAGGACTGATGCATATGTGAACTCACAGAGACTGTGGCAACGCATACAAGACCTGCAAAAGTTCAATTCAGAAAAGTCCCAGAAATAAAATTTGCTTTGACTTTCATTTTTGTTTTTTGAAAATTTTTATAGAGAGAGAGAGGGAAAAAATCAAGGTTAAATAGGGCAGGAGATGGGGAAAATATGGGAGGCATTGAGAGAGGAAAAAACATGATCAATATATTTTTTGAAAAAATGATTAAAAATAAAATCCATCTCACATCTGTCAGAAAGGCTAATATCAAAATCTTAAATGACAGCACGTGCTGGCGAGGGTGTGAAGAAAGAGGAACACTCCTCCATTGCTGGTGGGAGTGCAGGCTTGTACAACTACTATGGAAATCAGTTGGACAATATCTTAGAAAACTTGGAATAGCTCTACCTCAAGACCCAGCCATACCACTTCTGGGTATGCATCCAAACAATTCCACACCAAACCACAAGGATATTCCTCATCTATGTTCATAGCAGCTTTATTTGTAATTGCTGGAAAATAGAAACAACCCAGATGTCCCCCAACCAAAGAATGGATTTAAAAAAAAAAAACTGGTACATTTACACAATGGAATACTACTCAGCTATCAGAAACAATGAAATGCAATTTGCAGCCAAATGGATGGAACTAGAAAAGCTTATCTTGAGTGAGCTAACCCAGACTCCGAAAGATGCACATAGAATTTATTCACTTATAATTGGATTTTAGCCATGTAGTATAGGATAGCTATCTTACAGCAAACACACCAAAAGGAACAGGAACATAGACCTTGTTACCTGTTAGTGGGACACTTTGCTCTAATAGAGTTGCCACATAGGCCTCCAGTGCAAGAGGACGCTCTTAACATATGACTGTTGAACTGACAGGGGCTGATATGTAGGGGTAGCCCACTCCGGAGGATTAGGATAGGTGGGAGATTGGGGAGAAGGGGACAGAGGGACTGGGAGGGGTGGAGAGAAGGGACTGTGATGGAATTGTAACTTGAAGTAATAAATAAACATATAAAATAAAATAAAATCTAAAAACAACAAAAAAACAAAATTCCTTAAAGATACATCCACAGACCAATCCAATCCTGGAAATTTCCTAACTGAAACTCCTTCATATAACTCTGGACTACGTCTAGTTGACAGCTGAAGCTTGCTAGGATAAGTGTGTTAATAAAACCATATAGTTCTTGTACATGTGCTTTCTGTGAGATAATTGGTTTACATGAGGTAATTTTTAAATAATGGAGATACTATTCATTAATGATCTATGAGAAATTAAATATGATTTATGTATGTAATTAACTTTTGAGGATAGAGTGTTTCTCTTATTCTATCTTTAATTTTAGGGATCATTTAATTTTCCCCAAAGTTGCATAGGATTTTTTTTTCTGTTTCTGACAATAACATTCATCGTAAATTGAAGTTAGTTTCCCAATGACAGTGTTGGCCAGCATAGTTTATCTTCAGCCATGTGTCTTCTCTGTGCTGTGCTGATCCTTCTTGAAGCAGTTGTCCCTGACAAAACAGACATGTGAGTGATATCTGACCATTAGTGTCCACTAAACATAAGGTTCGTACATTTTAGTGGATATGTAAGTTTGTCTATGATGATACAGCTCCACATATATAAGCCACATTCTGCCTATTCTATTGGAAAAGTGTACTAAATGTAGCCAGGTTGCTATTATGGAGATTTTCCATTTATACCATTTGTCACTATAATCTTATATAATCACTATAATATTATATAATCTTATTATTTACCCAGAGTTAAGGTTATTTGTGAACAGTAGTGATATTAAGTGACTTACTAAAAAAAGTTACAAGTACATGAATTTGGGAAAAGCTAAATACCTTTCTAGACAGTCACAGTTTGTTTACACTTATTGATAATCTTGATTGATAACTTTGTGCACATGTAGATGGCTGAAACTTATGCCCTTTACATTTCTGAATTTTTCATTTTAATTTACTTTCATTTATATGTATTTTATGTGTATGCATACAATTTTTATGTTTTATTTCTCCCTTCAGGTGACTTGTCTAAAGCCAAACTTCAGAGTTTTAAGCACCATTTGAATATCATTTTCTATTTTTCTAAAGATTTCTGCTTTCAGCCTTAATCCATATTCTGCCTGTGATTCCTACTAAATCATCTTAATCATGTTTGTATTGTTTTTGCTGTACATGTATTTCACTGTTGTGCTGAGCTTTTCTGAAGCATCTTAAAAGCATAATTTTTATGCTTTCATGTCATTACACCATTGTTATTTCAGGCAATTTCTGTTTTCAAAATTGAAATGGGGAAATATGTTCAATATGAATATGCATTCATTGACATGTTTAGAGAAGAAAAATTGAACCAAACTGCTAAGAAATGGGTACAAGTTTTCTGAATCTTCCCGGACTTCACAAATATAATCATGCCCTTCCATCATTTTAAGATATAAATAGAAAATATTCAAAGTATACAATAATTGCAAAATCATCCCCATGAAACACAAAATTGCACATTATTGGAAAGCTATGATCAGAAATATTCATTTTTACCAATTTGTCATATTGAAAAATTTGTCATTATGGTTGATTGGTTAAATCTGCCATCTTATTTCCAAAAATCACCTGTAGTTCAGTAGAATCACTCTATGTGTAGTTTCTGGAGTGAAATTTAAGCATCTCCTAGAAGAGATGACTGCAATGGAAATTGAATGTTCATAATCCTTTGAAGGAATTTATTACTCTATTTACTTTAACTTTGAACTCTTCCTTTTTGTAAATTTAATAACTACAATGTGTAATATATTATAATTTTAAGAATGCTTAGATTTGATCATAATTGACAGGGATATCTGACATGCAAAGACCTCAACACTATCTGTATTATGTGACTTCAGAAATACATATGCCTAAGGCATATCAGAAGGCAGAGGGAAGGAAGGTATGCTTCCATGTACGCAGAATGCAAAGCAACATAAAGTTCATTTTAACTGATGAATTCTTTCACAGGTGGTCCTGGGAGAAAGTTCTTGAAAATGAAAAATCATTTGCTTGATATGTTCTCAGGTTATTTGGAACCATTGTAGCTTGATTCTCTTAACAGATTACATTTTCTGTATGACTTGATAACAATGGGCAACTTAGCCAATGATGCACATAAGATTGGCTACATGCCTAGAGGGGAGCATGGGAATACAAGGGAAGAACTGGGAGTTTGCATGTCTAGAAACAACACTGTCATTCAGAGGACAGTAAGTGTATGCAGATGATGTTTTATAGAGATGATGAGTACCTTTCTTTATAGGAATGATGTAGTCTACAACCCTTGAACAGACAATATAGTACAGTAATTTTATGAAACAAAACAATAACAAAAAACAAAGTTAGATACAGAAGGAATGTTTGTTTAGGAATGTTACAATGGGACAGAAAGACAGAACTTAAGTCTGCTGAACGAAAAGTCCAGAGTGTTCTTCAGTACTGGGGCAAGCTAGATGAAAAGTACAGGGCTTCTGGAGAGTAGGTTGATCAGTGGGATGTGTCAGACACAATGAGTTATGCATAAATTTGCAGGGATTTTTCTTTGATTAAGCCATCTGGTTTTGTTAGCTAGTGTTTATCAAAGTTAGATCCCCATACTCTACAGGTTGAGACATAGGGGCCTATTTTTCCTGATCTTTATATTTTGAGACCAAAATTGGGTCTCTGCAAAGGGCTTATCTGAATTATTGAAACAATAAGTATCTTTAAAAGCACAAATGGAGCTATGAGCATGCTTATTTCAATAAGAAATCTAGGCTCACACATTTGACCACTTGGTTCCCAATTGATGTCTCTGGAATATTTAAGGAGTGGTGAAAGCTTTGGGTACTTGTAACCTCATCCAGCTTCGAGTTCACTCTTTCTGAATGTGGGTCAACAAGTTATCTCTCAGTCTTCTCTCTGCTCCCAGGTCTCTTGCTTGCTACCATGCCTCCCTCTGGAACTATCAGTCAAAATAAACTTATTCTTTCACAATTACTTTTGGTCATGGTAATTTATCACAGCAATGTAAGAGTAGCTAATTCAATGGCTTTTTAAGTTAATGTTCAAAGGAAAGGGTAGTCTGATATTATCTCTTTAGTCTAAAATAAAAATATAAAAATATAAAAAATATATATGTTTTATCACATAGGAACAGAACCTCTGTTGGATTCTCCTATTGGTTTCCTGTTAGGCATCTAAGAAGGTGAAAGTCAAAATGAGAAAACTTGTGAGAGGATGATTAGGATTCATTCCGGTCCCTGGGTCACAGGAAATTCTAGGAACATACTGACCTTTTGAGGGCCCAGGGCTAGAAAGTGTTATGCATACTACCATTTTATTTTAAGTAATGTGGTTGCCATATTGATGATATCATTGAGCACCCAAGTCATGTGGTTGCCTCCATGTTGATGAGATTACTAGCCAAGATGGTAAAAAAGCCACATGGTTACATTCTGGTTGTGGTGAGCTCATCCTCATGATAAAATGAGCCGGGTTTCTCCTCTTGGCACCATGTGCTTGTAGACAATAATACATTTTCCTTATCACAAATTGTAGTCATGAACACCAGATGATACTATCTAAACTAAATCTGTTGCTGGAAAAGAAAGCTATAGAAAAAAAAACTGGAAAAAGCAGGGAGATGGGCCCAACTTCATACAAGGTACTGTTGATCTTAATGAATATGAGAAAACCAGGAAGGAGGGAGGGGCCTTGACACCACTTTGTCTGAGATCAGACAGATTCCTGAGAAACCAATGTGAGAAAACAGCTAATCCTGACTTAAAACCTTAGTATCCATATGTGGTACTTTCATCCACCGAGAAAAGCAATTGCCTGAGTCTCATAATCTAAGGAATTCCTAGGCTGATGCACACCAAGCAGCTCTCTGGTCCCCTCCCCCCCCTTTCCTACAATATGTTCCAAAGCCATCCAAGATCTCTTCAATGATATGATTTGGTAAGGAACACATATTTACCTTGCTCAAATTGAGACTATAGTAGTCCTTCCAGTTTCTTTGCTTTGCTGCTCAGGCCTACATGTTTAGGTCACCTGCATTGTCTCCTATGTCCATGCTAACCAAACTCATGTGTGTTTTTAAAGAAAAATGTATTCTTGTCTACAAGCACATGTGCCAAGAGGAGAAACCTGGCTCATTTTATCAAGAGGATGAGAACAGTGGTAGATAGGGAAGGAAGAGAAAATCTTGAGCCCATAGAGAGGGAACATAGGGAGTTAAATTAGCATTTACCTTCGATCATGTGGTCAATCAATTAGTCACAAACATATGGACAAAGAACTCAAGACAGAGAGGCATTGCAAGAAAGAGCCTTTTTCTTCCTAGGAAAACAGAGCATCCTGGAAGCAGAGTATAGCCCCAAGGAAATACAGATAAAGGGTTTTACCTGCTTTGTTTTCAGAAGCTTTTTAGTAATATTCTTGTGCAGGCTGAAAAACATATTAATGGATTTTGGGGGTTCTATCTGAGTTTTCAAATAATGCAAGGGAAATCAAGATTCCCTCTTGGGGATCATAATATCATTAATAAAATAATTTATGAATGGATTCAAGCAGAAGCTAAAAGACAATTTTATTGAAGTTTAAATGAAAAATCTACAGGATAAAGAAGATGTAAACTTAAGCAGCTGCCCAGAAAAGGAGGACAGAGACAAGAAGGAAAAAGCTATGCCATTTAAACTGGCATAGATGATGGTCAGACACATGATTGACAAGCATCCAGATAGCAGGGGGGAGGTGTTAGGGAACAAGAATGAAAGCACAAATGTTGGAGTACGCTTAGAAAAAGAAAGAAAGAAGAAAAGAATAAGTTATATGTTCCTGAATATTCAGAAAGTTAGGCAGATCTATGGAACTTGCATGGCTGTGGGTTGATAAGCATAAAAGATGAACTATTTGACTGGAGATGCGATTTGAGAATTAAAAAAAAAAAGCCTACACCACGTTTAGTTCATTCTCTGCTCTGTACTTCTGATAAATAATGCCAGGTTGCAGCTTCCTGTTGCTGCTGCCTGTTGCAGTGACTCCTACCTGCTACCAGGCTTCCTTGCCATTATGGACTCAAACACTAAGAACCATAATCCAAAACATATTCTTTCCTCTATAAGTTGTCATGGCCAAAATGTTTTATCACAGCAACAGAAAGGAAACTAATATACTAAGAGAGATGCATAAACTGCAGGCATGAGATTCGGCCAAGGAGGAATATCCTCTGGGGCAAAATGAAACAAGGACAGGGAAATATGAAAGAAAGACCTTATATAAGGGAGTCAAAGAGACTGTTCAAGCTCTGCTGCAATGCATCTTTAGTAGCTAGCTGAACTATGTATTAACAGCAATGGGGGAATATATTCATCCTTGAAGTGAACCCAGAACCTTATGTCCTATCACTACTATCCTCTCTAGATCCCTGAGATGTCCACAACTGTGTTGGCCATGGCAAGGTATTCTCTCTGTGAGAAATCAAAACATTGTTGGCATATCTGTGTGAATAAAACAGACATGTTCAAAACTATGAAGCTGTAGAAACAAAAAAGAAGGTGATTGTGCCAAGGAAGATCATCAGGAAGATATGGCAATTAGGATATATAGGTACATTCAGCATCAGAGCACTTAGGCATAAAGAAAAACATGAAGCAAACATCTGCAGAAGGAAATAAACCAGATTACAAAACCAACAGTGTTATTAATGCCCTACTTCAAACAATGAACAAATAATCCAGATGAGAAGGAAACTTCAAACCCAGTCTCTTCTTCTTTCCATCTCTCATTCGGTCCTTCCTTCTTCCTTCTTTCCTTTTTTCCTCCCTCTCTCCTTTCCTTCCTTCTTTCCTTCCTATCTTCCTTCCTTTTTCTTTATTTCTTTCTTTCTTCAGGGCTGAGGTTTAAGAATCTTGCACATATTAGGTAACTTATTTTCCTCACCTCTTGAACTCCAGCTAAAACTACTCAGCCATCAGAAACAAGGAAATCAGGCAATTTTCAGCCAAATGGATGGAACTAGAAAAGCTCATCCTGAGTGAGCTAACCCAGACTCAGATAGATGCACATGGCATCTATTCACTTATAATCAGATTTTAGCCATATAGTACAGATAACTATACTACAACCAATGCACCAAAGGGACCAGGAACATAGACTTTGTTACCTGTTAATGAGACACTTTGCCCTAGTGGTGCTGCCTTGTAGGCCCCCAACACATGAGGAAGCTCTTGGCCCTCATATGACTGCTGAACTGGGGCAGAGGACTGATATGTAGGGACAGTCCACTCCAGAGGAGTAGGACAGAAGGTAGAAGGGGTAGAGGGTCAGATTGGGAGGGATGGAAAGAGGGCACTGTGGTGCAGATGTAACTTGAAATAATAAATAAACATTTAAAAAATCTAAATTGACCTCAAACATACAGACATTGGCAGAATATATATTCTTTTGAAGCACTTACATATAAATACATAATTAAAGCATACATCAAGCCATGATAATCTTTTTTTAAAAACTACCATACAAATTGATATTTGGAAGAATTTTGAAAAATTTACAATTGTGAACATTAAAACATAATTCTTGAATAAATAATAGGCTGAAGAAGAATATCAAGGAAATTAAAAACAACTGTCTTGATACAAATGGAAATGAATGCACAACATACCAGGATATTTTCAGGGTGTAGTAAAAGTAGTACTAAGAGTGAAATTCCTCACAGTGAGCACTTATGGAAAAATAGTTCAAATACACTGCCTGATGTTGTACCTCAAGGACCTAAGAAAGGAGCAAATTAAGCCCTAAATACAAATGAAATAAGACCTGAGTAAAAATTAAATATAATGGATTCTGTGAAATAATGAAAAATATTGCTGAAATTGTTTTAAATACAAATAAAAATTGGCAAATGTTTGCAATAGCAAAGTGTCATAGTTAAATTTTGAGTTGTTTAGGAATCAAGAGGGTGTTCTGGATCTAAGAAGATGTTTTATAATTGTGATGCAAGTTAGTATGAAAACTGAGTCAGATATAGAACTTTAAACTCATGGAGATGGTTAGATAGTAGAATGTTAAAGTCAGGGGCCAAATACATATGGACTAGATATTGGGAATGTATGCTAAGCCATTTAACTCTGATAATTGTGGCATATTTATTTCTGTTGTTTTGTGTAGTATTTACTGTTATAAGAGAAGGAACCATTTGTTGGACTGAAAGGAGGAGCTGTGGGGGGAAGAGGGTGGAAGGGTGGGACAGGAGGGGGGAGTAGGGATTGTGACTGAGATGTAACTGGAAGAAATAAAAAATAAAGTATAAAAAAAGAAAATTCTAATGATTATAAAGAAAGCCTAAAAATTTTTAAAGAAAACAAAATAGTCTCAAGGAAATGAAATCAGAAAGAGAAGAGAAGGTAACATAATTAATATAGAAGAAATACATAAAATAATAGCAGGTATCTACTACTAAAATTGTCAGGTTAATCACATAATCAAACAGAAATAGAAAACATTCTTGAAACATATAAGCCACTAAGTTGGAGTTGTAAAGAAATCTGAGAAGTAAAAGAAAATAGAATCATCAGTGAACAGTGTCTCCCTAGGAAAATGCCATGACCTGATATCTTCACAACTAATTATATTAACACCCTTCCTTCTCAAATAAGTACCAAATAGTGAGGATGAAGAGGATGTTTCCAAACACACTTTACAAGTCTCCCACTAATGTGATGCCAAATCCAGTCAAGAAAAAAAGTAAAGAAACAGACAACATTCCTCATGAACAATCCGGAAAAATGAGACATAAACCAAGTTTCACAGCACTTTAAAATGCTACATACCCCTGGACAGGGACAGTGAGGTTCATCCTGGGAACATGTAGAAGTAGATGCTCCACTACACAATTAAGTTGCTGTGATACCACATTACCAGAAAGAAGAACCAAGTGTGTATTATGATCTGAACAGATGCAAAGAAATCATTTGAAAGTCTCACACTGCTATATGATGAAAAGAAAACTTTTTAGATATAGAAAGAATACATCCAAACAAAGTAATAACCATGTAGGACAAACCTACTGTTGGGTGAAAAGGTGAGATCTGTTCCTCTTGTAGCAGAAGCATCAGTGAAAAGAGGAGAAAGAAAATGAGAAAATGTAGTGCATATTACTCTCTTAACTGCAGGACCATCTCTCTAGTGCCCTAGAAAAACATTATAAGGAAATAATTATTATACCGTGACACTGCTCCACTACAGTGGAGTTTCATTCATCCATAAGGAAGAACAAAACTGTGCCATTTACAAGCAATGGAGAAACAGAGAATTATGAACCTGAATGAAATAATCCAACCCAGAAAGATATTTTCTGTGAAAATGAGTGCAGTAGGCATAACAGTAAAAAGAAGTGCTCACTTCCATAGAGTGTATGTGGAGAAAAAAAGAGGAAAAAAATCTATTGGGGATACGAAGGGCAAAGGAAAGAAGGCCACGAAAGGGATGAACATTACCAAAGGATATTGTGTGCACATGTGGAAATATCATAATGAAACCCATTAATTTGTGAGATGAATAACTTATAAAAATCACACCAAAACATGGGGAGATAAAGGCCATAAAAATTATGGTAACAAGCAGATCTAATGTGCCAATATAATCTATCAGGTCCACTTGGAGACAAGGCGAAGATATGCAGGAATGAAAATAATTAAACCATGGTGGAACAACATTTCCAGAAAGCAAAATGTGAACATTCAGGCTAACATGGCTTAGCAATATTTTAGGCCGATTGTGGAAATGCAACACATTTCTAAGACACGATAGAGTAAAGTTCAATGTCTAAAGAATCAAGAGAAAAATCAAGCTCCTTGACAAGCAGACATTGCCCTCAAAGAAATGCAGTGAAACAAGGCTGAAGAGAACCATCATGTCTGTCACTTCGCTACTCAGTTTCAATTGCACCTCTGCCTTCCGCACCCCCCCCCCCCAGTGAAGGACCAGGAAGGCTTTCTTCTAGATTTGAAGCTATTATATTATATTTAATAATTAACCTTTTCAAGTTTAAACATTTCTATTAACTACCTCTTATCTTTCTAGTTTACTTCAACTGGTACCAAATCTGACAATTCTCCAAACTCACTGAGATTTAAATACCTTGTCCTTTCTCTTTCCTCAGTGCATAAGTAGAACATCCAACTGTTTATCCCAGGCTACTTATAAAAACAGTATGGGAAATATCTCTCAGGCAAATGTTTCTCAAGACCGCAGAGCTTTTTCCAATATGCAAACTTAACTGGTATATCTCTAAGATGTATCTAACAGGTGTATCTATTTTTAAGTTCATATTTTCAGTCAAAACATGCAGTATATACTTACATATTCTCAAAACTCAGTACACTATTTTAATTAACAACAAATTAAAAGGTCTTGGCAAATTTCAAGGTCCATTCTAGACATAACTGCTAGACTGTCAGAACCATAAGTAAGCACACAGCAGGGCAGTCCTCACAGAGACCGCAGCAAATCGATGAATTTCACAGACAAAGTGAACTTCACTTACTGGAAAGGTAATAGGTTAAAATCCTCACCAAATCCACCATAATGGCTGTGTATTATATGATTGTGTGCACATGTATATATTTATGATTTCTCTTTTGACATTTTATGATGGTATGAGTTCTATATAATCATCGTAATTTTCCCTTTTAAGTACTGCACAGGTTCATGACTAGTTTCTGCTATAAAGGCATTTCGTTTTAGAAAAAAAAAGTCATGGGAATTTTGCATTTTGTTGGTACCTGGCATCAGAATTCTAAGTCAGTGCCCCTTCCGTGAGTTTTTATCAACCAGCTTTCTCTTCAGGCTCACATTTGGGCATTAGGAAAATGTTAGCTTCTGTGTTGAGGGAACTCAGCAACCTTTAGAGCTCTGGTTTCTGGGAGACATGGAGTTCAGGTTGCTATAACAAATGCACAAGATTTCAGAAACGAGAGGATATAAATGCTGCCAACATTCTGTTCTGTTCCCACAGCTACACCCTTAGCTTTTCGCACTGAGGGGCCTCTTGTTGCTCTCCGTCATGTCAGGACCACATCACCTCCTTGCCTGGTTCTGTCAGATCTGGTCCCAAGCTCTGAGGAGAGTCACCATGCAGTATCTAAGTGATGCTGATGACCCTGTGAAATATCACATCCTGAATGTTGTTCATTGAGTGGCACATGCTGTGGCCCTACATAAATGCAACTCTCAAAAGGGCTTTGTGCATTCATGTAACATATGCATTTACCACTCTGAGGCCCTTCAGCCCCTGCTCTGCTTTCTCCATGGCAACTGAGGGCATCAGCTTCACTCAGTGTTAGCTGTTGCTGTTACTACTTCCAAGAGTCAACCTATCATGAAGTCTGCTTAGTCCCCAAGGATGCTTGTCGGAAAATCAGTGTCCTCAAAGAGCTCACCCAATTAAATCAACTGTGTTCATCTACCTCCTCCCGTACCCTCCACTAACAAGCTGCAAAGTGTGACAGAAATCCCCAGGTGCTCAATAGTGATTACCTAAAGAGTCAAGATAAACCTCTGGGAGAGACCAAAGCATTATCAGCAGCAAGAAGCTATGGGAAGCTTCAACTGAAGACAAGGAATAATAGTAAAAATGCAGTTATCAAATAGGAAATAAAGATAGATGCCATAAGGTCTGTAAACCACCAAAGGTCTGAGTAGTGTTTGGTCAGTGAAGAGGAGTGTTCCAACTTTCTGGAAGCAGCTATTTTCCCTAGAAAGCAGAATGCATTGTATCCGACTCACACTGTTCAGCTCTGAGAAGGGACAAGAATCTGATCCACCACTTGGTAGTCATGAGCCACAGCAACACTGAAGACGGAACTCTATGGAAATGGAAAAAGCTTAAGGAAATGGGAGTTCCTCTGTGCTATTGAGGAGGGTAGAAGTAGGAGCTCCAGATGCCTCAAGAAGAGAGGAGTGGGTGTGATTCCTGTCATTGTGAAAGTTGGACAGATCCTATCTCTGACTCATTCTGTCAAATCTGATTCATCACTTTGTCTACCTCGCAACTACATTAAAGGTGTGCACTAAATTCCAGCAATAGTGATTAAGAGTGTGTATTCCAGCCAGAGGGGTTAGAGGTGTGTACTAATGATGTGTCTGCATTCCCGGTGGATCACATAGACCTAGGTCTTTGGATGTGATCCCTTGCCAGAGCAGCCAAGTTGCTTGATTAAAATTCCTCTGCAACAGGGATTCACCCTGATGAAGGAGTTCATCTTTTTTTGTGTGTGCTGTTTTAATAAATGGATACCATGTTTCCTACTCAGTGAAAAGACACCCTGACTACAGCAACTCTTATAAAGAGAAAAATGTCATTGAGCCTGGCTTACAGTTCAGTCCATTGTCATCATTGTAAAGAGCAGGGAGGCATGCAGACAGACAAGGTGCTGGAGAGGTAGCTGAGAGTTTTACATCTGGACCCACAGGCAGCAGGAAGAGAAGAGAGACACTTGGCCTGTTCTGAACATTTGAAACCCCAATGCCCACCCCCATACTTCCTTCAACAAGGCCACACCTCCTAATCCCTGTCAAGTAGCACTATTCTTTAATGAGAAATTATCCAAATATTTGAGTCTATGGGGTCCATTCCTATTTAAACCACCACACCATTTTTATAGTCATATGGTTATAGACACACATTAAAAAGATGCTCCTGTGAACATTCCTTTACAGAATTCTCTTTACTGTTGTTTTGATGGTCTTAAGTAGTTATCAAATTTGCAAGGAAAGAAATTAAGACTTTAAGACACTAATTGAAGTCAGAACAGTTAAGATTTAAAAGGTAACAAAAGTGTTGGTGTGAGCCAGGCATAATGGCCCATGCCTTTAATCCCAGCACTCACCCTCAGGAGGCAGAAGCAGGTGGATCTCTGTGAGTTCAAGGACAGCCTGGTCTGCAAAGTGAGTCCAGGACAGTCAAGGATATGCAGAGAAACCCTGTCTCAAAAAACTAAAAAAGAAAAAAAAAAGTGTTGGTGTGGTTGTGGGAAAAGAAGAACACGTACTACCTACTGCTGCTGGGAGAGCAAACTGGTCCTGTCACTGTGGAAATCAGTGTGAATGTCCCTCAAAAAGCTAAAAATAAAGATATATAAAGTGATGGAACCACTTTTGGCCCAAAACCCAAAATATCCATATATCCTACTATTGAGATATCGTTCATCATCTATGGTAAAGGAAGCTTCTCTGATGAGGTTTGAGAGATACACTGATCTACAGGTATGAGGATAGCTCATTCGGAGTCAGTCTGATACTAAATTGTTTAGCAGAGTGATATTACTAGGTTACTCCTAAATTTGCTGATCTGTTTAGCTCATCCATGTTTGTTGCTGTTGTAGTCAACATTCAAGAAATTGAAACAGCCTAGGTACCTGATTATTATGAACAGATAATCAAATTTGCAGGTAAATGGATGGAGCTACAAACAAGTCATCCCAAGAGATAATCCAGATGCAGAAAGGCAAATATCTTGTTTTCCATGATATATGGATGCTAGCTTTGAATCTTTACATATGTATGTAATTAAATATGTAATACCCATAGAGTTCAGGAATTTGGTAGGGGATAAAGGTGGGGGAATTTGAAGGTGTAAATACAGAAGGCAGAGACATACAAGGGGAAAAGGGCAATAATGAGATAGTAAATATTAAACGGGATGGGGTATAGGAGAGGTTAAAGGAGTATGGGGAGGGATAACTAAAAGTGAGATAAAAACTTACTGCTGCAGAATCTTCCTAAAATACATACATAAAGATACACATGTACATGCACATATACATACACACACACACACACATACTCATATACATGTATACGAAAAGAATCTAACTGAAGTTACTCTATAACAATGTAAATATACCTCTAATAGACACCATATGTTATCACATATAAATCCCAGTGTTTGGTATAGGTTGGCTCTTTCAGCTTTATTCGCCAGTGAGTTCCCACAAATCCCCAAATAATACAAGTTAGTGTTGATGCTATTGAATACCTTCTTAGTTAGGTTTATCATTGCTGTGATGAAACATCATGACCAAAGCAACTTTAGGAGAAAAGTTTTATTTTGCTTACATTTCAGCATCATTGTTAATCATTGAAAGAAGAAAAGACAGGAACTTAATCAGGTCAAGGACCTGGAGGAAGGAGCTGATGCAGAGGCCATGGAGGAGTGCTGCTTACTGACTTGCTCCTCATGGCTTGCTCAGGGGCATCATCATCCACACTGGGCTTGTCTCTCCCATATCAATCACTAATTATGAAAAGGTCCTAAAGGCAATCTTATAGCCCAATTCTTGTGGAAGCAATTTCTTAGTTGAGCTTCTCTCCTCTCGGGACTCTGAGAGACCTTGCATCAAGTTGACATAAAATAAGGTAGCACAGGTCTCCTTAACTTGACATTAAGACCCTATTGCCAAAGACACAATGTAGGGGTTAGATAAATTAGATTTAGAAAATACATAGGGGTTTCTGATACTGTCTCTTAATTTAGGGCATGAAGAGCATTATCAGCATGTGGACTAAAAACAGGAAACAAACAGGAGACTTAATAGACTGAAAAACAAGGTTGAAGTCAGGAAAAACAGAAAAGACTCAATAGACTGAAAAACAAGGTTGAAGTCAGGAAAACAGGAAAGACTTAATGGACTTGAAGAAACAAAGTATCTGGCCTGACATTGTTTTCAGCTGCTAAGTGGGCAGAGCCCAAATTAAGCTGAAACAGAGTTCCTCCTATTTAAGGACAGTGCATGGAGCCCAGAAGAAGAAGAGGCCCCTGATACTAGAGAGCTCCAAGAGTCCTGCTGAAAAAAGTGCTTGCCATCATTTGATGGCCAGATTTCCCTGAAGCAGAAAGAAGCTGGTGAGCAAAGAAAGCCTGAGCAAGACACCAAAAGGCCAAGGACTAAACCCTGTGGTTCAGCTTTTGCCTAGAGGGGTTTGATCTGTCCGAACAGATGGCCTAAAGGAAACTGTGCCTGGCTTTAAGGACTGAGGAAGAGCAGCTGAGTTCCTGATTCAAAAGAAGTAAGTTGGCCTGCAGACGGCTGGGGTCTCCCACAGAGAAGAAAGCATGAAGCCTTATTTAAGGTGAGACTGCAATAACCAACTTACCCTGACGAACCTGCATCCGAGAGATCCAGAAAAAGGACTGCTAAGTGCGTTCAGGAATCTACAACAAAGACTGTGTTCCTGATGACTGAGGACCTGCCCCAGAGACTGTATCATTCTAAAGGTTAGAAAAATAATCATCAATAGGTTTAGTGGATAGGTTAAAGGGGTTGTAAGAGTTTATAGGATTAATAGTTAAGAAATTGTTGGTGTTTGTTATAAGTGAATTTAGTAATAAATAGATAAGTGATAAATAATAATTTAAAAGTTCGGTTACAACACAACATAGTTGAGACATAAAATAAGGACAAACCAAGGTTGTACTCATCTGGGGCCTTCTTCCCTCTTCCCTACCTTTCATAGTGTTTGGAATATAATACTGTCCCCATTATCAGAAAAGAAAAGTAATACCAGTCTTCCCCAGCTATAACCCAACCATAATGACTGGCCATTCAAGACATGTTCACTGGTGCAGTAGTAGCACAAATATCATAGGAATAACCAACTACTTTCTAATTTTAGGCCCAATCCATAAGAGGTCACCCATACTTGACACCATTTTCTAGACAAATCTGATAATCTAGGAGGGATCTTCATATTATTCCTCTGCTAAATGGATGTAGTATCAGACTGATTCCTAATGACTTATTCTTATAACTATAGATCAGTACATTTCTCAAACCTTATCAGAGAAGCTTCCTTTTACCATAGATTACAACTAACACAGAGCCCCAAAGTTATAAAAAATAGTTGCTTTCAGTGTACTCAACCATAAGTGGGACATCTATACCACACTCCTCATAAAGTTGGGGCATCATTGGGAAAATGATACAGAAAGTTTGTAAAAGACTCAGAGTAAGAATATAACAATAGGCAAGCAGTCCTTGGGACATATCAGTTGTACATATGAGCTGGAAGTGCTTCTGACAGCATTCATAAGACCTGCATATGGTCAAAGCAGACAAAATCCTACCATGGAGGAAGGATGTGGCCACATCGTTCTGTCCCCAACTGAAGACCTATTTTCAATGGATAGCTACTTGAAGAGAGAGAGTTGGTTTTCTTTAAGGCTGTGCTTCCTGGTAGATCACTATGAATCAGTGGAAGTCCATAAGCACAAATGGGACTAAATCAGTTTAAACGACATGAGGAAACAAAATTGGGTTGTTGTAGAAGGGGATGTGATCAGGGTAATACTTGAGGAGAAGGGTAAATATGATAAAATACATTATATAAAATTTATCATTTTTAAAACTGATACAGATTGAAAAAGGTACCTTAGGATCTGCACTAGGATGATTGCATGTGAATTGGACATTTAGTGGACAATTTACTAAGAATACAGGTGTACATAATATTGTTAATAATGTTATTTTCAATTTTTAATTAATTGAAATTTGTACCTTCATGTGATGCTTTGTTATTTCTGTTATTTTGGAAAGATTGTAACCTAATTACCATTTCATTACATCTTTATGACAAGAACACTTCAAAGCTCCTATTTATGGGTTTATATGTGCATTATTATTGACTCCAGTCACCAGCTTGTGATTATATTCAATCATTCTGTCTAACTTATGCTTTTCCATGGCTGAAAAGGAGAGTATGCACTGCTTAAAACTCTGCCTGATCTTGCTCTGGGGGTTAGAAGTACCTCTAACTCAACTGGAGGTCCCTCCTCTGGTCCTCTTCTCAGGTGTGTTCATCATGAGAAAAGAGGATATCTGTAAGGAGTAAATGAAAATCTATGATCCTGAAAATAGGGTGGGCACTCTTCATACCTGAACCATCATGTCCCAATAACAAACAAGCCATTTCTTCCTCCTTCATTAGTTTAGGATATTTAAATACATACCAGAAAAAAAAAAAGTGTAGGCTATTACTAGTAATGTTTTCTCATTGCATCCTATAGTTGATTGACTGTGACATGTAAAATGACATATGTAGGAAATGTTAAGACAGAGATTCCAGAGGTAAACAACGGTGAATTCTATCATGGCACATCACAGCCTCATGCAGATGTGAAGGTCAAGGGTGCTGTGTATTTAGACAATCTAGACAAGTACTCTAGCATGCTCACTGCTTCCATGAGCATGCTAAGTCCATCTTCATCTCATAGTCTCTCTCTGTAAATGAACCTTTTTAATTATCATATATATTGCTTTATTTTACTGTACTTATTTATTGTGCTTAATACCTCTACCTCCCTTTCACCCCTCATTCCTTTCAAACCCCCAACCCTAGGTGGTAGAGAAAGAAGGTTAGAGGGAGAAGGGATGTAGGTCTCTTTGAGCTACTTCCTGCTGATTAGGGTCGTTAGGTTCTTTGGGGGTAATACCAGTCATTAGAAGTCCAGCAAAACAGGAGACCAGCAAACTAGTGAACCTGGAGACCAGCAAACCAGGAGACAGCAGCAGGAAGAACAAGCAGCAGTTTAGGGGAGCACCAGAACTGGGAGAGCAGCAACCATTTTCTACCTTGAAGCCCTTTCTCTTCTTTATAGAGCTTTCTCCTACTTCTCTGTAGAGTCTCTTTACTCTTACTTCTTTGTAAATCCCATTCTCTTTTACTTCTTTGTGGAGCTCCTTCTCTCTTTTCTCTTTGTAGCCCCCTTCTCCTCAGGGCTCTGTCTTTTTATTTCTCTCTCCCAAGTCCTCAGAGTTAAATTTGCTCAGCTGGTTAAGCCATGCCCCTGCTAGCTCAGGAGACCATTACTACTTGATACCTGTATCTTAAGCAGCCCACCTGGGGTTAAACAAAAACACTCTCACAATTGGTTTTAAAAAAATTCCTACCATGTCTCTCTCTCTCTCTCTCTCTCTCTCTCTCTCTCTCTCTCTCTCTGTCTGTCTTCCCTCCCTCCCTCTCCCTCCCTCCCTCCCTTTTCTCAATTCTAGTACTTAGCATTTAAAAAATGTTTTAACGTCTAAGACTTATAATCTCTTTGCATAGAAAAAAATAAATCCCTGTCCAAATTTGAAAATTCTGACCACACTACTAACTTTCTTGACCACTCCCAGTGCTCATACAGAATACATCTTCACAAAGCCTCAAAATTAGCCACTATATTTTTTAAATTATTTATAAGTTAGAGACACTGTTAGATGAGTAGTGCCACCCAACCTCGGTATCACAATTTGTAATTGTGATAGAATGGGACAGGGGCATCAGAAATCCAAGGCTTAGGCTAGCTTCAATTTCATAAAGATATCAAGTCCTGCATGGGCTACATTAGACCTATACAAAACACTATAATAACAAGGTAATTTACATCCAATTATCTGGAATTTAACTCTATGTATACCTTTTTAGTGTTTTAAATTACAAAATAAAATGAACTGTATTAACTGGATATGTGAATTATTCTTAGGGTCATACAATTATTCTACTCTGAGAATATACAAATGAAGCATTGATGGCATATTGAGAAGAATCAAAAAATAATAAAATCTAAGTAGGATCTGCAAGAGAATCTCATGTCACCCAGGTGAAAACTAGTTTTTCTCTCATATTCCACCCACAGAACAGATGGCATACCATCTCAAGCTAAGTATGGAATAAACATTATTAGATATTTCCTTTTATCTTGTTTTAGAAAAGGAAACTATAACTCTATATCCCATTTTTAATTTTTTAAATCATATATTGTGTTTTTCATGACCACCAAAAGCTCTGGAACTTTTCATCGGTTTATTAAATTTTAAATAAATACTATCATAAAAGGAGCCTTGCACAATATGGCTAATATCCAGTTATAAGTGAGTGTGCTATAATCCACAGACCCAAAGAAGCTAAGTAACAAGGAGGGCACAAGGGAGGATGCTTGAATCCCACTGAGAAGGTGAAATAAAATATACATGAGAAGTGGAGGGAAAGAGGTACCTGGGTGGGAGAGGAATTGGAGAGGGGCAGGGGAAATCAGGTGTGGGGAAGAGTAGGGATGGGGGGTTAGAGGGCTGGGAGAGAGAAGAAGAGCCTGGGGGTGGATCTCTGGGATAAATTGAAGACCTAGAACTGGGGGAGACTCCTGGGAGGATATATAGGTAACCCTAGTTGAGACTCCCAGCAGCAGGGGATACTGAGACTGAAGTGGCCACCTCCTGTATCCAAGCAGGGCTTCCAGTGGAGGGAGGGGAACACCAACCCATCCACAAAACCCTCAACCCAAAATTTTTCCTGCTTCCAAGATGTACAGGAATAAAGATGGAGCTGAGATTTGGGGAATGGCTAACCAATGACTGGCCCAACTTGAGACCCACCCCATGGGAGAGACCCAACCTCTCACACTCTTAATGATAATATCATATCCTTGCAGATGTCAACCTAGCATAGCTGTCTTCTGCAACACTTCATCCAGCAGATAATTGAAACAGATGCAGAGAGTCACATCCAAGCATTAGGAGGAACTCAGGGAGTCTTGTAGAAGAGTTAAGGGAAGCACTATGGGAGCTAGAGGAGTCAAGGACACCACACAAGACCTACAGAGCCAACTAACCAGGGCCCATGGGAGCTCACAGAGACTGAAGCACCAACCAATGAGCATACATGGACTAACTAGTCTTAGGCTCCCGACACATATGAAGCTGATGGACTGCTTGGTCTTCAAGTGGGTCCCCTATTAATTGGAAGGGGGATTGCTGTATCTGCCTTGGACTCTGTTGCCTGCCTTTGGATCCTTTTCCCCTAGCAGGACTGCCTTATTTGACCTCAGTGAGAGAGGAGGCATTTAGTCCCGATACAACTTGATGTGCCAGGGCAGGTTGGTACCTCCCCTAGAGGTTCCCCTTCTCTGAAGTGAAGGGGAGAGAGAATGAGGGAAGTGGATGTGAAGGTGTGACTGGGAAGAGACAAGTGAGTGGGACTGTGATTAGACCAAAATGAACAAATAAATCCATGAAAAATAAAAGGAGTCTTGTACCTTTCTTTAAGGTGGGCAAGCCATTTCCTTTAGAAACACATTTTCATTTGTGAAATGAAGAATATGGATGAAGAATGCCTCAGGTCTCCGCTAACACAGAGATTTGATGGTATCATGGACCAATCAACAAACAGTCATAGAGTAATACTTTTTTTTTTTTTTTTTTAGTGTGGATAATAGGGTTAAGGACAAAATGGGACAGTTACGTGTGTGAAACCATAGCCAGTGCCAAAGACTAAGGCTCCAAGTCCTGACACCGACCAAGGATGTCACGGACACAGGGTATCATGTCCTCAACATCAGCACCACTTTAATGCAATCCTCATTGTCTTCAGATGTTCAAACCTGCTTCTCAATCAGGATATGGATGCTACCCAGGGCAACAAAGAGCAAGTGCTCCTGGAAAACAAGACAGGGAAGGACGCTGAGAGAAGTCGAAGAGTCAGTAGAGAAGTGACATGTGGATACAGATTACAGTTCCCATGCCAAACCCACAGACAGGTTCTTAGATATTTTCTTAGATATTCTGGCTTTTTTTCTTTCCCACAAATTAATATGCTTTTGTTGTTGCTGTTGTTGAATATTATACTTTCTAATTGGCAAACATGGTCATAACTTTATATAGCGTTATTACTGATATATTAGCAGTGTTAACTGCATTTAAATTTAGTAGTGCTCTAGGATTAGTTGCCATT
Source organism: Lophiomys imhausi (assembly GCA_907164525.1). NCBI lineage: Eukaryota > Metazoa > Chordata > Mammalia > Rodentia > Muridae > Lophiomys > Lophiomys imhausi. The sequence continues at coordinate 14,748,932 of CAJQZJ010004763.1, forward strand.
TAGCTATATTCCTAAGCATCTTAAGATCTGTAAAACTGATTATTATAATTAAAACATGCTGCAATATCTAAAATCAATTTATAAATATTTAGACTTAAAATGCAGCTCACTGAGGTGGTTTTCCTTTTTGTTTTATAAACTTTGCATTCAACATTTTGAAACTGGATTATTAGTTCACACTTCTCAACCTACGTCCATTAAATATCTTTGCTAAAATCAAAAACTTTAGTTCTCTACAAAACCACAAATACTCAGGAAATTATCACTACACTAATAATATCAGTAGTGTCTGCTATATACACCCAGTGCTTGAATCTACACTCAAACTGATTTATATTTTTAGATATTTCCAAAATGTTAATCTAATGGATAGGCTGCTGAAGCAACAACATTTGACTTTCTTAAATACATAAAAAACATAAAGCCAATATATTTTAAATTTGCCCTGAAAATTCTTAAGATGAATCCTATTATTATTCAGCTTTTCTTGTAGGTTGTTGGCAGGTAACACTAATTGAGGTCATTTTCACATATGGTCTTTTAACTCTATTCCACCTGTCCACGAGGAAGAGTTCCACATCATTATGAAATTACCCATCAGCTCTCAGACATCTCTCCAGATGGGAGCAGAGTTAATGAATGTCAGTTTGGGCAGAAGTGGAACAGCAGCATAGCTAGGAAAACTTTTCTTCTTCATGATTAAAAAAAAAAGTTTCAAAATCAATAGGGAAATGCTGGTCTAAACCGCAATGAACTACCACCTCATCCTTGCTAGACGGTGTGCCAGTACCTTCCAGGTGCTGGAAACAGAACAAAAACAACAGATGTTTGTTCGACTGTAGATAAAAGAGTCCCCAATACTGTGGAGGGGTCAGACCTGCTACAGCCAATAGTATAGCACTTGTTTTACAAATTAATCAGCACCTGTAATCATATTTATCCAAAGTCTGAAATAAGTGTGTAGAAGAGATGGCTTGGAACCCGTGCAACAGCACTCACAACAGCCATATATGGAACTAACTAAAGAGTCCATGGATGGACAGATGGTGTAGAAACATACATGTATACACACATACAGAATACTAGTCAGCTTTTTAAGAAGAAAAAAAACTCTATCAGTCCTGTCCTCGGGGAAAATGTAGAAGAATTAGGTAGATATCAAAATAAGATTAACCGTATACAGAAACACATGTGCCATGATATGCCTTTTATGAAGGCATCCAAACAAACAAAATCTAGGAACAGAGAGTGAAGCCAGGGGCTCCTAGTCAGAACCAGGAAGCCAGCACTGTTGAGCCGGTCTGTTTGGGGGCTGCCACACACAATCTAGCAAGCACAATAACACAGCACACTGGAAACGTGACCCCAAAATCCCTAAGCATGCAGAAGGGGTGACTCACTTTTGTTGCTCAATGTGATAGTGGCAGCCATTTCACAATGTGCACTATTTAAAAAGTACTTTGGACACCATAAATGTAAATACTTAAGGATAGTATTATTTGCCCTTTATACTTCAATAAGGAAGATGGAAAAAATGGTGGGATGAGAAATTTTTTCTCAGCTGTCAAAAGACACATTCTTACCAATCACTTGTGTTTTAGAAAAAACTGAAGATTTATAGCCTTACACGTGAGGTAGCGCCACTGCCCCTCTCACTGTCAAGGAGACTAGACTGTCTCTCTCACTGAGATCTGCACAGTTCTATGAGATCCATGTGAAAGAAATTTTTGCTTTTGTACTTTTTCAGCTGCTAAAATCCAAGCTGCATTTCAAATTCTTCAGCTTTAAATTAGTGGACTGGAGATTATTTCAGCACAATGAAATATTTGTGGGACCTTTTGTACACTAGTAAAGCAGCTGTTTTGATTTTCAGTCAAAGGAATCCAATCAGTGAGCTTTGATACAATTGGAACAACATCAGATTCTGTAAAACTTTAGATTACCTCTTAAGGCAATATAAACATCCCTGCTGCCCAAAGCTGGGGTCAAAACACATTTTGCCAGCAGCCTTGAAATATTCTACCATAAATATTTATTGATGCTTTAAAAGGCATCACATTGTGCTGGTGGCTGATTTGAACTCAGTGGGGGTTCTCAAGGGATGTAATCAACAGAGCAGCACATACACAAATGGCCAAGAATGAAATAAAATTGATCACAAAGAGCTTTTATAAGGGAAATCATTTTAGTATGTGTTGGGAAATGAAGCTTCTGCAAAGACCTTGGCCATTTTTTAATCACATCAGCAATTCGGATGCCCTGTCTGGATGCAGGGAATGCTGTGGGCTTCCCCAGGAAGAGATTCTATTGATTTCTGCATCAGGCTCTGAACAGATGGATGAGGGTAACAGTACATCATGCCAGAAATCAATGCCATTTGACTCCACCACTTTCCAGGCAATAAATATGCTGCTGTTACTGCTATTTCAGTCTCTGTCTTTTATTTCAAATTCAAAGCACGATGCCCACCAATTAAATACAATCTACTTCATAAATAGCATAATTAAAAGAACTACGTTTGAAAGCAGAGCTGCTAGCATCAACATAGAAATTGTAAACTCCTTTTATTGTGCCCACCAGGATTCCAGCTCCAGGTTGCTAATGGGAAAAAAAAGAAAGGAAATAAGTTGTCTCCTTATCTCCAAACAATATCAAGAATCACTCCAGATCAAATATTTTTCTAGTGCACAATCCATGAGCAACTCCTGAAAGCAAACTTCAGTCCCTCTGTTTTCTGAAGACACATACCCCATTGGGACCTCGGCATCTTCAAGTGTCACATCTGTGCTACACTGAGCCTTTGCTTTGGGGATGATACTGGTAACAGAAATGACACGTGTTTTAACATGCTTCAGCCTAAGTTCTTGCATGAGGCTGGTAGATTTAGTCTTTGTTACTACAGACCTACAAATGTTTTCCTTGTTAATGCTGTGCTTAAGAAAACAGTGTTCTCAGCAAACAGTTCACGAGGCAGTGTTCTGTTTCATTAATTTTGTTCTTGTACCTATATAGAGAAGTTGAAATCCATGACTGATAACTAATTGTAGCTGTCTGTTTTCATTTCTTCCCTCTCCTATCTTTGAAATAGTAAAGGGATAGCATACTGAAGTCCCAGCATTCATTTCCAATACTTCTCTAATTTTTAAAAACATGCCCCATGCTGCAAACCACACTTAAATAGAACATATTTAGATCAACATATAAATAGGATAGGAGCTAGGAGAGTTTTTTCCAATTTCTTTTTCTTGGATTTCGCGCCCTATCATTGTGTGAATCTCAAATCCTGGCAGATTTAGGACACTTGACCCTTAGTGTTTTTCAGAAAATCATAGTGCTCAAAACAAACACACTGTGTGTGCTTTCCTCAAGCACTATCTGTCAGGTATGTGATACAGAATATGAGGCACATGTATGACATAAAGACAGTCATAATGAGACTGATAGCACTACACAGCATAGAGGGGTTCTTTTACAAAGCAGGGAAGTATCGGGAAGAGAAGTCTATGGAGTAGGGTTGCTCTTGAGAATCTAGGTTTCACAAATGGGGTTAATGTCCCCACAGGGTGCAGTGGATGAAAGCTCTAGAGCTCTGCTTTAACTTAATTTTACTATGCATAGAAGCTGTCACTTGTCAGCAAGAAAGGGGTCTTCCCAGAGCGTGGCAATACTGCCATTCTCTACCTTGCAAAACTAAGGAAAAATAAGCTCTTCCAGTTTGCAAAACACTCAATATACATTACTTTGTTATGGCAGCTCAGATGGACAAAGTCAGCCACAGATCTGCAAATATTTCAAGTGTGACCTTCAAGAAAATAACTTCTAGAGGTCAGAATAATATCTCAAATAAGCTTAAAGTCTATTCAGGAGGTTCAAATTTTCAGTATTGAACCAAAATACAGATAAGCTGTCCAACTCCCATTACATACCAAAATCTCTTGAACAGTTTCTTTTGATCATGTGTACATTCAGTGGCATCCATTTCTACAGAGTTCATCTTTATACACTGTCAAATACATCTTTGCCCAGTGTTCTAGATTCCATTTCTGTTTGACTCCACTAACCTGCAGTTTTCTCTCCTGGAATGATTCTCAGAGTAATCATACTGCAGCTCTTGAAATCACTAGGTGGCTTGGATGAGATGTAACTAAAGTACCTGGGATGGGAATGCGAAGCTACCCCCACCTTATTTAAAGTGCTAGAAATAGTTGAAGTTCAGTCTCAGGGGGAAAAAGTGTATTAGGGGTGTTCTTGCTAGAATATTCCCTCTACGGTCTTCATCTCAGTCTCACCATATGGGCTTGTGCATTTTGTCAATCTCATTCAGCTTTCTGTTGCTGGAACTGGACATTGCACACTGAATAACCTGCACAGGGGTTAACCACATAAAGCCCTGTCTCAAAACAACAACAACAACAACAACAACAACAACAACAATATAAACAGAGAATAAAGACTTATTGAGAGCATGGATTTGAGGCTGGGCACTCCAAGGGCATAATGTTGAAATCTGTGAGGGTCTTCCTGTTGAATCGTGATATGATATAAAGCAACAGAGGGTAAATCAGAGGGAAAAGCAGAGAAGAATACCAACGAGGGTGTCCTCACATTCATAATCCCATCTAAGACTTATTCTTCCACAATACCCACCAACAAATATTACTAGCACAGGACTGAATATTAAGTTTATAACACATGTTCTGAATGACATATCATTGTCTTACAGGTGTCCTCAGGAAAAGATTGGAAGTCACTATAGCATAGAGGTTGAGTATGGGGTTTGACAAACCATATAGTATTCTGAAGAGACAGCTGTGCTGTCAGAATTTGGAGGAGAAAAGCTGAAACAGAAATAAATATTTCTCTGAAGAAAAGTCTTAGGTGAAAAGGATTCATTCATGTAAAGTATAAAATATGTTAAAAATAAGCAAGCTGTGGTGGCAAAAAAAAACTTTAATCCCAGCACTCCGAAGGCAGGGACATGTGGATGTGTGTGTGTTCAGGTCCAGCCTGACTGGCAAATAAAGTTTCAGGTCAGCCAGGGATACACACTGATACCCTGTCTTTAAAAGGCAGAAACATTCAAATAATACAAACATCAGTATGACTCGTTCATAAAGAATGCCAGTGGGTGTGTGCAAGTTTATATAGCAACCTCTATTTTATTGTGAATATTTTCTATTGATTGTTTTCTGTTATGCAAAGATGAATTAGACCACATTTGTAAACAAAAAGGAATAAATGGCATATCCAACAGAAACAAGGTGACTCTAAAATCCAATAGAAAACACATTATTGCTTAGGTGGTGACAGTGATATTAATAAGGGTTGTTATTGCTTTAGGGCTTGGTCTCTGTGTCAGCTACACTTTTTTTGTCATTTAAGATGATACTATAACAGAAGTAACTTAAGAAGGAATGGTTAACTCGGAAATACAGTTCTGGAGGTTTAGAGTCCATCATCTCATGGTGGTGAAGCATGGTGACCAAAGCTGGAAGCTGGTAGCTGAAGGCTCACATGTCAAATCATAAACAGAAAGTAGAGTGTGTGCTAGAGTTGTCATGTGGCTTTTACAATCTCAAATCAACCCCACGTGCTGCCAGTGACACACTTACTCTACAAGACCATATATCTTAAATCTATCTAAACAGCTTCACCAAATTGGGACCCAGTATTCTGATACCTGATAATCTGGGGAACTTTTCATTCAAATCACCATAGTTTCTTAACCCACATTTCTTTAAAAAATACACTTAGGTTATTAATGTTTTTATTATGTTTTGGAAAATGCATAATCAGTGAAGTCAGGGTAAGTTTTTATATCCTGCCTTAGAGATACTGGCTTCAACATGTTGGTATATACTAAAATGAATTTTTCTATTTTTATTGAATAAATGAGTTGAACTCTTAGCATCAAATAGTTGATTGTGATAATGAAATGCATTTACAACAATATTTACAGTAAAATATGTCTAAAAATTTCTCAACTATGTTGTTCTTTAATTTCTCTAATGTGCTCATTATTTATCAGTATACTTCCTATTGAGTAGCCTTTCAAAGTCCAAATACTTAGGAAATTATGTACTTATAAACAAGCTGTTGGGCAGACAAGATGGCTCAGCCAGCAAAGGTGCTTGTCACTAAGCCTGACTAGGTAAATTTAGTCACTGCATTATGGCAGGAGAGAAGCAATCCCGTAAACTGAACTCTTGAGTCCCACATTTGCAGCATGGTAGACAGGCAGGAACTCTCACATGCACATGCGTGTGCACATGGGTATGCATTTGCACACACACACACACATACACTCACTCATATGCAAATAAATAAACGTACAAATAAATAAATAAATGTGATAAGATACATATCTCAATTTAAAATCTGACTTGTTGGTTATGAAATTAAATGTATAGGATACAGATATTGATCAGACTTTAAGTTCTTTTTGTAAATCTCAGAGGGATTGGTGTGCTAGTTCGTTTTGGTCAACTTGACACAAATGAGAGATACTTGGGAGGACAGAAATCTCAACTGAGGAATTGCCTTCATCAAATCACAAGCTCATGGAACATTTTCACGGTTGTTAATTGATGGAAAAGTCCCAGTCCACTGTGGGCAGTGCCATGCCTGGGCAAGTGGTACTGGGTGTTATAAGACAAGAAGCTGAAAGTGAGCTTGTAAGAAAGCCAGTACGCACAGACTCCCTCAAAGCTTTTGATTCAGCTGCTGCCTGTGGATCCCTGCCTTGACCTAAGGCTTTCGCTTCTGCAGTGGTGGACTGGAACTGCTAAGCCAAATAAACGCTAGGTTGGTTTTGATCAGTGGTTTATCACAGCAATAGGAAACTAGTTCATTATCAATTAGGGTTTAGTGTTAATAATTTTAATAGAATTTAGGGTCATTTAGTCAGCTTCTGTTGCCTACTGCCTACTTTAAAAACTATTTCTTTTATTATGGAGGTTGAAATATAATTACAATTTTTTTCCTTTTCTCTTTTTTCCAGCCAAAACTTCCCATATACCCCTCCTTGTTCTCTTTCAAATTATGGCTTTTTTTTCCTTTCATAAATTGCTGTCACACATACATACTCTTAAATTTAAAAAAAAAAACACAATCTGCTGGGTCTATATAATGTTACTCGTATACATGTGTTCAGGGCTGAGCATTTGGTCTGAATAACCAGTTGGTATGTTCTTTTCCAGGGAAGACTATTAATCCTGCTTTCAGCATTCCTTAGCTGCCTGCAATTCTTTAGGTTGAAGCCTCCTGAAATTTCCTCCATCTACCTTAGCATGTCTGTTGATGTCTTCCTTGCTCAGCTCACGGTTGGGCAGTCATGTTGATGAGTCTCCTAGTAAACTCCCTGATCCAATTCTTAACAATCTCTCTGCCACCTCTTTCATGATAATTCCTGAGTCTTTGATGCAGGAGATGTGATACAGAGATATCCACTGGACTGGGCTCCACAACTATGCATTTTGATTGGTTGTGACTCACTATTGGGCATCTAAGAAATATACAAACACCAGGCATGAGAAACCCTCTTTTGAGTTGTTTGTCAGAATTATCCTATAGGCTTCCAAAATATTATAGGTTATTGTTAGTGCCCTTTGTGCATCCTCCATAGCTGGAAAGTAAATTCCTGTTCCTGAATATATCATGTACTTTAGATACAGGGCCCAAAGGCATTTGAGCTAAAACTAATTTGAAAGCCTCCTCCCTGAGGAGTGGTTTTCATATTAACAGAACACGCCATACAGCTTATAACCAACCAATAGTCCTACCCTTGGTATGACACCTATGGACCACAGCAACAATCAGCATGCCATGATTACCCTAATTGTGTAGTAGTGGCACACACATACACCTTGGATATAACCAGCAGCTCCCCAATTAAACTTAATATCTGTTCAACAAAAGGGAAATCATTTTTGGTACAGACAACCTAGTCATAGAACCAGAGGTAGTGAAATCATGAATCTTGGAAGAGAACACAACTCCACTTCACTAACTCAGCATAATCTCTAACCATAGTCTGAATATTTGTCCTAATGCCCATAGATGAGTGTAGCTCTCATCTCTCAGCAACGAAACTTCTCTTGGCAACAGATTAAAATCAGTACAGAATGCCTACTTTTAGTTCTTTTTAACCAATAATATATGATGCTTTTGTTATGGATTATTGTTGCAGTTTTATTGAAAATAGGGTTTTTTTTCAGAAAATATATTTTGATTATGGTTTTCCTTCCTCCTAGTCCTTCCAGTTCCTTCCCAACTCCCCTCTCATCCAGATCCACAACTTTTCTGTCTCTCTTTAGAAAAAACACATAGGTAACTAACCAATAATAATAAAATAAAAACAAAAATCGGAATATGACAAAACAAACAAACAGAAAAATAGAGCCAAAGAAAAGGCACAATAAGCACATATAGGTAGAGAGACACATAATTTCAATACACAGGACTCCTTTAAAATGCAAAACCAGAAGCCATAATACACATGCAAAGGACCTATAAAGTTAAAATGCACAGATAAATAAGAAAAGAAGGAAGGAAGGAAGGAAGGAAATAAGTAATAGACTAAACAAAGGATCTCCAAAGATGCTGTTGAGTTTGTTTTGTGTTGACCATCTGCTGTTGTGCATACAGCCCACCATTAATAGTGGTTTGTTTTGGCTATAAGATTTACTTGGAGAAAATTAATTTTTCATTTAAATTATCATTTTGAGGTAGCTGCTGTATTAGGGATGGGCCATGCATTCACATCTCCTGTCAGCTTTAGGACCTGATAGGGTACAGACCCATTCAGGTAGTTCCTGTGCATACTACCTCAGTCTCTGCGAGCTCATATCTGCATCCTTCATGCTATGTTTAGAAGACCTTGTTTCCTTGGTGTCACCCATCCCCTCTGGATCTTACACTCTTTCTACCCCCTCTTCTGCAGAGTTCCTTGAGTACTATAGGGAGGAGACATCCCCTTTATGACTAAGTGTTCCAAGGTGTCGCATTCTCTTTCTATTGCCTGCCTGTGGGTTGTGTGTGAGTAGGGGAGTGGTAAGGGAGACCTCTGTATATACCACAGACAGAAAAGTATCAATCCACAGGATATAAGAAGAAAGTTCTGTTCAACATGACTCAGTAGCTGGTACTGTTTCACACTTTGAGAGTCAGACATCAGGTAGTTTATTTCAGTCATATTTAAGCACAGCACAATTTGGGAAAGAAAGTTTTTCTGGTGATAACTCAATTCTGTGTCTATAACAAAGCTTAAGACACGATTACATCAAAAATCTTGTAAAGTACAAGTGACACCTATCTTTATGGAAGATGTCACTTGTAAAGTACAAGTGACATCTTCCATAAAGATAGGTTTTATAAATTAACTAACAAAGCAAGTTCAGGGTAAACCAAGTATATAATAAGGGTCTCTGAGATGATAGTACCATACATTGACTGAGATGCATACCTAAGAGTCTTGGGGAGCCAGTGGGGCCTGCTCATGCAGATAGTATGGAAGTCTTCAGGCTTTTAACCAGATGCATCCTCAGATGTTTGGGTGGAAAACAAGTTATGTCTCTCCCTGTAAAGAGACAGCACTTTGTGTTTAAAATTCATGGTTTCCTAGTGCTTGTCTGTGACCACAAGCACCTACACACTTCCAACAATGGGTCTCTGTACTTGTTTCCATTTGCTGCAAGAAGAAGATTCTTTGATGATGGTTGAGCAAGGCACTAATCAGTAAGTATAGAAGAATGTCATAAGGAGTCATTTTATTGCTAGTTGCCTTTACTAGAACAACAGTATTTGGTTTTACACTAGGTCTGTGACTTCTATCTAGTCTCAAATTCTTGGCCACCCAAGCACTGTCATGTATGAGTTCCATACCATGGAGTGGATCAAAAATCCCATTGGATAATGGTTGGTTACTCCTACAAGGTTTGTGCCACTATTGAATCAGTGTATCCTGCAGGCAAGACACCAGTGTGGATCAAAGGTTTGTAACTTGGTGTTTACTTTTCTCCTTTGGTAGCAGGCAGAGTACCTTCCAGTACCCTGAACAGAAGGGATAACAGCTCTAGGTAGGCACTGCCTGCAGTTTTCTGTGTTTAGTGAATTGTGTATATATTTTATTTTAGTTGGAAAGATTTAAAAGCCAGAGGGCTTCACTGACAGTTCGTGGAGAGCCACCAATAGCCATGGCAATAATCTGGGTAGTTTAGGGGTTTATGAGGCCCCCTTTAGCCAATTATATGTAAACCATTCCTGGTTTTGGAAGCTTCATTTGGTGACATATGTACAATTGTGTCTTTGTCTCCAACATTATTTGGTGATTTTATTTAGATCACTTTCATATATATATATATATATATATATATATATATATATATGTTAGGTTCTACTGTATTAGGTTCCCATAGGGGTCCCTCAAATGGCCCTTAGTTTTAGTTATCCCTCCTTGTATCCCTTCCTCTCATTTTATTCCCCTTTCTGTTTTTTAAAATAATTTGTTTTGTGCATTTTGAAGATGGGGTATTTTCATGTAGCCAAGCTTGTCTGGAGCTCACTAGGTAGCCCAAGCTGATAACAAATTCAAGATCATTACTTCTCAATTTCCTGAGTACTGGGATTGTAAATGTGAGCTACCAATCTAGTTTTCATAATAATCTCCTTATCTTTAAAAAAAAAAAAGTCAGCTTCAAGTTTTTTTTTCAACTTTATTCACTCCCAAATCCCATTTTTAAAGACTCTTCTAGAACCTTCTGGTTTCTTAACTTGCAGACAATTGCTTCATCTTCTAATTTTTACTTTGTGAAAAAAATCCTGTGAATTCTGAATTTGTTGTGTTTTGTGAATTACTTCAAGAATCTATATTAATGTGGTCATGGAGAACAAAGAACATTTAAAAATTACATTGAAACTTCCCCCAGGCTACCACACTGTGCTTCAGGAAGTTGGAACACAAAAGTGTGCTTTAAATATTCAAAAATTATTTTTAGCTATTGACATGCTGCCTAAAATTTTCCTAAACCAACTCATTTCCTTCAAAATATCAAAAACTCATGATTGCAGGAGAAATATCCAAATGATAACCAAAAAAATATGACAATTTTTCAGAGAAAAAAGCCAGAATAATTGAAAAACAGAAATCTGCATTGTCACTCAACCTGGTCTGCAGGATCTCAGCACCTTTGTTTGACCTAAATTTTGATTTTCTGGCTAGAGTCCATTTCACTGTTCAGTATCATGTACCTGACTCATAGCTTTGCATGTAGCCAAACAGTGTATCCATGGCTTCAGGTCTGTGCATTCACACACAGACACAGAACTGTAGATTACTTTGGCTGCCATATTTATAAACAAAATTCATTCTTCAGTAGAGAAAAGTAGAGTTTTCTCTATATTCATTCCATAGCTACATATGCACTTAGCACAAATTAGTACATTTGTCTACCAAGATATTTGTACAAGGATACTTACTTTGGCTATGTTATTATATCCAATAATGTCCATCAAAGATTGTAGTAAAATGTAAACTGATGGATCCACTATAAAAATCAGTATGGACACTTCTCAAAAACAAAAAGAAAAACTAAACTAAAAATGGAGCTAACATATAACCCAGCTACACTGTTCCTCTGCAAATATCCAAAGGACTTTCTATACTACCCAGAGATAAGTTCACTTCCATGTTTATTACTGTTCCATTCGTAACCATTCTAGATATCCATCAGCAGATAAATGGATAATGAAAATGTTGTACATATTTTACTAATTTCAAAGCAAAATTTTCCAAATTAGGAAAATTGGTGGAACTTAAAATATTATGTTACATGAAGCAATTTGGGCTCAGAAAATTTATATTTTCTCAAACATATACAAACCCTAGTTTCTAATTTTTCTATATGTATTTATGTGGCCCTAAATGTGGATAGAGGCTAGGAAACTAGAAAGGATAACTTGACAAAAAAAACAAAACAGGCCCTTAATGGGGATAGTGTGACATGAAAATGGAACTGATGTGATATGGAAGTGTGATATGTGGTATGTGATGTGTGAATGGTGACGTAAGGGAGAGAGAAGGGACAGCAGAGACACTGGTAGGGAGATGTGGGGTATGAGCAACCAAATATATGTAAGGAAAGGCTGAAGTAAACCTGTCATTTGTTATAATAATTAAGACAGGTTTTAAAATGTACATTTCTATGGTATACTAGTTCCATCAAAGAAGTAAATTAATGAATAGCACAGGAAACAACGTGGGGATGTTCAGAAGCGGCTTTTATAAAACAAACCAAATAAAGAAAAATATTATATGCAAGGGGAATTCTGAATGCATGTGAGATAACACCAAGAAAACAAGAATCTTGTGACCTCAGTTTCTTCCAAAACTTGGAATTGTTCTTGACATCTGTGTTTGTGACCCTCCCAGGTGTAGTGGATAGGAGTGATCTTCGAATTATTCATTACAGCTTTATATGTCTCTATGGAAAAACATGTTTTTGCCACATGTAGCTTGTCCCTCTGGTTTTATACAGGCCAAACACATAAGAACTTTTTTCAAATGACCTTTCTTAATCATCAGGGTATAAATTGTCCAATGCTCAGAATAAAGTTGGCTATTGAATGAGACTTTAGTCCTCCTCATTTTTAGGTCTCACTCTCCCAGGTTCACATCACCAACTAGAGTGGTAAACATTTGTCCTTTTTTGTAAAGAATTCAGAGTCTGTATGGCACATATTATTTTTGTTATTGTTGTTTGTTTTTTGAGACAGTGACTCGTGTATCCCAAACTGATCTGAAACTCACAAGATACTCATTAATGGCTTTGAAGTCCCAATCCTTTGGTCTCCAACTGCACATATTTTCAAGAGACAAAACTCACTTAACTAAATTATGTCATTTTTAAATTTTAATGTTTCCATCATTTCTTTATGACTAAGATTTTTAACTACATTAGACAGCAGCTTTTTGAAAGTAGAAAATAGTTAACAGATATCCTTGAAAAGATGTTCCATAAAGGTCCTAATGAGTTTAATTCATGATTATGGTTACTAACAATTTGATACAATGACATGCTTTAGCAGAACACATTTCACACCATCAGGAAGTGTCAAATTGGCAACGACTTCAGGATCTCTTGAATGCAATGTTTTAAAAAGCTTCGCATTGATCATTGTCTAACTGACATATCTAGACTAACTTTGAATACAGGTTTTAAAATTTAATTATTTCCACATTTTTAGCTATCAGAACTAGAAAGTGAAGCAAGAATAGTTCTAAATCTTCAAAAGTAAACTTAAACAAATTTATAATTTTTCCAATTTTTCAATTTGTAGAACAGTCTAGGTAGGTTTTGTTTCATTCTTTTTTTCTGTTTTCTTTTCCTAGATACATTACCACCGCTGTTTTGAAACATAAATTTAAAAAAATTAGCTCATCATATCAATTTTAAAAGTGATAATAACAGTGAAATTTCTTCATAAACATTATAGAGGATAAATATTATTTCAGCTTTAAGATTAAATTTGACATTATAATTTCATGATTATCTGAATTTTCTTCAATTTTGCCTTTGTCACTTAAGAACTAATTATATGTGTCATGTTTTTTTAACATTTATTTATTAATTCAAGTTACATCTCCATCACAACACCTTCCTTGTCCCACCCTCCCATCATCTACCCCGTCCCACCTATCCTACTCCTCTGGTGTGTGGTGCCCCCACATCTCAGCCCCCCCTCAATTCTTCAGTCAAATGAGGGTTAAGAGTTTCCTCTTGCACAGACAGTACACATGGCAATTCCACTAGGGTGGAGTGTCTCAGTAACAGGTAACAAAGTCCATGTTCCTGTTCTTTTGGGTATATTGATTGTAGGGTGGTTATCCTGTACTATATGGCTAAAATCCAGTTAGAAGTGAATAAGTGCCATTTGTCTCTTTCTGGGTCTGAGCTCACCTATGATGAGCTTTTCTGGTCATCCATTTGGCAGGAAATTGCATGATTTCCTTGTTTCTGATGGCTGAGTAGTATTCCATTTGGTAAATGTACCACAGTTTGTATGCATTCTTTGGTTGAAGGACATCTGGGTTGTTTCCAGTTTTCAGCTATTACAAATAAAGTTGTTATGAACATACTTGATGAGATGTCCTTGTGGCTTGCTGAGAAATCTTTTGAATATATGCCCAGGAGTGGTATGGCTGAGTCTTGAGGTAGATGTATTCCAAGTTTTCTAAGATATCACTAGACTGATTTCCATAGTGGTTGTACAAGCTTTCATTCCCACCAGCAAAAATGTTCCCCTTTCTCTACAACCTTGCCAGTATGTGCTGTCATATTAATTGTTGATCTTGTCATTTTGACAGTTATGAGATGGAATCTCAAAAAAGTCTTAAGCTGCATTTCTCTGATGATTAAGGATGTTGAGCATTTCTTCAAGTCTCTCTTGCCCATTAGAGATTCGTCTTTTGTGAATTCTTGGTTTAGATCTGTACATCATTTTTGATTGGATTATTTGATTTCTTGGTGTTTAATTTCATGAGTTCTTTATATATTAGATATTAGCCCTCTGTCAGATGTGGGGTTGGTGAAGATCTTTTTGCAATCCGTAGTCTGCCATTTTGTTCTAATGACATATCCTTTGCCTTACAGAAGCTTTTCCGTTTCATAAGGTCTGATTTATGGATTGTTGGTCTTAGAGCCTAAGCTATTGGTGTTCTGTCCAGGAAGTTGTCACCTGTGCCAATAAGTTCAAGGCTTTCCCCCACTTTCTTTTCTATTATATTTCGTGTGTCTGGTTTTTAAATGGGCCAAGAAAGAAATTAGGAAAACAACACACTTCACAATAGCTACAAATAATATAAAATACATGGGAGTAACTCTAACAAACCAAGTGAAATACCTGCACAACAAGAACTTCAAGTACTTGAAGAAAGAAATTGAAGAAGATGTATCAGAAGATGGAAAGATCTCCCATGCTCATGGATAGGTAGGATCAACATAACAAAAATGGCCATCCAACCAAAAGCAATATACAGATTCAATGCAATTCCCATAAAAATACCAATATAATTCTTTACAGACCTTGAAAGAACAATTCTCAGCTTCATATGGAAAAACAAAAACCCATAATAGTTAAATCAGTCCTGTCCAAAAGTAAAAAAAAAAAAACATCTGGAGGTAGCACTATCCCTGATTTCAAGCTATACTACAGAGCAGTAGTAATAAAAACAGCTTGGTACTAGTATAGAAACAGACCAGTTGATTAATGGAATTGAATTGAAGACCAAGAAATAAACCCACACACTGATGGTCACTTAATTTTTGACAAAGAAGCCAAAACCATGAGAAAAAGGAAAGCATCTTCAACAAATGGTGCTGGACTAATGTCACGTCTCCCTAGACCAGCAAGGACGACGCAACTCGCAAAAGCTCTTCTCCAGCAGTTTATTCAGGTCCCTTGAAAACAGTCTTCAAAAATGCCCGGGCAGACCCAATCCCAGGCTAAATACTATATGAAGAGCCAATCAAGTAAAGCCACGTGGTGTTATCTTAGAGGCCAACGTATGCGGAAGCAAGCCAGATCAGCAATCTTAGCCAAATATGGACTTGTTTACCACAGAGAGCGCTCACCATCGGGCTGGTGGAAGGCAGAAACCGGCGCCATTTTTAGGGCGCGGCACATCGCAGCTCTCTACAGTTCCTCCTTTTTTATTTTTTCTAAAGTTGGTAGAAGTCCCTGGAAAGGCTTCGTAATCCCCATATCTGGGGATCTCACGGTGGACCTGAGCCTGTAGGAGGGCGATGCTCAAACTCTTACCCGTCTCTGGGTCAGCCTCCCCAGTCGGGGGTGCCCTGTCTTAGGTGGCCGAGACTTACCCGTCAACTCTGTCATTGACTTGCCAGACCCTAATACCCGTAGAACGAATACCTCAGTGGGCAGGGACTATGCTCAGTGAAGATTTAAGGCTTCATGGCAGCGAGCCATGCCTGAGGGGACTGGCCCGCCTCAATGGCGACAGGGGCCTGTATAATCATGGCTGCATTATGCTTCTGTGTGGCTCTCATCTTGTAGATGCACCATAGGCAAACCAGAGAGGCTAGTATCATCAGTATCGCCAAAGAGCCTACGCCCGCCCACTCCTTAAGATGATCCATAGCCATCTGTATCCAGGAAGTCAAACCAGTAGCCAGGCTCAGATCCACCAAAGTGGAGTTGATGTGGACGATTGTTGCTCTCAGCTCTCTCATCAAATTTTCAAATTCAGCCGACCAATCCTGTAAGAGGAATTCTGACAATTGTCTAGACAGATTAGCAGCCTTTGTAAAATTTCGATACTGCACGGAAGTAACACACAAACCTTGCATTTTCCACTCACACCCCAATTGTGCTAGTTGCCAAAGAGAATCAATCTGTTCTTGTATTAAATCTATGCGTTGATTAACTATCATAAGGCCTCCTTTGAGATGAGAATTCATAGAGGTCTGAGTATCCAATGCC
>CAJQZJ010004763.1:14765438-14785427 GCA_907164525.1 Lophiomys imhausi
GGCCTCCTTTGAGATGAGAATTCATAGAGGTCTGAGTATCCAATGCCTGTGCTACAGTGGCTGAGATGTTATTCAGGGCATTGGCAGTCTGTATAGAACTAGACAAGGCAATAGCTGAGGCAGTAGCTCCCACAGCAGCAATAGTGATGGCAGTAACAATAGCTGCAGTGATGCCAAAATCTCTTTTAAGCCTGAATAGCATCATGGTATTAGGGGCCTCTACAGGAACTGGTACATATCGAGGCATTCTAGTCACCACAGCCACAGGAAAGGCTGTGGCATTCCAGCACAGGGCATAAAAGCATGTGTCCGGAGTGCATACTAACTTTTCTTCACCCAAGGATGCACTCCCATTACTTACAATCCACAGAAAAGGAGGCCAGAGACACACTGGTGAGGCTGAAAAGGTCTTATTGCGGTAAGAATGAAACGAAGAATTCCAAGTACCAGAGCCACTACCACTAGAAAGATTCAATTTGGTAACGGACCCTAGGGAAAAATTACCTCTTTGATAAATTCCTCCCCCAAGCATAATGACAGGTCCCATGTCCATGCAACTTCCATTTACCCCACACAAAAGCCACAAATCAAAAGGATTGGTGGCAGTCTGCTGAGGATCCCTAGCAGATATATCAAGCATTCCTGTACAAGACTTATTCACTATATTACTAATCATGGGGCTAAAGGAAAAATAATCTTGTTGAACCCAAACTGCTGTGCGCCCCTGACATCCAGTCCAGGGAAAAGGTCCTTCCTCTCCTGCGGATTCTCTACAAAAAGGTGCCCAGCGTGGCTGTCTGGGGTGGTCCCGGTCAGAGACTCGTGTGGGCCACCATCCTTCAAGATGAGAACCATTGCCCAAAAACAAACCACTACCCCTACCCCCAAATCTCAGTTGTGGTAAAAAATCTGCTGACTGCTGAGACAATTTACTGCATTCTGTATCATCTGACCTATTGAAGCTCATAAAAAAGCACAGACTACCCTTCAAGCTGACATTTCTATTACCCTCTATAGGGCTTTTCTGATCATCAAAGGGAAGGTAGGGTAAGCCTAAGCTTCTATTACTGCTAAATAAGCGTGGAAACACAGTTGCATCATGTCTGACCGGCATCGGCTTTGGGAATATCGACAGGATCCCCCATCTCGGCTTGGTCATTCCTGACATACTCACTGCTACTATCACCAGGATCCCTAGGAAGGTCTTCATGACGAATCTTCCTCACAAGGCGTTCAGGCACCCACACTGGATCTTGTTGATCCTGAGGAAAAATACAAACAGACCCTCTTGCCCATGTTAGCACGGGGTCAGGCCCTCGCCAAGAGCCTGTCAAACTATCTTTCCACTTCACCATGCCTTTAGGTGGACCATGGGAATCCTGATGTCTGTCCGCTGCTGAGCGGCCTTGAGCATCCAAATTTAAAAAATTTAAAGTAAATAAGGCTAAAGACATTCTCTCCTTGGGGGTACGGCCTTGGCCTATTCCCCCTTTCTGTTTTTGCAAACATTCTTTCAAGGTGCAATGAGCACGCTCCACAATTCCTTGTCCTTGAGGATTATATGGTAATCCGTGATTAAGCTGTACCTCCATCTGGTTGCAGAAGGAGACAAAGGACTGAGCCGTATAGGCTGGTCCATTGTCTGTTTTCAGCTGTTGTGGTTTTCCCCATGCAGCCCAGGCTTCTAAGCAATGCCCTATGACATTGCGAGCCTTTTCTCCACTCATAGGTGTAGCATGTATGATATCTGAGCAGGTAACCACAGATACATGAATATATTTTAAGGTTCCAAACTCTGAAATGTGGATAATGTCCATTTGCCAGATTTTGAGTGGCATCAACCCTCTAGGGTTCACTCCCACACTGGGAGGATGATGATGAATCACACACTGAGGACAGTCCAAAACCACTTGTCTAGAATCTGCTCTAGATAAATGGAATTTCTGCTGTAGAGTTCTGGCATTTACATGAAATAATTGGTGAAACTGTCTGGCTTGGTCCAGGAATGAGCTCCAAAAAATGCATTCCATCCTAGTCCATTGATCAACTCTATCATTACCCTCACTTAATGGTCCAGGTAATCCTGTATGTGCTCTAATATGTTGAATATAAAAACACCTTTTTCTCTGCCAGATTAAAACTTGTAACTCTTGTAATAAGGCACATACAGTACTACTATTCTTTTTTTTTTTGGTGTTTAGAATTTTATTTTATTTTTATTTATTTATTTATTTATTTTGGTGGTTTTTTTTTTAATAATTTTTTATTTCTTCAAGTTACATCTCAATCACAATCCCCTCCCTACTCCCCCCTCCAGTCCCACCCTTCCACCCTCCCCCCCCTCAGCCCCACCCTCCTCTTCCCTTCTTTTTTTTTTTTTTTTTTTTTAGTTTAAGGTATTTATTTTCCCCCCCAACAGCTCTCCCTTTCAGTCCAAATAATGGTTCTTTTTCTTATAACTATACATACAATACAAAACAACAGAAATAAATAGGCCACGATTATAAGAGTTATATGGCTTAGCATACATTCCCAATGTCCAATCCATATGTATTTGGCACCTGACTTTAACATTCTACTATCTAACCATCTCCATGAGTTTAAAGTTCTATATCTAACTCAGCTTTCATACTAACTTGCCTCATAATTTTAAAAATATCTTCTTAGATCCAGAACCCCCTCTTGATTCCTAAACAACTCAAAATTTAACTATGAGACTCTAGCTATCTATTCTTCAACCACCTCAGAGACCCGAGATAGGACCTGCCAATTCTAATACTTTCACTGCCTTGACCACATAGACTGAATCTGAAATCAAATTGAATGCAAATTGACATCTTTTAAACACCTCAATTACTATTTTCAACTCTACTATTTGGGGGGGAGCCCGGTTGAAATTGACATAACACGGTCTCTTGTCTTTCTATCAAATAGGCTCTGCAGCCTGTCTTTGAGCCATCAGTAAACACATTTGGTGACCCTTGAAGGGGTACTACTGAAGTAACCTTAGGGAATATCACTGGGTGCTCCTTAAAAAATGATAGCAATGGATGCTTAGGATAATGATTATCAATCACTCCTTCAAAGCTACATTGCAATATTGCCCAATCATCTACAGTGCCACACAAAATCTTAATTTGATGACTGGAATAGGGCACTATTATACTGGCAGGAGCAACTCCAAAAGACTGCAAACATTGTTGGATACCATTCAAGGCTAAAGCAGCAACTGCAGTGGGATAATGTTCTATGGATTTTTTTGGAGAAATCTTTGAATAAGTCCATAATAATGGTCCGCCCTGCCATAACAATCCTGTAGGTTGACCATAGGTGGCAAATATGCACAATGCAATGGGCTGTCCTTCCTGCCATCTCTTTAGGAAGGTACTCTGCAACCTTTCTTCCACTTTACATAAAGCTTTTCTTGCTTCTTCTGTTAATTGCCTAGGAGAATTAAGTGCTGAATCACCTTTCAAAATACCATATAGGGGTCTTATTTCATAATTTGATAGCTTCAAATAGCCTCTTACCCAATTGATATCTCCTAACAACCTTTGAAAATCATTTAGAGTCTTTAAATTATCTTTTCTTATCTCAATCTTTTGAGGTATTATCTTTTCAGGTCCAACCTTTGCTCCTAAATAATTAATCACAGTTTCCTTTTGAACCTTATCAGGAGCTATAAACAACCTTTTCTTTTTTAATAATTGAACTAATTCTTCAATTCTTCATAGGCCTGATCTAACATTTGTTCACCCTTAGCTGCCAGTAAGATATCATCCATATAATGAACACATCTCAAATCTGGAAAATTCTTTCTTAAGGGAGCAACGGCTTCCCCCACATACAGTTGACACATAGTGGGGCTGTTTGCCATGCCCTGAGGTAATACTACCCATTCAAACCACTGATCAGGTTCCTCATGGTTACAGGATGGAACAGTAAATGCTAATCTCTCACTATCTTTGGCACACAAAGGGATGGAGAAAAAACAATCCCTTATATCTATAACTATTATGGGCCATGAGGCTGGCAAAGATGATAAAAGCGGCAAGCCACATTGCACTGGGCCCATGATCTGCATTTGTTGGTTTATGGCACACAGGTCATGCAACAATCTCCATTTTCCAGATTTCTTTTTAATGACAAAGATAGGTGTATTCCAGGGAGATACAGATGGTTTTATATGCTTTAAAGGCATCTGTTCATCCATCAACTCTTTGGCCGCATTCAATTTTACAGAGGAAAGTGGCCACTGAGGAACCCATACTGGGTCCTCCGTCTTCTAAGTTATGGGAATGCCCTCCTCAGTGGCCCCTAGGAAAAACCCAGGCCCTGTCTCTTTTGTCTTTGCTTCATAGATAAGGGACTCTTCCGCCCCTGCAAATATTTTCCTATTCCAAAGCCTGGAGCATATCCCATATCTTGCATCATACGTTGGGCTGAATCAGAATAATCATTACTCAATTTAAATCCCATATCCTTTAAAAGGTCTCTTCCCCAAAGGGAGATAGGGAGCTCAAGTACATATGGCTGCATTTCTCCTGAGTGGCCTTCTTGGTCCTGCCACTTTAATGATCTTGCACTCATATCTGGAGTCTTAGCATAACCCAGGCCTTGAAGTGTTTGAGAAGAGGCTTGTATGGGCCAACCTGAAGGCCAGTCTTTCTTTGCTATGATACTCCTATCAGCCCCAGTATCCAAAAGGCCCAGGATCTTTTTACCATCAACTTTTAACTCCAAGACGGGGCGTTGGTCCAAATCCAAGGAGAGAAAAGTCAGATCCGTGCCCATGGACCCAAAACCATCTTTTCCTCTCTCTCGATCCCTTGCCGCATAGCGATCATGTAAGCTCGGCAACATGACCAACTGAGCAATTCTATCTCCAGGAGAGATAGCTGTTATACCACGGGGGGAGGCTACCATGATCTTAACCACTCCTGTATAATCTGGATCTATAACCCCAGGATGGACAATAAGTCCTCTCAAGGCTGATGATGACCTCCCTAACAGAAAACCAACTGTACCAGGTTCAAGGGGTCCTTTAAATTCTGTTTCAATTAACTGGACCCCCATTTGGGGCGTTAATACGAGTCTGGTGGTGGAGCAGAGGTCCAATCCTGCTGAGCCTGCAGTGGCTCTCCGCGGTCTCTCGGATGGCGGAGGGTTGGCCATCTCTCTTGATTCTGTTCTTTGTCCTGATTCTCTACTGCCCCATATATTTGTGGGCCCTGAGGTCGTGGGCCCCACTGTCCGTTTTTTGGACGAGCACCACCATAACCTTGAGTCAAAGGCTGGCCATGGATGTCTGTCACTGAACGGCATTCATTAGCCCAATGGTTCCCTTTTTTACATTTTGGGCATAACCCCGGCTGCCTGGGGCGTTGTTCACTTCCTGTACTTTCTGTACTCCTTCCCCCGGGGCACTGTCTTTTAAAGTGTCCCATCTTGCCACACTTAAACTCCTGAACTTCCTCCACCTTTTCTGGTCAACTGTACTAGTGCGGCAGCAAGACCAGCATTAGTTAACGGCCCTCCAAGTTCTCTACACACTTTCATCCAGGCTTCTAGCCCTTTGTTCTTGTAAGGGGTGATAGCGGCTCTACACTCTTTGGTACATTGCTCATAGACCAACTGTTTTATTAGTGGCATAGCAGCATCTGGGTCACCAAAAATCTTCCCTGCCGCTTCCACCAATTGTGCCACAAAGTCTGAAAAGGGCTCCATGGGGCCCTGTAGAATCTTAGTTAAGTTCCCACTCACCTCCCCTTTGTTAGGAAGGGATTTCCAAGCCTTGATAGCTGTCTGGTTTATTTGTTCATAAACCTGATTGGGATATCCTGTCTGCTGGTTGGCAAATCTCCCCTGCCCAAGCAGAATATCTCTATCCCAGGCTGGATTTCCATTTCTCTGATTAATGGCTGCTTGCTCAGTGGCATACTCAATCAAGAAAGCTTTCCAGTCTAAGTATTGCCCTGGACTTAAGCAGGCGCAGGCCAGGCCACTCCAATCAGCCGGAGTCATACAATGTCTGCTTAATGCTTCCACTTGAGCCAATGTAAAAGAAGCAGTAATGCCATAGGTACGAACCGACTCTGCAAGGGATTTAACTACTTTAAAATCAAGTGGTTCCTCATGCCTGTTCCCTTGTGGGTCTTGATATACCGGATAGGCAAACTGTAATTCTGTTCTTACTTGTGTCCATATCCCCGGGCAGAAAGATCTCCCTACTTTCAGGGACTGAACAGGCTGATCTATCTGAATGGCTTCTGGGTATGGAGGGGGAGTTGAAGGCGCCACGGCAACGGCTTCACTTATACCGACTGCCGCCAACATGTCTTTCTCTTTTACCTTTTTCTTTTCCCTTTTTCTAATAGCAGTCCTCTCCAACTGTTCTATTAGAGCGTATAGCTCCCCTTCAGAATCCGTGCCCTCTGAGTCCTCAAATCTCTAAAATCTCTAAGATCGGGATAGAGAGGGACCTTCTTTTTGCTTCCCTTTTCACTGTCTGTCTGCTCAGATCTTTCACCTTTTTTGTTTCCCTTTTTACTGTCTGCCTGCTCAGATCTTTCCCCTTGCAGTAGTTCCAAGGCTGATTCTCCCTCCTTGATTGCGTTACAGCATCTCTGATCTTCTAAACAACTCCTCACCATCTTCCAAATCGGTCTTACTCCATGCTTCAGAGTACCTTGCTCCCAAGCAAAATCCAAGTCCCTGCCTAATTTGTCCCAGCAGGATACCATAAGATTCCCGGACACCGCAAACCATGGAGCCATGGAGTCGCATTCATTCAAAAATCTCTCTAGGGTTGACTTCTTAAGTTTCAAATTCCTACCTAAAAGTAGCTCCTGAAGAGCCAGAAAAATTGGATGTGACTGAGACAATCCCATGATTAAAAATTTACTTTCGGTTTGCAGTTTTCCCGTGAAACTTTACCTTTTGTTCGCTATTTCCGTGAAACTTTACCTTTTGTTCGCTATTTCCGCGAAACTTTATTGTCCCAATTTACCCCAGAAACTTACCAGTTCACTGCCCCTGACTGCAGGAGTTCTGAGTCTTTTCTGGGTCCCCGTACGGGCCACCACTTGTTGCGTCCCCCTAGACCAGCAAGGACGACGCAACTCGCAAAAGCAGTTTATTCAGGTCCCTTGAAAACAGTCTTCCGAAAATGCCTGGGCAGACCCAACCCACAGGCTAAATACTATATGAACAGCCAATCAAGTAAAGCCACGTGGTGCTATCTTAGAGGCCAACGTATGCGGAAGCAAGCCAGATCAGCAGTCTTAGCCAAATATGGACTTGTTTACCACAGAGAGCGCTCACCATCGGGCTGGTGGAAGGCGGAAACCGGCACCATTTTTAGGGTGCGGCACGTCGCAGCTCTCTACAGACTAACTGGATGTCAACTTGTAGAAGAATGCAAATAGACCCATGTTTATTACCTTGCACAAAACTTAAGTCCAAGTGTCATGGATTTAATTAACAATTTGACAAAATCTATAATCACCCAGAAACGGAGTTGCAGTGAGAAAACATCTAAAGTAGATTGACCTAGTTTTATGATTGATGCTACTTTTTTGTGGGGAGGGAGCTTAAAAAAACTTTCATAGAGTATATCTGCTTGAGTATGTCCTCCCAGGTTCTGGCCACATTCCTACCCAACCAAATTTATTCATTCTATCATCTATCTATCTATCTATCTATCTATCTATCTATCTATCTACCTAGCTATCTATCTAGGTCCCTATCTCAATCAATCAATCATATAAATATAATGCTCCTAAAGTTTTTTTAAATACTAAAATAAAACAAAAAGAACATAATAACATAAAAAATGGAGTCTGTGATGCTTAGTCTTGGTTGTGAATTTGACTATATCTGGAATTAACTAAACCAAGAAATAGAGGGCATACCTGTGAGAGATTTTTGCTTAATTTGAAGTAAGAGGGTTCACCTCTAAGCTGGATCTTTGAGGTAGGAAGACACATTTTAAATCCAGATCATTTAATCTGGGAAAATCCACCTCTTATCAGAGCCATCTGTTGGATACCTATATAAGGACATGAAAGAGGGAAGCTTTTGCTATTAGTCAGCTTGCTCTTGCCTTGCTAGCAAGTTCATTCCTTCTCTAGCATTAGAGTCCACTTCTTAGGAATTTCAGCATATATTGAAGAACAACTGAGACATTAAGCCTTGTAGACTGAACAACTGCTGGATTCTTGGACCTCCATTCACATTCAGCCATTATTGGATCACCTGGACTGCAGCTTGTAAGTCATCCCAATAAAACTCCTGTCTCTATATATAGAGAGATTCGTTTTATAAGTTCTGTTACTCTAGAGAACTCTAATAATATCTTTTGTGTTTGCCAGGTAATCCTGATCATGAGACCTGCCCTGGAGGGTGGTTTATACACTCACTGCTACTCTACTAGATTTTCCATCACCTGCAGCTATCAGTTGAAAATGGCTTCTTGGTTATGGATGGAATTTTGTGCCCACTTCCCTTTCACCAAACTGGGATTTTATCTGGCTTGTACTTGTGTACGTCTTGTGCATACTGTCACAACTTCCTAAAGTACATACATATGTGAAACTAATTTAAATATAGTCACTATATAAAGAGGGAGAAAATGTTTATGCTTTAGTCTAATACAGGTGCTATAACAAAATACAGTGGATAATTTATAATAACAGAAATTTACTGCTCACTGTTCTGAATGCTTGTAAACCCAAGACCAAAGTTTCAGTTTTTATGTCCAGTGGGGCTGGGGCTCTGTGCTCTGCTTCATACTTAGCATTTCCTCCCATATCTTCAGATGGTAGAGATGCCAAGGCAATTCCTCTAGTCCCAATTTAGATCATACAGACTCTATTTTATTATCTAATAACTTTTCTTGGACCTTAGTGTTGCTGCATTGAGGATTATGTTCCAGGATAAAACACTGGGAAGACACAAATATGCAGCACGGCATTCAAGGATTTGATGTTTCGTGCATTTCTTTTCTTGTAAAGTGTTTGTAGCTAAATCAATGAACAAGATGTGAAGTTGATACCAATACCATACATGTCTCAGTACATTGGCAATAAGTGTATATACATATTCAATTAACTAGGAGACTTGTGTGGACTTCAATAAAAGAAGAATGAATTACTAAAGAGTGTAGGATGTGCAGTACTATGTTGTGACTGACAGAGTACACTACCATTCCTCTACTATGCATCTTATTTTAATCATCTGTATGTCTATATTGCACAGGCATAAGATGGTAAACAGAAAATTATCCATAAAATTTGACTTAGGGGCATAAGGTTTGCCTTATCTCATATGTATTAAAAACCACTCTACGCCAAATTGTCCCATTGTTCACAGTTCCTAGATTGTGTCACACAATATGTTTCAGTAAAAAAAAAGGGTTGATAACCTAGCCACAAAACTTTTATACCTACGATTTTTCCTGCCTACAAAATGTTCTGGGGTAAAGGTGTGGGAGAAATTGTGGGAGTGGCCAACCAATGACTGGTCCAGCTTAAGACTCATGCCATGAGAGGCACCCACCTTGATACTGCCCACAGTGCCAAGAGCTAGAGGCTAGATAGCCCAGAGACCCATTATAGAATCAAACACAAATGGAGGGGAAAAGGTAATGAAATGATTCCTAACGATATTCTGCTATACTCATAGATTGCCATCTAGCCCAATTTTATTAAAGAGGCTTCACTCAGCATCTGATGGGAACAGAAAAAGAGACCCACGGCCAAGTATTAGGCAGAGCTTGCTGAATCCTGCAGAAGAGGTTGAAAGAAGGATTGTAATAGCCAGAGGGATCAAAGACACCACTAGAATACCCACCAAATCAACTAACCTGGGTCCATAGGGGCTCGCAGAGACTGAACCGCCAATCAGGGAGCCTGCATGGGACTGATCTAGGCACATAGGTTACAGTTGTGTAGCTTGATCTTCTTGTGAGACTTCTAACAGTAGGAGAACCAGCTGTCTCTGACTCTGTTGCCTGCCTTTGGGCCCTTTCCTCCCACTGCGTTGCATAGTCAGCCTTAATAGTAAGGAGTTGCCTTGTCTTACTGCAACTTGATATGCCATGGCTGGTTGACAGCCATGGGAAGTTGAAAGAGGAGGGAATGGGGGGAGAGTGAGGACTGTGAGGAGAAGAGGGAGCAGCAACTGTGGTCTGGATGTAAAGTAAATAAACTTAAAAATAAAAAGGAAGCAAACAGGGTTGATAAAGAGAGTTTTTATTTCCATTGTTTACCCTAAGTTCTTGTAGCCTGATGCTTTTGTGTGTCCTATTGCTGTCAGCAGGCTGCTAAATACATTGTTCAAAAAAGATGTATGTGTGTAGTGCATGAAGGTAAAAGAGCTAGGCTGATAAGTGCATTATTAGAAGAGGGTAATGTGCCTAACCCAAACCAACTATAGTCCAAAGTTACTAAACTAATGCAAACACTTGCCTACCTTGAGCAAATGCTTCACACACACACACACACACACACACACACACACACACACACACACAATTTAATACTCTATTATGAGTATAGATATCTTACCATGGAATTGTTGATTTTAGCCCCATATGAAGGACTAATTTCTATCATTATTCTTGTAGAAATTGAGTTAGAGATTGTCATATACAAAGCTAATTTTTACTTTAGTAATTCAGAATCAGTAAGCAACAATTCATAAAGTCTTAAGGAATCTGAAAGTCATCGTTAACCCCATTCCAAAAAGTATTTCCTTTCAATAAATGTTTACATGTGTCATATCCATGGCCTATGGAAGAATTAATATTGATACTTTTAGTACTAAATTAATTTAAATTCTAACACTACTCTAAACATAGACTGTATTACTCTGAACTTTGGTCAGGGGAGATTCTTTTCGCAATGAGGAGTGAATGATTAATTCAGAGACTACCTAGTATAAGTAACTTGGAGTGCTCTGCTGTGGAAGGATCATCTGTATTAACCCATCTACCCAATGCTCAGGGAACACCATGCAAGACGGTGCAGAAAGATTGCAAGAGCTGAAGAATGGGTAGTGATATGAGTGCTGACTGACTGCCACTTATGTAGGTCTTGTAGGCAACCACAACTGTTGAGAGTTGGTGGATGCAGCAGCTGTGCTGTGTCAAGAAGTCAGCACTCAAGTGTGAAGAGGAGATGGGTCTCTGAGACCCTCCCCTATGGGAAAAGCTATTCAGCTAGAATCATTCTCCTTTGTGATGTGGCCTCTGATAGACTGTCCATGCTGGCCACACACTCCTTGCATGTGGGCAGCACTAACTGGACTCAGGGGTTATTAATAATAATAGAGTGGAGGACACAAAGTTGGGAGGGAGACAGAGTTGAGGGCATTAGGGCAAGTTGAGAGTTCATGGTAATAAATGAATATAATCAAAATACGTTGTATAAACATATGACATTTAATCAGATTTTAGCCATATAGTTCAGGATAACTACACTACAACCAATGCACCAAAGGGAACACGAACATAGACTTTGTTACCTGTCAATGATACACTTTGCCCTAGTGGTGCTGCCTTGTAGGCCCCCAGTGTATGAGGAGGCTCTTGGCCCTCATATGACTGCTGAACTGGGGCAGGGGACTGATATGTAGGGACACTCCACTCCAGAGGAGTGGGATGGAAGTGATAGGGGGTAGAGGGTGGGAGGGTGGGACTGCGAGAGGTGGAAAAAGGCCACTGTGATGAAGATGTAGACTATAATAAATAAATATTTTTAAAAAGAAAATGCTAATATAAACCCTCTTTCATCTTTCATTCTTGTACTTTCCTATTACTGATACTACAAATTAGTACAAATCACAAGGTTTTAAAAAACAAAGACTTACTTTCTGCTAATTTTGTTAAGTTTGGAATCCAAAGGGAGTACTATAGAGCAACGGACAAGGGGCTCATGGGAAAATCTCCCTGAGTATTCTGTCTTCAAGGCTAACAGTCATGGCTCTCCAGCATCTTTTTCCCCATGCTTCCATCTTCTCTGCATACTTCTTCTATCTTATAAGCATTTTGTAATATTTGGGGCCAACAAAGCAATCAAGGAAAGAGACACACATACCCTCAAAAATTGTCCAGATTTTCAAAGTGCCCTTTGCTATGTAAGGCAATACATTCACAAATTTTAAGGGCAGATACATAAAAAGTATAGAGCATGGCTATTTTTCTGCTTAACACCCACAGAAATATCAATTTTATTATTTCAACTATAATAATGTTTTTAAAAGGCATATCTACTTTAATTGTAACACTAAATATCGTCACCATTCCAATGACTACATTACTTATCTTGATGAGATATATCTTTCCTCAACTAGTTCTATTTCCTTGTGATTATTTCTGTTAATACGCTAAAGTGAACATCATCCATATTATATAAGGATAATACCTAATTTTAATTGTTAAATGCCTTTTAAAACATCATGTTTTAGGGCATCATTTTCATTGTTTTTAAATTAATGTGTTCATTTTTCTAAATTATTTTCTCAAGAGAAGCTATTGCTAGTCATCTGAGCCTTTTCCTCCTTATTTAAATGAAATTGCAGCTGTAGCTTTAGATGCTTTCTTCATGTCAAATAGAACCTGCATCTGACGAAATAAAAGCCTCAGGTATTGGTAATTACAAAACTGTACCATTATTCATTTTTTTGTTTGTATGTGGGTGCCTCCTAACTGGTCAGCTGTGCCAAGATGAAGCTGACCATCTCCCCCTCATGCACTAGCTGTCAGAAACTCATTGAAGTGGGTGTTGGATGAGAACCTGTACTTTCTATGAAAAGCTCAGAGTTGTATGAGTTGTTGCTGCTACTCTAGGTGAGGAGTGTAAGGGTTACGTGGTCAGAGTCAGTGGTGTGAATAGGAAACAAGGTTTTTCCATGAAGTAAGGAGTCTCCACCCACAGAAGAATATACCTGATGTTGAATATGGGCATTCTTGTTACAGACCAAGGAGAACTAGAGAGAGGAAGTGCAAGTCTATTGGCAGATGTCTTGTGGGTGACAGTGTGAGTGTTCTCCACTTGGTTATTGGAGAAAGAGAGAGAGAGAGAGAGAGAGAGAGAGAGAGAGAGGGAGGGAGAGAGATCCCTGGACTTAAGACACTACTGTGTCTCAGCAGTTCAGGTAGAAAAGAGCTAGCAGCATCTGGAAAGTTTCAGTCTTTCTAAAGATGTTGTCCACCAATATGTAGTCATAAAGTCCTTAAACAAAGAAGGTAAGAAGTCTAGGATCAAAGTATCCAAGGGTCGGTGTCTTGTTACTCAGTGAGCTCTAACATAAATGAAGCAGTGCACTAAGAACATCAAGGAGGAGGCTGCAGAATATGCTAAACTTTTGTTTATGATAATGAAAGAAGTCAAGGAAAAAACACCAGGAACAGATTGCCAAGAGCTGTAGGCTGTCCTCATTAAGAGGAGCTTTTGCTTCTAAGTCTAAGTCCAGTCAAAGTAAGTATTGAAGAGTGATAAATAAATGATCAGACCTTGAATATGTGTCATTAAAACACCACAGAAAATTCAAATTGCTTTAGGGTGTTGTTCTGTGAATGAATAGAATGAATTCTGTGGAATTCCTATAAATCCAACCGAACGATTACATATAGGTTGATATTTTTTTTTTCTAAAGCACTTACATTATAGCATGATTAATGTTTTCCTACTTGGGTTTCACAGAACAAAGATATAAAATAATACAGAGCTTCTTCTACTTTCAGATGGAGGGCAGAGAAAGTTAAACGACTTACTCTTAGGCAGAATCTTTGTGCACAAGCCCTCTGAAAGGTAGTTAGAATGCTGTTGCTCTCCATGGTAAAAGGGCTGCACCTCCTCTCTTACTGCTTGACTCCAGCAAGTATTGTAAATAGATTGGTGCCCAAAATGCAGAGGGTAAAGTTAAGGTGATTTATTGTCCTTCATAGTTGGTTGGCTTAGAGTTAGGGGAAGACAATGTACATTAGTATCACGGATCATATTAGATGCAGAGGGATGAGGTCTGGATTCTTCTGCTGCACGGTGATTATAATTAATATCAGGTCGTAAACATAAAACTGCAAAAGATTTGATTTTGAAAAGGTCTCAGTAAACAAAATACAGTATGTTTCATGAATTAAAAGCTAAGCCAGTTTCCTTTATTCTGGAATGTATACATGCCAAGCATCACTCTGTGCCATCCTAAATATAGACATATAAATTTTAGTTGACAATTTAAAATAAGGAAAGACACATCTATAAATTAATAACCTAAGATAAGGTGATATAGTAGAGTGAAAAGACAGACTCAGGCAGGATATATGGCCTCATGTTAAAGCCCTGCCCTACCAGTTCTAATCTGTTTCCTTGTTTGTGAGATGGTGTTAACAACAAGATCTCTCTTCCAGGATGTCTTGGGGAATAGATGAGTTGCTGTATTATGAAGTACTTTGTTGTAAGAGCTCCATCAATGTTAATGAATATAAAAGTGTTACCTAAGACACTCAATATCTGCTAGCTGAATTATCTCTCCACTATAAGTTTGTTAATTCAGATGATGAATTAACACATTTGTCATGTTGTAGAAAACATTCTAGATATGCAAGGAGTGGGAGAGAGATGAGGAACTGATGCCTCCTGGTTTCTTTATAAAACATCTTATGAATCATTGCTTTGTGTGGAGTAGTGGAGAAGTCCTTGTCCAAACCAAATGTCTTCTCCATAAGCTCACATTCTATACATGAACTCTGTCCAGCAGGCAAGTGATGGAGTGTTCAATGTGATGCTTTCTTTCCTATATCTCAAGGAGATTAGAACTTTGTAACAATTACAATAATACATGTCTAGTTTTCAGTTATATCAATTTGAATATTGAACTTGTATTTTGAATTTGGAGTTTTGTTTATCTGAATCTATTTGTATTTATATGTGTTTGTATGGAATTATATCTAAATCCTAAGTGCAAGCATATGGATAGCATGATCTCACTGCAAGATATTTCTAAGCCCTCTTCTAAATTCAGTTTTGGGCTACATATCATTTGACAGTTTGCAAATTGTGCATTCTATACTGGTGAGAATCAAGTCCCTATTTACTTTGGTGTTCACAGGGAGTAACATTCACAGGAAAGGACATTAGCATATTTCACTAGCACAATCCAAACCAAGATGGATTAGATTCATTTTTCCTCTAGGCACCACAGCAAACACTGGTTGTGTACTAGCCACAGTTCATTTCCAGAGGAAATTACAGTTTGAAATCTGAGCAAAGATGGGTCCACTGTGCATGTTTTATAACTGTATTACCATGTAATACAGTTGATTGATGAACTGTACATGCTGTGTTCTTTGCTGAATCTAAAATCCTGTGTATGACAAGGATTCTTTTCCTTCATTGTAAATGAACAATGATGAAATAAGGCCAACTTAACACAACCAAATATGATGATTTTGTGGTGACCCATGGCCATGATGGAACCTGGGACAGATGCTATACATTTCCAAATTGATTTATTATTTTGTCAGAAAATATTTTTGTATGTATGTGAGTGTATGTGAATTAGAGAGAGGGAGGGAGAATGAACACATGTATGCAGTTGCATCTTCCCATGTAATCACATGAAGAAGCTATTGGTTGTCCTGCTATATCACTCTTGATGTTATTACATTGAGACAAGGTCTTTCCATTAAACCTGAATCTACACTTCTACCCACTGAGGCCCAGAGACATTCATATTTCTGCCTCCCACAGTGTTGGCTTTCTTTGTAGGTGCTAGGGATTTGCACTAGGTGCCCAATACTTCTGTATCAAGCACTCTTACCCACTGATATCTCTCTATGCCCCCAATAGTTTACATATTAAGTAATATAGAAGATAGGAATGTAAACTTACAAATATTGTTTAATACCCCCTTGCTATAGTTGTGCTAGCCCCTGGTAGCCAGAGTTCTCCAAAAGTCTGTGCAATCAGCTGAGATTGCACATGAGTGAGCTCACAGAGTAACTGTCAGCTCCCCCTCTATTAGCATTGAGCCCTGTTGAAAAGAGAGCTTTGAAATATTTCATGGTGACTACTTCCACTGTTTATGTATTATATCTTCTGTATAAGTTATTGAACAATTAGTTCACCTCCACATTGTGGCTCTTATTAACAATACTGCAACAAAAATCAGAAGTCCCATATCACTTTGATGGAATGACTTAATTTCCATCATATATATATAAAATGTATACATATATACATATATAAACATATATGTGATACTGTAGTTCTATTCATTCCACAGGGTATTTATATCATTCATGGTGGAAGATCTACATAAACCTATAAGTCTATGCTAAATATCAAATACAATAGTTTCTATTTTGTATCACTAATGGAGAGAAGACAATGTTCCTTCTGCTTTCCTTCCTATTGTCATTGCTTCACCTCACCATTGCACTTGTCAAGACTACAGTGCTCTCAGTTTCATTTTGGATTTGCTTTTACTCTTATGTATAGCTTTTTCTGTCTTCTTCAGTTGTGGGAACTGAACACCCAGTCATGTATAGGCAAATGTTGTACTCCTGAACTACCATCTCTTTTGAACAAGTGTAATATGACACCAATTGTGTACACACTCGAATATTATGCTTCATCAAATGTAAAAGATATTTCAACTCATTTGAATCTACACCAAATTCAAGATAAATGTATCTGACCCTTTGCCACTTCTTCCCAGACAGTGACAAATGGCTACCATTCTTGATCAATTTTCATTTTCTGGTATTTCACATTTATGAGTTCATTCAATATATATATTTTAACATCCATCACTCATTCATATCTGTAGTCTATTCCATATTATTTGTAGAAGGAACTTATTGTATGTAACAGTGTCCTTACCTGTTTACTAGACAGTGAGTATTAGTTCTCCTCATTTGGAGTTTTTTTATGTTTGTTTATTACTTCAGGTTACATCTCCATCACAGTGCCCTCTTTCCACCCCTCCAGTCCTGCCCTTCTCTACCCCCTATCCCTTGCAATCCACTCCTCTGGAGTGGAGTGTCCCTACATATCAGTCCCCCGCCCCAGTTCAGCAGTCATATGAGGGCCAAGGGCCTCCTCATACACTGGGGGCCTACAAGGCAGCACCACTAAGGCAAAGTGTCTCATTGACAGGTAACAAAATCTACGTTCCTGTTCCCTTTGGTGCATTGGTTGTAGTATAGTTATCCTGTACTATATGGTTAAAATCCGATTATAAGTGAATAGGTACCATGTACATCCTTCTGAGTCTGGGTTAGCTCACTCAGGATGAGCTTCTCTAGTTCCATCCATTTGGCTGAAAATTGCATGAGTTCATTGCTGCTGATGGCTGAGTGGTATTCCATTGTGTAGACCTGCCACAGTTTTTTACTCCATTCTTCGGTTGAGGGACATCTGGGTTGTTTCCAGTTTCTAGCTATTACAAATAAGGCTGCTATGAACATAGATGAGGAAACAATCCTTGTGAGGAATCATTTGGATGTATAAGAAGTAGTATGGCTAGGTCTTCAGGTAGAGCTATTCCAAGTTTTCTGAGATATCCCCAGAGTGATTTCCATAGTGGTTCTACAAGCTTGCACTCCCACCAGCAATGGAGGAGTGTTCCCCTTTCTTCACAATCTTGCCAGCATGTGCTGTCATTTGAGCTTTTGATCTTAGTCATTCTGACAGGTGTGAGATGGAATCTCAGAGTCATCTTGAGTTGCATTTCTCTGATGATTAAGGATGCTGAGCATTTCTTCAAGTGTCTCTCAGCCACTGTTTAGCTCTGTCCCCCATTTTTGGTTGGATTATTTGGTTTCTTGGCATTTAATTTCTTGCGTTCCTTGTAAATTTTGGATATTAGCCCTCTGTTAGATGGGGGGTTGATGAAGATTTTTTTCCCAATCTGTAGGTTGCCATTTTCTTTGAATGACAGTGTCTTTTGCCTTACAGAAGCTTTTTAGTTTCATGAGGTCCTATTTATTGATTGTTGGTTAGAGCCTGAGCTGTTGGTGTTCTGTTCAGGAAGCTGTCACCTGTGATGATGAGTTCGAGGGTTTTCCCCACTTTCTCTTCTAATAGATTTAGTGTGTCAGGTCTTATATTAAGGTTTTTGGTCCACTTGGACTTAAGTTGTGTGCAAGGTGATAAGTATGGGTCTAATTTCATTCTTTTGCATGTTGACATCCAGTTGGACCAGAACCATTTGTTTAAGATGCTGTGCTTTTTCCATTTTATGGTTTTGGCTTCATCTGGAGGTATCATCATCCCAGATTTAAAGCTGTACTACAGAGCAATAGTAATAAAAACAGCATGGTACTGGTATAGAAACAGATCAGTGGAGCAGTGGAATCTAATTGAAAACCCAGAAATGAATCATTTTGTGTTTTTCAATTAAAGTTCTATAAACCTCTCTCTATATGGAAACATTTTTCATTTCATTTGAGTGAATGGCCTATGGTAGCAGTGGCAGTCACAACACAAATTTGTTTCTATTAGAAACTGTGTAGCTGTTTTTCAAAGTAACATTAGCATACCATTAGTAGTTTAAGAAATCTTTAGATTTATATATTTTTCCACCACTGAGTATAATCACACATTTAATTTTAGGCATCCTTTTGAGTCTGTGGTTTTATATGTGTTAGTTTGAATCTCCATGGTCTTAATGAATTGAGTTTCTTGGCCATTCAAAGCTTGTCTTTTTGACAAACACTTCATTCCCTTTAATCTGGTCTTCTATATTTTTACTATTGAATTGTACAAGTTAATATGTACATTGTAACTTTTCCCAGTTTCTAGCGTCCACTCTTATTTTTTTTTTTTTAGTGTTATTGTTATAGTGAAAACTACTCGAGCTTTAATACAGACCTGTAATGCAGTGTGAACCTAGCTTGCCCCCCACAACTCACATTGCATTGTGATTACTGATACGGGATCCTGATACAGAGATTTTCAGAGGGATTAATGTCCTGGAACTGAATTAGATCTTGTGTAATTGGATTACTTCTCCCAAGTATGAGTTATTATGAAACAAGTCCAGGCTGGGTACACCTCAGAAGCTGTACATTTGTGTACTGTGTTTCAACTCCTAACTGCACTTCTAAAAACAAAAAGTAATAAATAAAACAATTATTTCCTTTATGCTTCCACACTTCTGCCAAGATACCTGCACTTTGATATTTCTCTCATGGGCCTATAGAGATCTCAAAAGATCCCATGAGCTCTAAGGAAATTGTGTTCATTATATATTATCCAATTTGATGTTTAACTAGACCTACATAAAATAGATTTAAGAATACAGCATATTATGATGTTGTCCTTTTATCGATGTTGTTTTTCATGTCCTAGCTTGAAACCTTTTCTGAACTAAAAATTATACAGCTTGTCTCTGATTTTTTTTGTCCATCTGTCTGTCTTTTTTTTTTCACAGCCTTATAATTTTACCTTTTATATTTAGGCATATGATCCATTTGAATTAATTTCTGTATGTTTTGGGAGAAGAAAATTAATACTTCTAATTTTTATAAGGTGTTCTTAATTATTTAGAACATTTTCAGAACAGACTGACATTGCCCTTAGTATAAATCAGTAAACTATGTACATAGTAAGAATCTAATTTAATAGATAACATTCTTTTCTCATGAGTACTTTGTATACATGCCCATATTCTGCTTTATTAAAGTAAAAAAAAAATACTTCTTACTTTCAACATCAAAATCCCAACAAGTCACAACAAAAATTTTACAATGTTTGGGGTTCTAGAGATGGTTCACAAGTGAAGAGTACATGCTGCTCTTGGGAGGACCCCAGTCCAACCTCCAAACACAGTCACATGACTCACAAATGACTGTAAGTAACTCCAGCCTGGAGGCATCCAGTAATGTCTGGCCTCAGCTAGCACTGCATTTACCTGCACAACACCCCCCAACCCCGTGTGTGTGTGTGTGTGTGTGTGTGTGTGTGTGTGTGTGTGTGTGTG
>CAJQZJ010004763.1:14785437-14821329 GCA_907164525.1 Lophiomys imhausi
TGTGTGTGTGTGTGTGTGTGTGTGTGTGTGTGTGTGTGTGTGTGTGTCTGTCTGTCTGTCTGTCTGTCTGTCTGTCTGTCTGTCTGTCTATATGTCTATCTCTTTCTCTCACACAATTACAAGTAACACAAACAAAATCTTCTTAAAATTTTTACAAGTTCTGTTGGCCCTCATATGACTGCTGAACTGGGGCAGGGAGTCCCAGTAGGGACACTCCACTCCAGAGGAGTGGAATGGAAGGGATAGTGGGTAGAGGGTGGGAGGGTGAGACTGGGAGGGGTGGAAAGAGGACACTGCAATGGAGATGTAACCTGAAGTAATAAATAAATACTTCAAAAAAATTTTTACAAGTTATCATCCAGTAACAAAATACCAGGATGGAAAGAAACAGGAACATGTGTTCTTAGAGAAAAATAAATCCACAGAAACAAAGCCAGAAATCCCAATTTAATTTTAAACAATGTGTTAAATAGATAATACACACACACACACACACACATATATATATATATATATATATATATATATATATAGAGAGAGAGAGAGAGAGAGAGGTATAGATATAGATATATTCCTGATGCACAGGAAAGTAGAGGAAAAATAAATATGTTGAATTGATTAATGAAATATACAAACAAACAAAAAGACCCAAACACAACAAATAGAGATGAAAATAAGATTTAATTAATGAAAAATGCACGAATGTGAAAAAGACTGCTGATCTTCAGCGTAAAACACCAAAAGCTACCTACACTGAGGAGCATAGACATGAAACCAATACTGAATTAATGGCAGAGCATTTGACATTGTCACTACTGGATCAATGGGACACTGGGCAGAGGGTGTGAAGAAGAAAATGACATTTGGTGGGTTATAAAGGAAAGATGAAGTCAGTGAAACATGCACTATTAAAATCCACAAAGAATGGCAATGGCCCTGCGCTTCCCAGTTTGTTGTTAGCCTGACACAAGCTGGAGTTACCTGGGAAGAGGGAACCTCCATTGAGGAAATTCCTCCATAGGGCTGGCCTCTAGGAAAATATGTGGGCAGTTTCTTGAGTTTTGATTGTTATGGGAGGACTGAAGCCATTGTGGGGTGCTACCCTTGGGCAGATGGTACTGAGTTATATAAGAAAGCTGGCTGAGCAAGCTAGTAATCAGCATTCCTCCATGGCTTCTGCTTAACTGTCTGCTTCCAGGTTTCTGCCCTGCTTTGGCTTCTTGCAATATGGACTATGACTAGGATGTGTACGGCAAATAAACCCTTTCCTCCCTGAGTTGCTTTTGGCCTGGTCTTTAACACAACAGTGGGAAGCAAATTACTCTAGAGACTATTATCAAATTGCCAAAGACCAACCAAATGGACATATGGGTACAAAAGCAAAAAAAAAAAAAAAGATAGCTATTGTCAGAATTGGAAACAGGAAAAATTCTTCCCAAATAAGAACTTCAAAACCTTTGAAATTTTTATTTAATAAAGTATTTAAAATTATATTTAACATATATTTAATAATGAAGCTTTTAAAAAAGAATGTCTTTCAGAGTTTGAAATTTCAAGATTTCATCTTCATAAGTGTGAAATTGGAAGAACTGTCAGATGAGATCTGGCACATTTAGGGTGTTATGGCAAGGACATCAGCTCAACTATGTTCATAGCAGCTTTATTTGTAATAGGCAGAAACTGGAAACAACCTAGGTGTCCTTCAACTGAAGAATGGATTAAAAAAAAATCTGTTGTACATTTACACAATGGAATACTACTCAGCCATCAGAAACAAGGAAATTATGCAATTTGCAACCAAATAGAGGAACTAGAAAAGCTCCTCCTGAGTGAGCTAACCCAGACTCACAAAGATATATATGATACATACTTATAAGTGGGTATTAGCCACATAGTACAGGATAACCATCCTATTACCCAAAGAGACAGGAACCTAACATAACTATCCTATGAGAGACCCTACCCAGCAGTGGATTGAAACAGATGCTGAGACAAACAGCAAAACATTAGGAAGAGCTCTGAGGGTTGTATATAAGAGAGGGAGAAGGATAAGAGGGGTCCAGAGGGGACAAGATGTCCACATGAAGACCAACAAAACCAAACAACCTAAGTCCCTAGAGGCTTACAGAGACTGAAACACCAACCAAAAAATAAAATAAAAAAATATATATAGACCATACCTAAGCCCCCTACACATACATAGGTGACAGGCAGCTTAGCCTTCATGCAGATCCATTAGCAAGTGGACCTAGGTGAGGGGGTTGTGTCTGACATGGACTCTGGTGTCTGTTAGTGGAATACCTTACACTAGCTGGGCCGCCTTGTGGAAGCCCTCACCCCCACCCCACCCCCACCCCCACTCTCACCCCCACCCCCCACCGTGTAAGAGGAAGCTGCTAACCCTTGTGGGACTTGATGAACTGAGGTGGGTTAATGTTTGAGAGGCTCCCCTCATCTGAGGAAAAGGAGGGGGGAGAGGAGAAAGAGAGCAGGAGTGTGGGACCAGGTGGGGAGGAGGGAGGTAGCTGCAATCAGGATGTAACTTGAATAAATACAGTACATTTATGTACATGGTCTTTTAGTTATAATTATTTGCAGAAATATTCATATGCAAAACTTTATAAATTTGTATTTTCTTGTAGCCATGGGAAGTCTATAGCTGTTGGCATTCATTTTCCTGGACAGGCATGAAGAGACCTGCTGAGGAGTGAAACCAAAACGAAAGAATGAAAATTTTAAAGAGGATACCAAATTATGGCTTGTTCCTCTGACTCTGGCTTGGTCTAAATCCATATGTGACCTATGATCTTACTGAACCAATACATTTTCTTTACTTTGGTAACATTATCTTCCAATTTGCTTTTGAAAACATTTTGAGGAGCACAGTTTTGAAGCTGAGAATATGGTGCTCCCTTTTCAACAGTGTAAGCAGTTTACT
The DNA here is from genome assembly GCA_907164525.1 of Lophiomys imhausi. NCBI lineage: Eukaryota > Metazoa > Chordata > Mammalia > Rodentia > Muridae > Lophiomys > Lophiomys imhausi. The sequence continues at coordinate 14,788,376 of CAJQZJ010004763.1, forward strand.
GGGTAGAAGACAAGATGATTGTAACCTCTATGGTGAGCACTCTACCATCCTGGATCCTGTTTGGTGAGCTGAAGAGGTACACTGGTCATAAAATCTCATTACTGGAGCATTGCCTGGGAAGACCACATCACTGCCCTGATACAGGAAATACAATTCAAATGAGTTAGGTCTGGACTAACTGCCCAGAGAAAGAAATCATCAAACACAAAACCAAACCAAACAAAACACCCAGCCACACAACCAAACAAACCAAAGAACCTAATGCCAAAAATTATGCATAAGAGAGTAGTAATGAGAGTAAATGGATATTGGCATTGGAAAATTACAGGGTCATTAATTAAGTGTTGTTTAAATGTAATGTTAGAGTTTATTGCTTACTATATTAAACCAATGTATTTTATACCAACATTTTGTCAAAGATATTTTGGCTTTATGCCAATATGTTCCTAGTGTAATTCAGCTGATTCAACAGAAATTTTGACATTTGACAAATGATTGATTCGTTTGGTGTGTGTCAGTTTCCTATTGACAAAACTCATGCCACAAAAACATCAACACATCTAAGTACATAACTAGACACTGTCAACATGCTGTAAAACATAAACTTAGACTTCCCAGATGTGGCTTGGTGCTGCACTGCCATTAACTGTGAACCTTTTGTCAAATGCAGGACAAATGTTTTAAAACAGCAACATTGTGGATTGGATTTTCTTGGCCATTTCTACTGCTCTATTCCTATGCTCTAATTATTCTGTAATCATCTAAGCTATGGGCCATGTGGTGGATATTTTAGCCACAGACATTAACAGCCTTACCTTAGTTATAAACTTGGACTTCTCACTTCACAAATATAATCTAGAAAAAAAATATTTAAATGACAGGGAAAAAAAAAAAAAGAACTCTTTTCTGAGCTTGGAAAGGGCACATCCCGCAGAGGAGAGCTGGATGCTACCACAGTGAAAACTGACTTGCCTTCACACCGCATACTAATATTTCAGATTCCACTGCTGTGTTTTCACAGTGTGAGAGTCCACACTCTTCAGCAGCATGCTGTGAGCACACCTGGCAGGAAGGAGAAGACCCTGAAGCAGATGATCTGATACACTGCTCTTGGCACTTTCTTGGTGGGGATGCTGTGCTCATTTTGAGCTCTGCTGTGGATGAAAAGACAAATCAACAACGTGTGTGAAGTCAACACACACAGAATCACCCCTGATGAAGCAGTGATGGAGAAACCACTCAAGAGACATCATGCCAGACAGGGCACTAACTGATATTGATTCTCCAACCTTTTCTCTAATGAAGCATTTATGGTCCTTGCAAAAGTGACCAGCTTCTTTATTTGCTACTATAATCACACAAGTCTATGAGATTTGATAGGATAGTTAAGTTTAATCTAGTCCCTCCAAATGATTTTATTCTTCTATATAATTATTATTTCCCTGATAAGTAATGACTCCGAGATATTATTGTTGATGCTGATAATATCATGATTATTTTCTTAATTAATATCAAAGAACTTTCTGACATGTCCTAACATAACCAAGAAAGTTCATTTCACTACTTCACTTAATTTTCAAATTATCAAATTGTTTTATTAAGCCTAAATTACCCCCATTGCATTCCTTTTCTTCAGCTCACTGGAAATGGCCAAAAGATAGCTTCTCTTCTGCATAGTCATGTTAGGAAAGAAAATTGGAGGGAATTCAAGAGGAGTTGGAAGTGGAAATGAGGAATGAATCTGACTGAAATAAATTGTATGAAATTCTCAAAGAATAGATATGACCACTATATATCAAAGCAAAATATATTTTACAAACAAGTAAAGTACTATAAGTAACACTAACTTATATAATTCTATCAACAATTCCATATGAGAAGCATTTTTTGAAATTTTTCATATGTATAAAATACATATGAAAATTTGGGGCTTATTGGGTGGCTCAGCGGGTAATGGTGTTTGCCTCCAAGCCCGATGGTTTGAGTTGACTGTCCAGGTCCACATGGTAGGAGAAGAGAACCAACTCCTCCTGTAGGTTGTTCTCTGACTTGCAGGCATGCAGAAACACATGGACACGTACACAGGCACACACACAAAAATAATGTGCACAAAATAAACAAATGTTATGCCACTTTTATGAAAATTCTAGGGAGTTATTTAAATATAACATATGGCATATTAAATCATGAACACAGAAGGTGGTGCCACCCCTGGGCTGGTCATCCTGGGTTTGATAAGAATGAATGCTGAGCAAGCTAGGAGAAGCAAGCCAGGGGGCAGCACCCTCCATGGCCTCTGCATCAGCTTCTTCATCTAGATTCTGCCCTGTTTGAGTTCCTGTCCCAAATTCCTTCAATGACGAACAGTGATATGGAAGTGTAAACTGAATAAACCCTTTCCTCCTCAACTTGACATTTTGGTCATGATGTTTTGTCGTAACAATAGAAACCCTAACTAAGACAGGGACCCAACAGCTCGTTGCACATATGAACGCACAATGATCATGGCAGCATGCTCAAGATCAGCACAAACACAGCCAGACAAAACTGTAGCATCTTAGAGGAGTGAGACTGGGCACAAAGTACCATCCCTAGTTGAGCATCTTTACCTGCTTGAGATAAATGATGGCTGCAGAGAGAAGAGATGCTACTTTTCTTTAAGAGTGTGACTCTGAGTAGGTTGACCACACTACAGTGGCTGACCACATATCCAGAGTTATATAGCCAATACTAATTGTACTGAATAAGGCTTTTTTTTTTAAATGAGGACACAAGGTTGTATTAATATTGAAGAAGAGGAGAGAATATGATGAAAGTACAATATATGAAATTCTCAAAGACTTAATAAAAATATGCCTTACAACAACTGCATTTAATTTATTAGTAAATATATGGAAGAATTCAAATGTTGTAAGAACGTTAATTTATTTAATCCTATAACACTCCTTTAAGAGAGGTAATTTTTGACAGTTTTAGGCTTGTGGTGTGGCCAAGTTAAAACTGCTCAAAACTAGATGTTAGAATTTGGATCTGAACCCATAAAAACCTAGCTGATGTCAGTACTTGTAGCCAAGAATGATCCCATCAGAAAAAAATAAAACATGGAGTGGGGAGATGGTGAGAAGCTAGCCCTGGAAACATGGGTTTGGCTCTCATCACTACAAGGATAGCTGGAGAGTGAAATGCAAAACAACAAAGGACAACTCTCCAAAACTTGTGAGTGAAGTGATAAGATAACCAAGGTTCAAAATACAAAAGATGAAGAACAGTAGCCTTTGAGCAAGAGAAAGCAGAGCTGCATCACTGAGGGCGGGCTTTAGGAAGTCACAGCCTGGTCCCACTTTCTGTCCTCTTTCTCTGATTCATTTGTGTGGATTAAATGCATGACTATCCAGCTCTCTGTCATGCCTGCTATACCTTCCTCAACATGATGGGTTCCATTCTTCTTGAACTATAAGCCCCAAAGCCCTTTGGCCACGGTATTTTATCACAGTAATATGAAAAGTAAGGAATACCAGTCATCAATGAATTTTCTCCACTGGTAGGCTACATATCACTTTCTGGAAGCACGGATGATGCTTCCAGCTCAGTTAAAGCTTCATTTCTCTGTGTCCTTTATCTAAAATGTCTGGTGTTTTCAACACACGCTTCTGTTGGAGCAAATAGCAGCAATAAAAATAACTTCTATTGTTTGGGAAGCTTGAAGACTCTTTGGCCAGTGACACACAAAGAGGGTATCCTTCACTGATAGTTTTGAAAACCTAAAAATGAAACAAGCATGTAACCAAGCTACTGAATATATACTCAAAAGACACGTCTTATGATGGAGATTGTATTTTGAACCTTGGCTATCTTACCAGCACTTCTGGGAACATTGGGGAAAGGGAAAAGCAAACACAAGCAGAAAGACAAAAATCTGCAACAGTTTTAAGGATGCTAAAGACCAAATGACTAAACTTAAAGATTATTGAGTGTTTAAATGTTCCCCACCAGAACAAAATTATCTTTTGATTTTGATGATTTTGAAAGCCATCCATTGCCCAAACTATGTCTAACATAGTGCCCTTGTGACTATCAAAACCTTACAATTTGTTCTTAGCAGACTATTAGCTTTTATCAGCCCCAAAGCTAAGAATGTCATCAGATAACATCTGAAACCTACAGCAGACTTTTCTCTAATTTGCTGTAACTTGCCTCCCTCTGGCCCTACAAAAGTATTTGGTAAGCACTTAGATATGACTTTTTCCTATGATATGATCACTAAAAATCTCATGTAACCACTTCCAGGGTGGAATGTTGAATGTGAAGAAATTAAAGTCTGTGTTAGCAGGATGTGATCTATGGTATTTGGCTACAAGACGAAGAAAGAGCTTCAGTGTGGCATCAATAAATCCATACTTTTGATATTCTGCTACTAATAGTTCTGTACCACTAATACTGTTTTTACTTTCCTCCTGAAGATCCTAGATGTGCTAGCATTTCTATTATAGTACACAAAGATACTAAATATATATGAGAGAATATTAAAAAGTGAAGCCACGAAGATGGCAGCGACCTGCACTGATGCATTTTGAATGTGGGAGAAAAGAGCCATAAAAAAACACAGAGTTATTGGACACTGTGCAAAAACCGGAGGGGCTAGACCCTCCGGGAACACTCACAGCTCCCAAGGGACTGTTAAAAGTCACAGGGTAAGGCTCTCCCCACATCTCTCTCAGACATGGAAGCCACTAAATCCGGGATTCGGGAACTCCCATTTGGAGAGGCACCTGGTAAGATCGACCCCAACACACAGCAGGCAGAATCAGAGGCCACATGGCGATCGCCCACTAGCCTACTGGGCTCCCTACACCTCAGGAGGACCTTATAGCTACTTAGGAAACTTTGCGGGATAGTTGAAGTCTTAGCAAGGAAGAAACAGGGTGCTCGGCGGGAGGACTGCAACCGCTCAAGCTGCGGAGGATTCGAGAGAGCAGGAAGCCGGCGGGCAGAGAAGTCAGGGTGGGAAGCAGGCACAGGCGGGTGGGGCTGAAGTCCCACACACCCATGGTGGAACAGCTGGGGAGGGAGGCCGGCATAGGTAGGCGGGGCTGAGGGGCCAGACCTGTGGCGGAGAAGCCTAGTGGGAAACCAGAAGCCATGGGATCATAGCTGTATTCTGGAAAACACAGACATATTAGGTGTGGAGCCTGGCCCTGACAGCCTGCGTGACGACAAACAAAGCCCACAGAATCTGTGCCTGGGCAAACAGGTCCATGCCATCAGAACCATTACAGGCTGATCACTCAGTGTGCAACATAGAGAAGTCTGAATTGGGAGCAGTGAAACAATACCGGACCATTAATCACTACCTGGGAATAGGCTGCACCAGCTCACAGTGCTTCAGGCTATTAAAACCACAGTGACCCTGAGATCCCCCTGTAAGCAACCACAGATAGCCAAGCAATTCGACTCCTTCACCAAAGCATCCCCTGTGGATCCAAGCACAGAAAACGACAAGAACAGACAGCTAAACACATCCATATGGCCAAAGGTCCAAGAAAAAATAGAAATCAAGGAAATATGACTCCAACAATGCAGAATTATCCTAGCTCATCCAATTCGGATGACCTCACACCAACAGAAACACATCTCACTACCAAAGATAGACACTACCTCAGAGTAAAGGGCTGGGAAAAGGTTTTCCAAGCAAATGGACCCAGGAAGCAAGCTGGAGTAGCCATCCTAATATCAAACAAAACAGACTTCCAACTGAAGTTAATGAACAAAGACAAAGAAGGGCATTATATACTCATTAAAGGGAATATTCATCAAAAGGAAATCTCAATGATGAACATCTATGCCCCAAATACAAAGGCACCTACTTTTGTAAAAGAAACACTTCTAAAACTTAAATCGCACATCGATCACAACACATTAGTAGTGGGAGACTTCAACACCCCACTCACAACAATGGACAGATCATCAAGACTGAGGCCAAACAGAGAAATATTGAGTCTAACAGAGATCATGAAACAAATGGACCTAAAAGATATCTACAAAACGTTTCACCCAAACACAAAGGAATACACCTTTTTCTCAGCACCTCATGGAACCTTCTCCAAAAAGGACCACATAGTTGGACACAAAGATAGTCTCAATAGATACAAGAAAATTGAAATAACACCTTGTATCTTATCAGACCACCACGGAATAAAGCTGGTCTTCAACAGCAAAAGAATCAACAGAAAGCCTACACACACATGGAAATTGAACAGCTCCTTACTGGATGACCACTGGGTCAGGGAAGAAATAAAGAAGGTAATCAAAGACTTCTTAAAATCCAACAAAAATGAAGACACAACATACCCAAACCTATGGGATACGATGAAAACTGCGCTACGAGGAAAGTTCATAGCACTAAGTGCTTTCAAAAAGAAAATTGTGACAGCTCATATTAGTGAATTAACAGCTAAGCTGGGTGAATTGGAAAAAAAAAATCAAACACTCCCAACAGGAGCAGAAGGCAGGAAATCATCAAACTTAGGGCTGAAATCAACAACTTAGAATCAAAAAGAACTATACAAAGAATCAATGAAACCAAGAGTTGGTTCTTTGAGAAAATCAACAAAATAGACAGACCCCTAGCCAAATTAACTAAAAGGCAAAGAGATAAAACCCAAATCAACAAAATCAGAAATGAAAAGGGAGAAATAACAAGAGACATTTAGGAGATCCAGAAAATATTCGGGTTCTACTTTAAAAATCTATATTCCACCAAATTTGAAACCCTAAGCGAAATGGACAATTTCCTCGATAAATTCCACCTACCAAAACTAAATCAAAATCAGATTAACAGCTTAAACAGCCCAATAACCCCTAAGGAAATAGAAACAGTCATTAATAATCTCCCAACCAAAAAAAGCCCAGGGCCAGATGGCTTTAGCACGGAATTCTACCGGACCTTCAAAGAGGAACTAACACCATTACTCTTCAAACTCTTCCACCACATAGAAACAGAAAGAACACCGCCAAACTCATTCTATGAGGCCACTGTCATTCTGATTCCTAAACCACACAAAGACCCAACAAAGAAAGAGAACTTCAGACCAATTTCCCTCATGAACATAGATGGAAAAATACTTAATAAAATACCAGCAAACCGAATTCAAGAACACATCAAAAGTATCATACATCATGATCAAGTAGGCTTCATCCCAGGAATGCAGGAATGGTTCAATATACGAAAGTCTATCAATGTAATTCACCACATAAACAAGCTGAAAGAAAAAACCACATGATAATCTCGCTAGATGCAGAAAAAGCATTTGACAAACTCCAACACCCCTTCTTCATGCTAAAAGTTCTGGAGAGAACGGGCATAAAAGGACCATACCTAGAAATAATAAAGGCACTATACAGCAAGTCAGTAACCAAAATCAAATTAAATGGAGAGAAGCTTGAAGCATTTCCTCTAAACTCAGGGACAAGACAAGGATGTCCACTTTCACCATATCTCTTCAATATAGTACTTGAAGTCCTTGCTAGAGCAATAAGACAACTAAAGGAGATCAATGAGATAAACATTGGAAATGAAGAAGTCAAATTATCCCTATTCGCAGATGATATGTTAGTATACATAAGCGACCCCAAAAACTCCACCAAAGAACTCTTATAGCTAATAAACAACTTCAGCAAGGTGGCTGGATACAAAATTAACTCAAAAAAATCAGAAGCCCTTCTATATACAACAAACAAATATACCGAGAAAGAAATAAGGGGAAAAAAACCCTTCACAATAGCCACAAACAATATAAAATACCGGGGGGTAACTCAAATCCAAGCAAGTAAAGGACATATATATACAACAAGAACTTCAAGCCCCTGAAGAGAGAAATAAAAGAGGCCTTTAGAAGATGGAAAGATCTCCCATGCTCATGGGTAGGTAGGATCAACATAATAAAAATGGCTATCCTACCAAAAGCAATATATAGATTCAATGCAATTCCTATCAAAATACCAACACAATTCTTTATAGACCTGGAAAAAGCTATTCTCAACTTCATATGGAACAACAAAAAGCCCAGAATAGCTAAATCAATCCTGTACAATAAAAAAGCATCTGGAGGTATCACCATCCCAGATTTCAAGCTGTACTACAGAGCAATAGTAATAAAAACAGCATGGTACTGGTATAGAAACAGACCAGTGGATCAATGGAATTGAATTGAAGACCGAAACATGGACCCACACACCTATGGCCAACTAATCTTTGACAAAGAAGCCAAAACCACACAACGGAAGAAGGACAGCATCTTCAACGAATCGTGCTGGTCCAACTGGATGTCCACTTGCAAAAGAATGAAATTAGACCCATACCTATCACCTTGTACAAAACTTAAATCCAAGTGGATCAAAGACCTTAACATAAGGCCGGCTACACTAAAGATACTAGAAGAAAAAGTAGGAGAAAACCTCGAACTCATTGGCACAGGTGACAACTTCCTGAACAGAACACCAACAGCTCAGGACCTGAGATCAACAATCAATAAATGGGACCTCATGAAACTGAAAAGCTTCTGTAAGGCAAAAGACACTGTTATTCGAACAAAACGACAACCAACAGACTGGGAGAAAATCTTCACCAACCCCACATCTGATAGAGGGCTATTATCTAAAATCTACAAAGAACTCAAGAAACTAAATGCCAAGAAACCAAATAATCCAATCAAAAAATGGGAGATGGAGCTAAATAGAGAATTCACAAAGGAGGAATCCCTAATGGCCGAGAGACACCTGAAGAAATGTTCAACATCCTTAATCATCAGAGAAATGCAACTCAAGACGACCCTGAGATTCCATCTCACACCTGTCAGAATGGCTAAGATAAAGAACTCAAATGACAGCACATGCAGGCGAGGGTGTGGAGAAAGGGGAACCCTACTCCATTGCTGGTGAGAGTTCAGGCTTGTGCAACCACTATGGAGGTCTGTCTGGCGATATCTTAGAAATCTTGGAATAACTTTGCCTCAGGACCCAGCCATACCACTTCTGGGTATACACCCAAAGGACCCCTCACAGAGACATAGGGAAGTCTCCTCATCTATGTTCATAGCAGCCTTATTTGTAATAGCTAGAAATTGGAAACAACCCAGATGTCCCTCAACTGAAGAATGGATTAAAAAATTGTGGTACATCTATACAATGGAATATTACTCAGCTAACAGAAACAATGAAATCATGCAATTTGCAACCAGATGGATGGATCTAGAGAAGCTCATCCTGAGTGAGCTAACCCAGACTCAGAAGGATGCACATGGCATCTATTCACTTATAGTATAATTTTAGCTATATCTTACAGGATATCTGTACTACAACCAACACACCAAAAGGAACATGGACATAAACTTTTTTTTTCTTTTTCTTTTTCCTTTTCCTTTTTTTCATTTTCTTTTTCCTTTTCCTTTTTCTTTTTCCTCTCTTTTTTGTTCTTATTCTTTGTGTTTGTGGGTTTGTGTGTTTGTTGGTCTTTTTTCAGTTTCCCCCCCGTAGCAAGGAGACACCTTTCACTGGCAGTACTGCCTCATAGGCCCCTGGTTTATGAATAGGCTCTTGGCCCTCATATGACTCCTGATCTGTTGTGAGAGACTGTTATGCAGGGACATTCCACCCCAGAGGAACAAGACGGAAGGGTCAGAGGGTAGAGCATGGGAGGGTGGGGCTGGGAAGTGGGAAAAGAGGACAATATGATAATGATGTAACCTGAAGCAACAAACAAATAAATTTATTAATTAAAAAAAAGCAGGTAACAATGTTAAAACACTGTAAATAAAATAAAGGATACAGCCATTCAACCTGGTTTTATAAACCTCCAAGTGTCGAAAAAACATAGAGCTAAGGTAAAATACATGAGAAAGGTGGTGTTAACCCATGCCTTTAACTTCAGCAGAGATGGGAGGAGCACCATAGAGTTAGTGGTCTTATAAATTCTAGAGTTACACGGAACAGGGTGGTGAGGGTGCACACCCTTAATCTCATCATTCAAGAAGAGTACACGCTTAATCCCAACACACTAGAGACAGAAACAGGCAGATCTCAGAGCTCAAGTTCAGCCTGATAAAAAACAAACTCTAAATAGAGAAAAACTTCGATCCAGGAGTGGTGGAACACATCTTTAATCCCTTCAGATGGGAACCACAGGTCTCTGATTCCAATAATTAGAATGCAGAGACACACACACACATAGGATTTGGAAAGACCTAAGTTTAAAAGCTACTTACAAAAGGCCTACTCAATACAAACAAATTGTCCTTTGAGATCTCAAAATATATACACGAAAGCTGGTTTAGCTCCAAAATAACAAAATAATTTCTTCTTTAACCCAGATTGAAAGATAACACTTTATATATTGTCAAAAAACCAAATTTGCTTCAGGAGAAATATTACCTAACCCCCCCCCAAAAAAAAGAGGGTAATTGTCCCAGGGTTAGGATTAGGGCAGGGCTCTGTTCTTATCTTTCCAGGAGAATCAAAGCATCCATTCAAGGAACCCAGGGACAACTGGACAAAGGAAACCTCAGCAGAAAACAGATTCAGACACCAAAAGAAGACGAGTGACCCAGTTGATTCAGCCTGACAGACTCCCTCAATAGCTGTCTCCATCAAAAGCCTACAACCACAACAACTCAATATCGCTAAGACCGTTCAGCTCTACACAATGCCCCAGCCAGAACCTCAGTAAAGCCTGCAATATCAGCTTCAGCCTACAAACTCCTTAGGACATCTAAACAGCTGAGAACAGAAGGACTGAACATAAAAGGATGGTACTAACATTTTTAACCATTTTTCCATTTTGGTTCGGGCCCCAAACATGTTTACTACGACCCAAATCAGCAGGAAGTCATTTTAAGAGAGCAATGTCCCATGCCCAGAGGGTGGGGAGGGTGTTTCTCCACACCCCCCCCCTTGGTTATTTGAAGGATAACTGAAAACTCTGTTATTTAGGGGAAGAGATTACAAGTTGTTAAATGGTCCTGTTTAATGGGTTTTGGAGGTTAGACTCAGGGTATTCCTTCTTTCCCACTTCTGTTTCCTTCTTTCTCTCCTATGTAGGAGTGCACGGACTTGAGAAAAATGAGACATAGACATAGCACAGGAAGGACCAAGAAGAAGGGACAGATTATTGAATATGTCCTTATACCTTTGTATATTGATACAAAATTAGTAGTATATTTGGCTAAAGTGGTATTGACCATTGTTTATTGTACAAAAATAAGATTGTATTGGACTACATCGGTATTGATCTTTGTATATTGATACAAAATTAAGATTATAGTTGGCCACAATGGTATTGACCCTTGTATATGGACGTAATATTAAGATTGTATTGGGCTACATAGGCATTGATCTTTGTATATTGATACAAAATTAAGAGTATATTTAGCCACATTTGAATAGATCTTTGTATATTGATACAAAATTAAAGGTAATGCTTCCTAATGGTATCGTACCTAGAGATTCTTAAAAATGAAATGTGAAGCTCTGGCCTCTTGATACCAACCATCTTAAACTGTTTAGGATAGTTAAGAAAAACAAACTCCTAGTCATGCAAGCATGTCACTTTGTTAGCTACTATGACAGTCTATCACAGATATTCTCTAAGCTACTCAGTAATCAAGTTGTTAAGAGACAAGCAACATTTGCTTATCTAAATACAAGAGATGGAAAGGGCATCTTCAAAAACCCCAAGAGATCTGCAGAATATGGCATTCAAATATGTTGTCTTAAATTAAGATTTTTTTTGATATCGAGACATATCAGCTCCTGACAGCACCCCCTATTCTACTCCAAGTAGAAGATAAGCATTGAAGAATCTCCAGTGTGAGATGGTTGAATTAGTGGCAAGCCTATCTCTTGGCATGAAAACACTCCTTGCTTCAACTGCAGACAGACTGCTGTCCAAAAAGGACAAAACTTGATAGCAGGGAATTCAACAGCCTAGCTCTGCCAAGACAGGGTAGGTAAGTCCTTCATAATCCCTGCTCTACAATAAATGTCTGTCAGAGAAACAGGACCAAAAGGCTGAAGACTGATGCTGGAATTTATGGTGAGAAAATGGGAACTGTCCAGGCAATCACTGGTATGTCATTTCTTAGTTTTGGAAGCTGCAGGCCCTGCACTTCCTATATAATCAGATATATTTATCCCTCTCAGGTCTCTGAGGTGGCTGAAGAATAGATAGCTAGAGTTTCATAGTTAAATTTTGAGTTGTTTAGGAATCAAGAGGGCGTTCTAGATCTAAGAAGATGGTTATAATAGTGATGCAAGTTAGTATGAACGCTAAATCAGTTATAGAACTTTAAACTCATGGAGATGGTTAGAAGGTAGAAGGTTAAAATCAGGGGCCAAATATGTATGAACTGGACATTGGGAAGGTATACTGGGCCATTTAACTCTCATCAATATTTCATATTTATTTCTGCTGTTTTGTATAGTATTTACTGTTATAAGAGAAGCAACCATTTGTTGGACTGAAAGGGGAAGCTTTTGGGGGGAAGAGGGTGGAAGGGTGGGACTGGAAGGGGGAATAGGGAAGGATTTGTGACTGAGATGTAACTTGAAGAAAAAAATAAAGTATTTAATAAAAAATGTAACAGAAAAAAAAAAGTGAAGCCGCTTGAAAATAGACTGGAATAGTTTTAATTGGAGACAAGGTATTTTAAGTAAACTCTTTTTATGTCTCCAATACTAGTCATTTCAATGGGAGACATGATACTAGTCAAAGTAGTAAAACTTTTGTAGTAATGTAAATCCATATTATCAGCATAATATATACTTTATGTCAGCTTTATTTGTTCTGTACATCAAAGAAGCCTCAAATTTTGCATCAGTGAGAACAGTTAGGGCCCAGAAGATGAGTCCTAGTATTTCTCACTAGTGGTAACCACAACTTTCTTACAACTTTACCTACTTATTTAGTGTGTGTGTGTGTGTGTGTGTGTTTGTGTGTGTGTGTGTGTATGTGCTCATGTGTGTGTGAGAGAGAGTGCAATTACAAGAATGTCATAGTATGTGAGTGAAGATAAGAGAAGAATGTGTGGCAGTTGACACCTTGTGTGATCCAGGAACTGAAATCACTTGTCAGATATAAGCATTGGTATTATTGACATTGGCAGTAGCTGTGACCTGCTAAGGCAACTCATTGGTTTCTCACTGCCCCCCCCCATGACTTCTAGGTATTTTCATACTTATGTCTACTTTGTTTTTTGGCCCTCTCTTTTAACCGGTGAAGTCTGTATGATCATGGATTTGGAGATATCCACTGGCACCTGGTGGACTCAGAGATACATATGCAGCTGAAGACAGTGATTTTTCCATCCTTCGAATATATTAATAGTCAATAGTTCAGAGGTAAAGAATAGCGCACAGCAACTGGGATGCAGACTGTGGGTGAGGACTCTTCAACAGTGCAGCTATAATGATACCTCTATAAGTAACCTCACATTGGTGCAACAAGATAGATTTGAGCTGAATTCATTCTGTGGTCTGTTGGAGCCCCACTCCAAGGTCAGTAGAAGAGATTCATATTGGATAATTTTCTCAATCATAATAACTGTATACTTTTTAATATTATTTTTCCTCAAACTGATGTTAACAATTCAAAACATTATTTCATCTCAGAACTACAGATTTTTTTCATCTGTTAGTGATGCTTTCTTCTTTCTTTTAATTTACTTTTTATATCTTCAAGTTTACATCTCAATCACAATCTCCTCCCTACTCCCCCCTCTGATACCACCATCCCACCCTCTTCCCCCTCACAATCCCCATATCTTCCCCCCCAACAGCTCCCCCTTTCAGTCCAACAAATGGCTCTTTCTCTTATAACAACAAATGCAATAAAAAACTACAGATTTTAATAGACTAAATACTCTCTAAAGAACAAAATACTTATCCTTTAATTAAAATGATTAAGAAAACAGATGTGCTGTTTCAGGTTTGGGATTTGCTCCCATCTAGTAACACTCTTGGGATTCATTATCTGTAGCTTTTATCTCATCTTTAATGTAAATCCAATAAAAAATTACACTTCTTAAACAGACAGCAAACTGATGCATCTAATTTTAGTATTTCACCAAAATCCTCAAATCTTTGATTATACACTGTCCTATATCCATAATTTTCTATGCCAATTATCTGATAAGCGTCATGGATTTTTTTTCTTTTTAATTTATTTATTTATTAATTCAGGCTATATCTCCATCACAGTGTCCTTTTTCCACCCCTCCCTGTCCCACCCTCCAACCCTCTACCCCCCATCCCTTCCATCCCACTCCTCTGGAGTGGAGTGTCCCTACATAACAGTTTCCCACCCCAGTTCAGCAGTCATATGAGGGCCAAGAGTCTCCTCATACACTGGGGACCTACAAGGCAGCACCACTAGGGCAAAGTGTCTCATTGACATGTAACAAAGTCTATGTTCCTGTTCCCTTTGGTACATTGGTTGTAGTATAGTTATCCTGTACTATATGGCTAAAATCCGATTATAAGTGAATAGATGCCATGTGCATCCTTCTGAGTCTGGCTTAGTTCACTCAGGATGAGCTTCTCTAGCTCCATCCATTTGGCTACAAATTGCATAATTTCATTGTTTCTGATAGCTGAATGTTTTTTTAATCCATTCTTTGGTTGAGGGACATCTGGGTTGTTTCCAGTTTCTAGCTATTACAAATAAGGCTGCTATGAACATAGATGAGGCAACTTCCTTGCGATTTGGTGAGGAGTCATTTGGAAGTATACCCAGAAGTGGTATGGCTGGGTCCCAAGGCAAAGCTATTCCAACTTTTCTAAGATATCTCCAGACTGACCTCCATAGTTGTTGCACAAGCCTGCACACCCACCAGCAATGGAGGAGTGTTCCCCTTTCTCCATTCCCTTGCCAGCATGTGCTGTGATATGAGCTTTTGATCTTAGCCATTCTGACAGGTGTGAGATGGAATCTCAGAATCGTCTAGAGTTGCATTTCTGTGATGATTAAGGATGCTGAGCATTTCTTCAAGTGTCTCTCAGCCACTAGGAATTCCTCCTTTGTGAATTCTCTGTTTAGCACTGTCCCCCATTTTTTGATTGGATTATTTGGTTTCCTGACATTTAATTTGAGTTCTTTGTATATTTATAAATACATAAAGATCACAAAACACCATTTCCAACTATTTTATATCTACAGGGTTTGAGAAAACTACTTTTGAAATTTTTTGTTTAGTTTCAGTACATAAATATGCTATTTATTAATATTTTCATATTTTATATGTAAATAATGTTTTTTCTTTGATTTTCATTTCCTGAAGGCAGAGAAAAATGTTTTGCCTCAGGCATTTCCTTCCTATTATGTTTTACTGAGACCAACTTTTTAAAATGTTACAAAGAATTACTTGAAAAACTTGTTGCTCTTTGTAGAATGTCAGTGTAAGAGAGCCATTTATGATAATAATAATCATAACATCTACTAGTCAAAACTAAAGTGAAAAATTATGATCTTACATTTCTTTTCAAAGGAAATAATAAAGTTTGGGAATTTACTGATTAATGATCAATTACTACATATAAAATATTCACGGCCATGCATGGAGGCACAGGCCTTTAATCCCAGCACTCGAGATACAGAGGCAGGGGGATCTCTGTGAGTTCGAGGCCAGCTTGGTCTACAAAGCAAGTCCAGGACAGCAGCCAGGGCTGTTACCAAGAGAAACCCTATCTCAAAAAAACAAAAAAAAAATTTTTTCATGAAAATAGTACACCCACAAAGCTTCTCAGACCCAGAGAGATGGCTAAGTGTTAAGATATTGTTTCTGCAAGAGACCCCGGTTTTGTTCCAAGCACCAGCATAGGGAAGGTCACAACTCCAGAGGATCTGATGCCTTCTTCTGGACTCTGCAGGCACCTGAACTCATGTGCACATACACATAAACACAACATACAAACACACACAACATACATACACACATATATAATTTCTTAAATCGTTTAGACATTAATTTTATCATTTTAAAATTATGCATGTGTGTATGTATCAGGGTGGTCTGTGGGTGCTAGCATAGATGCCTTCAGAAGTCAGACGTGTCTGACTCCCTGGAGCTGGTGACTACGGGTTTCCCATTGTGGGTGTTAAGAATAATTCAGGACTATTAGTTTCCGTTTCTTAATTATCCTAAACAGTTTATGTCGGTTGGTAGCGAGAGGTCAAAACTTGACATTTCATTTTTAAGTATTACTACGAACAATACCTTTAAGAAGCATTACCCTTAATTTTGTATCAATATACAAAGATCAATACCAATGTGGCCAAATATAATCTTAATTTTGTATCAATATACAAAGCTCAATACCGATGTAGCCCAATACAATCTTAATTTTACATTAATATACAAGGATCAATACCATTGTGGCCAAATATAATCTTAATTTTGTATGAATATACAAAGATCAATACCAATGTAGCCCTATACAATCTTAATTTTGCATTAATATACAATGATCAATACCAATTTAGCCAAATATAATATTAATTTTGTATCAGTATACAAAGGTATAAGGCTATATTCAATAATCTGTCCTTTTTTCTTGTTCTTTCCTATACTATGTCTATGTCCCATTTTTCTCAAGTCTGTTCACTCCTATATAGGAGAGAAAGGAGGATACAGAAAAGCAAAAGAGAGAAGTCCCTGGGTCTAACCTCCAAAACCCATTTAACAAGACCATTTAACAGCTTGTAGAGACAAGCAATATTTGCTTATCTAAATATAAGAGATAGATAGGGCATCTTCAAAAACCTCAAGAGATCTGCAGAATATGGCATTCAAAGATGTTTTCTTAACTTAAGATTTCTTGATATCGAGACATGTCAGCTCCTGACAGCACCCCCTATATTACTCCAAGTAGAAGATGAGCATCGAAGAATCTCCAGTGGGAGATGATTGAATTGGTGGTAAGCCATTCTCTTGGCAAGAAAAACCACTTGCTTCAACTGTAGACAGACTTCTGTCCAAAAAGGACAACACTTGGAAGCAGATAAGTCGACAGCCTAGCTCTGCCAAGACAGGGTAGGTAAGTCCTTCATAATTCCTGCTCTACAACCAATGTCTGTCAGAGAAATGGGGCCAAATGGCTGAAGATTGATGCTGTAATGTATGGAGAGAAAATGGGAACTGTCCAGGCAGCCACTGGTATGTCATTTTTTAGTTTTGGAAGCTGCAGGCCCTGCACTTCCTATATAATCAGATATATTTATCCCTCTCAGGTCTCTGAGGTGGTTGAAGAATAGATAGCTAGAGTCTCATAGTTAAATTTTGAGTTGTTTAGGAATCAAGAGGGTGTTCTGGATCTAAGAAGATATTTTTAAAATTATGAGGCAAGTTAGTAAGAAAGCTGAGTTAGATATAGAACTTTAAACTCATGGAGATGCTTAGATAGTAGAATGTTAAAGTCAGGTGCCAAATACATATGGACTGGACATTGGGAATGTATGCTAAGCCATATAACTCTTATAATCGTGGCCTATTTATTTCTGTTGTTTTGTATTGTATTTATAGTTATAAGAAAAAGAACCATTATTTGGTCTGAAAGGGAGAGCTGTTGGGGGGAAAAATAAATACCTTAAACTAAAAAAAAAAAGAAGGGAAGAGGATGGGGGGGTTGAGGGGGAGGAGGGTGCAAGGGTGGGACTGGAGGGGGGAGTAGGGAGGGGATTGTGATTGAGATGTAACTTGAAGAAAAAAAAATAAATTATTTTAAAAAAAAAGAATAATTCAGGTCCTCTACAAAAACAATGTATGTTCTTAGCCACTGAGAATCCTCTCCAGTCCTTTAAGTTGTTTGTTAAAACTTATTTCATACTTTAGTGAAGGGAATTGAATTTTGAACTATTCAGTGTATTTCTATATAGATACATTCATATATGCACATGTACTCATTTGCCTATATACATTGTTAAGTCAGCAGCATATATGAGGGTATACGCAACAAAGTTTGCATTTTGAAAATAAGAAAAAAAGTCTTTGTTTTTGGAACAAATTTAATTCTAAAATTGAGCTCCTTTATCCACAGTTTATATATAATTTTGTAATTTTTTATTTACAATGATCATTGATTAAGTTTTTATTTAAAAAACATAAGCATAATATTTTGTTTATTAAAGCTTATAATGTTTTTACTTATAATGATTTTAATAGCCTTAAATATCTTGAAAGTTTGAATAATGTAAATTTAATGAATACATTTCTGGTAAATAGTTATACATTTCAAGATAAAATATCAATACAATACGTAAATAAAAATGATGGAAACAAGGAACATTTATAAGGAACAGCCTCTGTCAGACTAAGAAACAGTATTCTATGAACATGAGCAACATAAAAATGAAAAAAATATATGTTTAAACATATTGAGAGGAAAGGGAAGGTAGAGAATAAAATACTCTTACATAGAACTTGTTTCTTGTTAATAAAAACTGTCATATTTACATAACTACAAATACGCTTACAGTTTTACACTGTTACTTTTTTAATGTGTAGTACCTAATTGCTTAAGGGATGGTTAAAATGGTAAGTAGTGTGGAGTGTGGTTTTAAAATAACTCTATGCAAATCTAAACTTCTGCATTGTCAGATTTAATATCAAGTTAATACTTGAGTAAAATACATTTTAATTATTAAGCATAAAATATATTAAATATACATATATATGCAACAAACACTCATATACACTCATAAAATATTCTTTTTATTAAGGTATAGATGAAATTAAAATCATCTATTGGCATCAACATATATTTATTTAAAACGGAATGGTTAAACTCACTGAAATTTATTGTACTTCTTTTTTACAACCATTTTTTAACTTTTATTGATTCTTTGTGAGTTCCACATCATGCACCCCAATCTCACTCATCTCCCCATCCCTTAATACTTGCTTTCCACCCCTGCAACATACCCCTCAAAAGAAAATAAAAAACAAAAATAAAAACACACAAAACAAAGCAGAGAAAATATCTCATTGTGGAAGCTGTAGGGTCTCCCAGTGGTCCCACAGTATACCCTTTTCTGCACACATCTCTACTTGCAAATGTTCATTGCAATGAGTCATTGGTCTGGTTTAAGGCCTCTGGCTTCTGCTACACCATCAATATTGGATCTTTACCAGGACTCCTCTCAGGTATCCTGTTACAACCATTTTTTAACCATTAAGTTGGTTTAGAGCTTTCAGATGTTATTTTTAATTACACGCACTTAAAAATTATAATTTTATCACAATAATTAAGAATTAATTTTCTTAATTTTGGAAATATATTCACACAAAATTATTATCAAACAAGTATATTGATATTTACATGAAAATTATTTTTACTTCAAGTAAATATAAATAATAATTATTACACAGTAGATAATATGTATATGTAGTATGTTTTATATGTGTATGTTGTGTGTGGTGTGCTTTGCATAAATCATTATTACAGCAAACGGGTTTTGAAAGTATATTAAATAATGTCACATAATATAAGAATTTCTCTGGGTCTGTCCTCAAAGTACAAAAACACTTGAAAGTTAACATCATATGTTTAGCTAGCAATAGAAAAATTTCCAAATGGTAAAAATGTGAAGGACAAAAATAGGCAAATTAAATTTAGAACTGTAATGGATTAATTTCTTTTTGGTTATCCTTCTGTTGTTTATGTTCATGCCAAATACATGAGCCAACAGTCTCAAAGAAGAAAGACAATAAACAAGAACAGAAAAGGAAAATTCTAGAGTATTTTCAGTAAACCTTTTAAAAAATAAGTAATGGAATGGTCCACTATAACAGTGGTTCTCTTCACATCCTGATTCTCACATTAAAAGTCTTCTTTCCAGTTGTTTAACATGTAATCCATGCAGGATGACTACCAAAAGTGACAATCCTAGCCAATGTGGAGGCATGACTTACCTGAGACAATGAGCCCTTTTCTAATTTTCCTTGGCAGTCAAAAATGCCTAATTAAAACAGGCATATGTTTTATTCTTTCAAAGTAAATATGAACCTAGTGAAACAAGATAGGTGGGAATCAGAAGAGCATAACCCTCATAAGTTGAATTTAAATTTTTCATTGTCTTCTTTTTTTAAAATATTTATTTATTACTTCAGGTTATAGCTCCATCATATTATCCTCTTTCCCCCCTTCCCAGCCCCGCCCTCCCTATACCTTCCATCACACTCCTCTGGAGTGCAGTGTCCCTACATAACAGTCCCCATCCCAGTTCAGCAGTAGTATGAGGGCCAAGAGCCTCCTCATACACTGGGGGCCTACAAGGCAGTGCCACTAGGACAAAGTGTCTCATTGATAGGAAACAAGTCTATGTTCCTGTTCCCCTTGGTGCTTTGGTTGTAGTATAGATATCCTGTATTATATGGCTAAAATCCAATTATAAGTGAATAGATGTTATGTGCATCCTTCTGAGTCTGGGTTAGCTCACTCAGGATGAGCTTCTCTAGTTCCATCCATTTGGCTGAAAATTGTAGGATTTTGTTGTTTCTAATGGATGAGTAGTATTCCATTGTGTAGATGTACCACAGTTTTTTTTTTTTTGTTTTTTTTTTTTTTTGTTTATCCATTCTCGGTTGAGAGACATCTGGATTGTTTCCAGTTTCTAGCTATTACAAATAAGGCTGCTGTGAACATAGATGAGGAAACATTCTTGTGGTTTGGTGAGAAATCATTTGGATGTATACCCAGAAGTAGTACGGCTGGGTCTTCAGGTAGAGCTATTCCAAGTTTTCTAAGATATAGCAAGACTGATTTCCATAGTGGCTGCATAACCTTGCACTCCAACCAGCAATGGAGGAGGGTTCCCCTTTCTGGACAACCTTGCCAACATGTGCTGTCATTTGAGCTTTTGATCTTAGCCATTCTGACAGATGTGAGATGGAATCTCAGAGTCCTCTTGAGTTGCATTTCTCTGATGATTAAGGATGCCGAGCATTTCTTCAATGTCTCTCAGCCATTAGGGATTCCTCCTTTGTGAATTCTCTGTTTAGCTCTGTTCCCCATTTTTTGATTGGATTATTTGGTTTCTTGGCATTTAATTTCTTGAGCTCTTTGTAAATTTTGGATATTAGCCCTCTGTCAGATGTGGGGTTGGTGAAGATTTTTTTCCCAATCTGTAGGTTGCCTTCTTTCTGTATCTAAAATTAACTTCCAGCAATGAATGTAGTTCTAGAATGGTTTCAGACAAGGACTGGGTCATCACTCATGAGCTTGGATCTGAAAGGGCCATACAGAGTTGACTTTAAATCTACCAAGGGGATATCATGCTGCATTTTAGTTGAGTGGCTATCGAGGATCCAGTGTGAGAAAGCCTTATGTGGGAACCGCTTTATCTGGATAAGAATAGTGTGAAAAGTCAATGGACATGTGTCTGGTTGGAATGTTTGGACATCTTATGCATTTGGTTACTAAAACGTCTCATCAGTGTTTTCAATATCTGTTCACTGAGTCTGTTCAATTCCATGTTTCTCAACATTGTTTCAAAATGCTCAAAAACATGAGCCTCAGGCTCTTAACTCGTGTCTTTACCATTAACTCTGCAAATATATTAACTGGAACTAGCACTGGGCTCCAGGAGAGAACTGTCATCAGGGGAAATCTAAGGGGATGAGGAAAAATCTAAGTAACTTACATATCAGTCAGAGTACTCTCAAACTTAGAATCATATACAGCATCCCAAATTGGAAATATTGCTCTTTAGGGTTTAAAAGTTTAAGATCGGCTCAATTTTCTATAAAAGCCACTACAGATTTTAGGAACTTATAGAAATGATGATGCAAAATCTGTGTATCCAAAGCTACTTAATATTGTAAACACTTTTTAAGAAAAAGCATTATAAACAATATATATATACACATATGGATATATATATTCATATATCCATAATCATAATGTAGAAACTCCTAACTTGTGAAAGTCTCAAAGAGAAGTAACTTTTGAGGCCTTAGTCATATATGACTTTTATATGAACCCCACCAAGGCTCAGTGAATCTAGAAAATGGTGGAGAATGGATGAAAATAAGAGCCAGATGATTGGAAAGATTATCATGACACACTGTCTTCTCAAAATGACATGCTGTCTCACCCAGAAACTTATAGCATCTGTGGTACCCTGCATAAGACCTGGACAAGGAAAAATCTGTCAATAATCCAATGGATAGGGGAGGACGGAATGGTAGGCCCCACTCCTCCCTGAGGAGCTACAGGAAGTTAATGGCTTCTGGGGAAGGGAGATTATATTTCTCAGTAATATGGTCATTGGTAAGTGTCTTTGTTCAGTAAATAACCATCCATGTATGCGACTCTAATTACACTCAGCAACTCACAAAGAAGAATATGAAGGTAGGAGAGTGGCTTGTTGGAATGAATAAAAACTAATGTAAAATTGATTTTATTTTAGATTTTTCTATTGTTTTAGAAATTTTGAAAAAGTGCTTTTAATTTAATAAACATTTATTGACGATCCTCTCAAAAATTTAAGGATAATTGTCAAACTTGGGAATTATCAAATTTCTTTCATCTGTACATTATGTCATTTGGAACACTTGAGATGTTCTCGTGCATTGGCTCATGCTACTGCCCTGGGTTTGGCAATGCTTACCAGCATGGTCTGGTACTGTTGAGGTGATGCTCGGTGCTTCTGTACTTTCCAGCGGTCAATCTTGGCATTCATTTCATTTGTATGACTTCACTCTACTTCAAATATCAGCTTAACTACAGTAGCTCACCATTCACTGTTTTGATTATGAATGGGTTTATTTAGGTGGAAATGTACCTAACAAATGTGTTCTTTTATGTACAAATTTCTAAGATCAAATGCTTTTTAGTAACAAATTTTAGAAAAAGAATTTTAGAGAATTATAAAGGAGAAACTCCTTCTGCATCATCAAATGCTGCCAGTTGACTAGGGATTGTAAATGGATACAAATTAGATGGGGTGCTAGAGATGAAAGAAATAAACACAAGCTCTCATCCCTAACCCAGAAGCTATTTCCAAATGACAACTATCTGTAAATGAAATTTTCATTTTTTTTCCAATGGAATCTCACTGGAAAAACAAACTACTCTTAAGGATAGGCTGCATGCCTAGCAGTAGATGGCCACCGAAAAAACTCAACAGCATCATTGTAGGTTCCTTGTCTGATAATGTTGTGTCAAAGCTTTTTTGTTCCCTTTCTCTTTTTTTCCTTCATTCTTTTTCTTTCTTTCTCTTTCTTTTTAAAAAATTTTGTCTTCTTTACTTTTTACTTTTTTTTTCTTTCTTTAATCATATAGTCCTTTTTATATGTAAATGATGGCTTCCAGTTTTTCCAGTTTTGCGTTTTTACAGGATTCCTGAGTGTGCACACAAGTGGGTCTCTGCATCTATGTCTGTTTTTTTGTGACTTTTCTTGGGCTCTGTTCCTATTTTTTTTTTTGTTTTCTCCTATACCAATGTGGTTTATTTCCTTTTATCTTGTTATATTTCATCTTACTTTATTAATTATCCTTTAGATGTCTATTTTATAATGAGAGATAGAAGGCAGGTGGATCTAGATGTGAGGGAAGATGGGAAGGAACTGTGAGGAGTAGAGAATGGAGATATTATAACCAGGATATATTGCATGAAACACAGAATCTATTTTCAGTTAAAGAAAAAATAGAAAAAAAAAGGAATACCAAGAATGAGATGGCAAATAGAAAGTTATAATAAATATACCCATGATGTTTCAGAGACTAATGTAAAAATATAAACTAACCAAGATTATGTTTTGTGTGGTCACTATAAATATATGTGCGAAATAATTTTATTCTTAAGGCTGAAACTTCTCTACTTACTGTCAGGTTTTATAGAACAAAGTCTTTATTGTCATATGCTGGGCTCATTTGCTTATTATCTGCATATCAGTTCTAAAGAGATGCTTGTGTCGTTCAATCTATCTGACTATTCAAATAATGGACACCCAAAATGAGAATTTCCCCAGGTATCTCATGTAGACAGAAAAAGATCCAGCTAGAGAGAATATTTGTGCCTCAGAAAGATTTTTTCCAATAATTGTCAAAACATTTTCTTATAAACCTCAAATTTATCCAATAAAAGTATAAAAATGTTTTCTTTAATTTTTATGTCCCCTGAGAGAATATGATATGATAATATCTTAATAACTTAATATTAATAACTTAAAGGATATGAGTTTTAGATTGGTATTTGCACACACTTTAGTCCTTACTGAAGGGATTGATTTCTATTGCCCAGTAAGTTAATTTTGAATTATATAATTAAAATTTTAAATATTATCTTGAAATTTTGACTAATTGTGAGTAATGGATCTATAAAAATATGTTAGATTATTGGGCTGGGGGAGGGTCCTAACTCAGTCTATAAAGTGCTTGCTATACAATCATGAAAACCTAAGACCAATCCCCTAGAAACTCCTTAAGAAGGCCTAGAAGGTGTTTGGCAAGCCTGAGTATACAAATGCACATGTTCACATACACACACACACACACACACACACACACACACACACACGGAGATTAAACTAATTTCCATATTGCTTTGCTCATGTGGTGCTTAGAGCAACAACTTGAACATATTTCCAGAGCATATTTGCATTTCTTGTGTGTTTTACTAAAAGGCAGCAAATTTATCACAACGTTGGTAGAGCTGTAATGTCCTTGAAAAGTAAACTAGCAAATTTTTTGGCTATATAAATTATATGTGCTCTTGAAAACATCCATTGCTTTAAATCAGTGTTAACACTCCTATCATAAAATTACAGTGGAAAAAACATGTCCCGAAGTAACTAAATAAATTCAATTTGTGAATCATGATCTTAAAATATATAAAAATAATTTAAAATTACTGATTGCATTGACAATTTCATAAAATCTAGAAATTAAACTTCTAAATACACAAAAATTTCAATAACTAATGAATGTTTCCACAATTTTAAATAATGGAACAAACGCATCTTCACAATGTCACATAAGAGCTGTTTGTCTCAGTTTACAAATAAGAAACTTTGTTCTCTAATTAACACGTGTTCCTTAGCCTTCTAGGTACTCTGCCATTGTATTTTGATGTATTATATTAATAATTTTGTGATTTATGTTTTGGTTTAACTAGGCATTGTTGAAGGTGAACTTTTGATTTGATTGTTTAGCTGTCTTTGGTGCTAATAAGACAAAGAATGAGAAATCTAATGAACCATGTACACGGAATGAAGATAGATGGCTTATTTGTAATTCTACAGGCACAACACTGCCAAGCCTACTGAAGAGTCTTTGGAACCTAACTAATTTTAAAGAGAAGGTTTATTGATTACACAGAGATACTGAACATTTTAATCATTTTTACAGCCTTCTTCTGCCTGAGGCACCAAAATCCATTAAACAAGGATTATAAACTTTGTTTTAAACTGGATTCTAAATTGTTTCCTGATGTTCACTCAACAAAGTTTCTGCCAGATCTAACAGACTTACTAAAGCATATTAAAATCCACATGTTTAATTGTAATTGCTCATATGCCTGACCCTCTGCGGGGCAGCTGTTGATGAAGCTGAATTACTTGTCTCCCAGAATTCTGCTTACATTGCAATCATTCCTTTCCTATGAATACAACATGCTTTAGTTTTGAGAATTCTTTTAATTTCTTCTTTATGAACTTAAAATATGGCATGATTTTGTTATGCTGTGTTCTTCACTGTTTCTTCTTTCTAGGGAGTAAATATTGTGTTGGAGTTAAATTGGATAACCACATGTAGGAATGCAGATGAATGTATTCTGACTTTTATATAAAAAATTCAACAAAATATTAATAATTCAATGGAATTTTGTATGCATTGAAGCAAAATACTTAGTACGTTTTCAGGATGTAGTTTTTCTTAAAGAAGAACCTTATGTAATTGGTGTATTGTAAAGATGTACTAGAGATACATTCTTCTTAAACTATTTAAGATTGTGAACCAGAATCCTTATTTTTCTACTGGAGGAAGATATGAATAAACATGACTTATCTAAAGATAGAGTGTTTTTCGGATGAGAAAACCTGAGTTCAAAATCTAGACTCCTTGCTAAGTAACTGTGCAACTAAAATGTTAATAAAAGACCTTGAGTATTTCCTTCTAAACCTGTAAAACAAATATGAAATAGAATAAAGAAAATGAAATTTTCATTTGATTATAAACATCTGACAGTGTTTAAGAGATGCAACTTTTCATTACTGCCATGTACACATACACATAGGCTGATTCACACATTCTAGGTACCTTGCCAAAGCATCAATGTATATGCAAATGTGCATAGTAAGGAAAGAGTTGAGGGCGAGACTACTGTGAAAGGAATAATTAATTTAATAATTAAATTTATAATTATACATTTTGAGTTAAAATGCTATCCATACATTTTCAAAATTACAAGTTTATTAAAGTAACTAGGTGAAACATTAAAATTGCAACATGTCTTGGACTGCCTGACCTGAACACCAAACATGCATCATAACAAGGTATACCCATCACATATATACAGCAAAACACTAATTCTTACTAACTATAGTTTCAAGTCAACCCAATGTATAAAATTTGACTTGCTTTAAGTTGTTTATAGAATTAAATGCTACCATGTATTACAGTTCCTTACATCTAAATTGAGTTGGGAATTAGTAGCATTATATATTTAGTGGTACAAATATTATTTCACTTAACTGTCAAAGTGTGATCTCTTATGCATCTCTCACAATTATGAGTAACTGGTTATTATGATTAAACTATTCAAGATGTAAGGCTGTCATAACCATGTTAGATTCAGATTTTTTCTTTTTCCAGCCTTTATATACACTGTCACTTAAGAACCATGTTTAGCTAATTGCCTAAGGCAGTGGTTCTCAACATTTGTAATGCTGCAACCCTTTAATACAGTTCCCTGTGTTGCAGTGACCCCAACAATAAAATTATGTTGTTGCTACTTCATAGGTGTAATTTTGATACAAGAATCATGATTTACAACATGATAATGAATCATAATGTAAATATCCGATATACAGGATATCTGATATACAGTATCTATAAAAGGATTGTTTGACAATGCCCCCAAGGGGTCACAACCCACAGACTGAGCACTACTGGCCTAAGGGAAATAAATCAGGATAGCATACAATGGTGTCTTAGTGTGTGCTGATAGCAACTGTCCACCCCAGAATGTGCTGTGCATTGCCCATATCCAGCATCCATTTCTCATAGTGCTGCATGATGGTCGGAACATTACTTCTAGTCAGAAGCAGCTATGCTGAAGCTGAAGGTCTAGTCCGCCCGAATCAGCTGGGCACTGAGTTTTAACAACGGGCAGCTGTCTCCTGGGCTTTTCATCATTCAAACGGGCTAGACAAGGCCTCCTCACATGGGAAGAAAAGTGTTCTTAGGAAGCACAGCTCACTTTTGCTACTGTCCCATTTAACAGGCCATGTGAGGTGCCTGGGGAACTTTGGGAAGGAAGCAGGTTCAGGAGGCCTGAATGAACTAAGGACAGATGTTATGCAGCCCGACACTCGAAGCATGTTGGGATGTTCTTATAGCTTTCAAGAACTCCGCATGCAGTGCGTTCCGTTGGTGTCATTCCAGCCTTACCAGATCACTACCTTTAGCTTTTGTTGTAAATATTTTATCATTACATAAAAGTGAAATAGCCCTATGTTCTTTACTATTTCCTTTTTAATGCAATAACAGATACATGATAGCAGTACAATCTACCCTACATTGTTAGTTTCCTATCAAATTTTAAAACTGAAAATAAGTTGCACATTTATTTATTATATTTCAGGAGCTTTGAAACAAAGTCTCCCTATTTTGTGAAAGGTGAACCTGACCAGGGATACTCATACCTATTTTTCTTATTAGTCTTCATACATTATAAACCTATTCTTAATAGTTTTTAAGCTGTAAAGTGGATCACATTTACTGTTAATATGACAATTAAAAAGAAGTGAAGCAGAATCTTTGCCAAGACAAAATAAAAATCAAAGAACTGAATATTTTAATATGAAGATTAGGACAGTTGTTATTTCATAACAAAACTATAAAAACAATACTAGTAACCACCAATTCAAGAAAATTAAAAAGTGAAACGCAAAAAAATTAGAAATGTAGAAACATTATTTTGTATGTGTATTTCTGATGCACCTTCCATAAATAGCTGCTACATTAAAAGAAAGGCAGATGTGTAAGAATCTTGCTAATTCCTCAGATGCAACCGCAAGGAACCAATACCTTCTAACAATGAACTAATTAATTCCTCAGCTTTCATGCTTTCTACTGCAAAAGTTTCTGCATGAGACACTTCTATTGCAGTATCACCCCATGAAGTCCATTATTCACACAGAGATTGTTTCTCACTTATTGATACCATGATGTTTCTCAAAGATATGGCTGATAACACTCCTGCATTTTTTGTCTTAAAATTGAGGCTTAATTGCCCTAATATTACTTTATGAGCTATTGTCACTTGAACTATTTTGCAGCCATAGTTTAAATCATTCAAGAATAATGTTGGTCTACCTCAAGACCCAGCCATACCACTCCTGGGTATACATCCAAATGATTCCTCACCAATCCACAAAGACATCTTCTCAACTATGTTCATATCAGCTTTATTTGTAATAGATAGAAGTTAGAAACAACCCAGATGTCCTTCAACCAACAAATGGATTTAAAAAAAAAAAAAGCTGTGGTACATTTGCACAATGGAATACTACTCAGCCATCAGAAACAAGAAAATCATGCAGTTTGCTGCCAAATGGATGGAACTAGAAAAGCTCATCCTGAGTGACCTAACCTAGACTCAGAAGGATACACATGACATGTATTCACTTATAACTAGATTTTAGCCATACAGTACAGGATAACTATCCTAAAACCAACAGACTGAAAGGAATAGGAACACAGACTTTGTTACTTGTTAGTGGAACACTTGCCCTAAGGGAGCTGCCATGTAGGCCCCCAGTGCAAGAGAAAGCTCTTAGCCCTCATATGGCTGCTGAACTGAAGGGTGCTAATATGTAGGGCACCTCATACTCAAAGAATAGGATATGTGGGAGAAGAGGGAGACAGTGTGAGTGTGAGAGGGTGGGCCAGGGAGAGGTGGAAGGAGGGGACTGTGACAAAGATGTAAATTGAAATAATAAATAAACATTAAAAAAAGAATAACATTGATCAATAGTATTTGTTAATGGTTTTTTACTTACTTACCTGGGAGATATCAATATACATTGTAAACTCTAAAGCAAATAAATCTATGTTAGTGTCCACGCAAAAGGAAGTGTCTTTTGGAATTATGCAAATGAGTCTTTAGAAAAGTTAAATCTGTATCCATAAATACAACGTGATGATACACAGACAGGCGAACTCAAGTGCAGAGCTGATCCATCTCTTCTAAAAGTTCTACAGAACCCAAAATTCCCATGTGCTTTGTTCTTGGAAATCTGTTGCTAAAGGACTTTAGTACTCAACTGAGCTTGCATTCAAAAAGCTTTTGAAGTCATCTTTATAGGCAGACTTTTTAAAAATATAGTTAATAAGCAAATGTCCTTCATAATTTCTGTTCTACAATCAATGTCTGTCAGAGAAATGGTGCCAAATGGCTGAAGATTGATGCTGTAATGTATGGAGAGAAAATGGAAAGTGTCCAGGCAGCCACTAGTATGTCATTTCTTAGTTTTGGAAGCTGCAGGCCCTGCACTTCCTATATAATCAGATATATTTATCACTCTCAGGTCTCTGAGGTGGTTGAAGAATAGATAGCTAGAGTCTCATAGTTAAATTTTGAGTTGTTTAGGAATCAAGAGGGCGTTCTGGATCTAAGAAGATGTTTTTAAAATTGTGATGCAAGTTAGTATGAAAGCTAAGTTATATATAGAACTTTAAACTCATGGAGATGGTTAGATAGTAGAAGGTTAAAGTCAGGTGCCAAATACATGTGGACTGGACATTGGGAATGTACGCTAAGCCATATAACCCTCATAACTGTGGCCTATTTATTTCTGTTGTCTTGTATTGTATTTATTGTTATAAGAGAAAGAACCATTTGTTGGACTGAAAAGGGGAGCTGTTGGGGGGGAAAAGATATACCTTAAACTAAAAAAAACAAAAAGGGTAGAGGATGGGGGGTTGAGGGAGAAGTGGGTGGAAGGGTGGGACTGGAGGGGGGAGTAGGGAGGGGATTTTGATTGAGATGTAACTTGAAGAAATAAAAAATAAATTATAAAAAAAAACAAGCAAATGAACAACAACAAAGAAAATCAGACCAAAACAAACAACAAAAGAAACGCGTTCTCAAAATGAACAACATGGACGACTCAGCAACCTGCCATTAGTAGAGGCCAGCCCAGTGTGGTGGCATGAACAGACACTTGCCTAACAACTATTTGTCTGTCCTGATCTGTCATAAAGGGCATGCCAGTGGAGGGAAGGTTTGGAGACGCCCACCTCATGATGTCATTTGCCAGAAGGATG
The DNA here is from genome assembly GCA_907164525.1 of Lophiomys imhausi. Lineage (NCBI taxonomy): Eukaryota > Metazoa > Chordata > Mammalia > Rodentia > Muridae > Lophiomys > Lophiomys imhausi. The sequence goes on from CAJQZJ010004763.1 coordinate 14,818,913, forward strand.
GATACGTGGCCCCTGTCACATTTGAGACAATGCCATATAACTCAGTCAAAACCACGCTGGCTAAAGCCCTGAGGCCCATTCTTGCCTCTCACAGCTGGGAAATATAGGGCCACCTCCTCACTGAGTCCCTCTCACTTCTCATCTAGTAAAGTCTGTGCAGGAAGTCACAGTACAATGATGAGGTCAGTAACAGGCTGGTAATCCAACAGTACTGCTTTGACATTATAATTAGCTGAAGAAATCTTGTGTCCTTTTATTTCATAACTAGCAGGAGTGATACTTGTGTAACAAACACATTTGCTGTCACTCAAATGGAAATACAACAGGTACACTGACAGGCATTGCACATTACTCAGTAATGATAGCAAAAAGCCTTGCTGTGCATGTGTTTACTGTATTACATTTCTTAATTATTTGAGAGTGTACTTTCTCCACTTGTTATTAAAATGTACTGTAAAACAGGGTGCTGTGTTTCAGCACCAGACTCATATATGTGGTTTTGATTATGTGTCTCAATTGTATGAGGCCATGTTTAGTGATTGACATCACTGTACAGGTACAATCTGTGGTGTTCACACAACTATGAAATTGCCTGCTGACACATTTGTCAGAATGTGTCATCAGCCTTGTGAAGCATGAATGTACATTGTTGAACTTTGCCCTTTATGACATCCATTGTTCCCAGGAAGACAGAGATCATATTGTCAGCAGCATCTACCACACTTTCAGGCACATAATGAGTATCCATTCAAAAACTTTAGTATTGAATGAATGAGCTAATACACAACTACATGTCTTATAATGATTAATCACACACCTATAGTAAATTAAAAATATAAAATATACTGGAATCTTTTATTGAGTTTGAAGCTGCAGGCAAACTTTGAAATATTGTGAGGTTCTGAAATATAAAAATGAATATAAACAATAATAAAATACAGACAAAGAGATGGTAGCCAGATAAGAACGCTTATATATCTGTGCCGTGGCTTTTCCCATCACTATATTTGGAAAATCCAATCTCTTCCTTTTCCTTTCTACCTAGAAAATCTAATGCCAGAAATACAGAACCACAGACATTAACTGAGTTATAGTTTTTATGGCTAACCAACTGATCCACATCACTTGTTTTCTTCTTTGAACTCTCAATGGTGTATTGTGTGTGTGTGTGTGTGTGTGTGTGCATGTACACTATGGAAAAAACCTTTGCTCTAAAGAGTAGATTTCCATGTTGAAGCTTATCCCTGACAACCATTACTCTGTGGCCTAAGTTGATTGTCTTGATGTTTATGAGACTCATTGTCCTCATATTGTTTAACATTATTATCAGAATTAAAATTAATATTAGGCTTAAAATGCATGCTGCCTAGATGATATCAAATTTCATTTATAATGTATGTGAAATGAATTTGCTACATGTTTTTCTTAAAGTAATTAAATAGAGTCAGATCATTAATGACGGCTTTATGGGTCTTTATGGCCCCTGTGGCATGAAGTTTTGATATAATACATTACTAATTTTTGTTTGAAATTGTTTGAATTTTGTTTGCAATTAATTATACATTCACATAATCCTATCCTATATTTTTTATTTTAAAATTTCCAAGGACTATTGTATGTATGTTGTATGACAAATAATCATTAATCCAAAGCTAACAAAATGTTGAGGTTTTGTTGCTGCACATAGATGGCATGCTTGTATAAAATATTCAGTATCTGTGCATGAAGACCAATGTGGGTGTCTCTAATAGAGTTGAACAATGTTAACCTAAAAAGTGAATGAAAAGTTAACAGCTGTAGTTATTACCAGTGTCCTGTTCTCCACATGCTGCCTCAAATACATGCTGCAGCCGAATTACTTTCAATGTGTATTTAAAATCCCATACTTTAAGTTGCTAAAAGGAAATTCTGATAAAATCTAGAGATAGTACAAACTTATAACCAGATATTATAGAAGTTCTGGTAAGTTTGTTATTTCAAGCAAATATTCAGATACATCTCCAAGAATGTTCAATATGCTACATAACAGTTGAAGGCATAAACCACTATAATACATACTTTTAAGTTGCTGCAAATTATGAATTGTCTTCAGAAACTTAAGACTGAATGTTTCTTTCTTTGAGAAAAGATGCTTATATTCATCTCCACAATATCCTGCCATCTGGTCAACCCAAAACAATGGAAGTCATACTGAGTCCTAGCTTCATGCTTCACTCATTTTTGTCATATTTCTCTTTGCTAAATTTTTGGAGATAATATATATATATATATAAGTTAACCAGTTAATAAATAGATGAGTAATACTAAAAGCTCATCGGTCTTGTTACATATAAATACCAGGTGATAGTATGTTTTGTATACATATAAAGTATAGATAGATAGATAGATAGATAGATAGATAGATAGATAGATAGATA
>CAJQZJ010004763.1:14821339-14868886 GCA_907164525.1 Lophiomys imhausi
ATAGATAGATAGATAGATAGATAGATAGATAGATAGATAGATAGATAGATAGATGGATATTTAGATCTTTGTACTCCAAAGAATTTCTAATCTACTGTATAAAGCAGAGAACTAACTGGAATTTGAAACAAAGGCTCTGGTATAGATCACCTGAGTGAAAAGTTGGAGAATCTATTTACTGCCACATAGTTTCATATTAGCTGCTGGCCCCCACTGCCCTGTATTCAACATGTGGAATTTCTTGTTATATTTTCACCGAAGTTCAGCATTCCTAAAATAGTAAAGGGCAATTGTTGAAAGAAAATCCTTAAGAAACTTGAAAACTTCCAGGTGAATGAAAACTGTGGCAGAAAGCCTCATGCTGTTTGGTGATCTGTGGCCAATCTCAGGTACATCACCTGCCAGAAGCGACTCATGGACAGCCTTGATTTCTCCCTAATTTTACAGATATTACTGAGCTTTTCTGCATTTAGCATGAAATTTGCAATGGACTTATCATAGAGTTTCTGTACTAAACTGAGATATGTGCCCTATAACCCTTGATTCTCCGTGACTTTTATCATAAAGAGAAGCTGGGATTTGTCAAACGTGTTTTTCATATCCAATGAGATGATCATGTAGCTACTATCCTTGAGTCTATTTATATAATGCATTACAATTTTTGTATTAAACCATCCGGGTGTCTCTGGGAAGAAGCCAATTTGATCATGCTGGCTAATCTTATTGAGGTATTTATGAAATCTGCTTACAATTATTTATTGAAGTTTTTTAATATTTATTACTTCAGGTTACATCTCCATCACAGTGTCCTCTTTCCACCTTTTCCAGGCCTGCCCTCCCACCCTCTACCCCCTATCCCTTCCATCCCACTCCTCTGGAGTGGAGTGTCCCTACATAACAGTCCCCCGCCCCATTTCAGCAGTCATATGAGGGCCAAGAGCCTACTCATACACTGGGGGCCTACAAGGCAGCACCACTAGGGAAAAGTGTCTCATTGACAGAGAGAAAAAGAAAAAGTCTATGTCCATGTTCTTTTTGGTGCGTTGGTTGTAGTATAGTTATCCTGTACTATATGGCTAGAATCTGATTATAAGTGAATAGATCCCATGTGCATCCTTCTGAGTCTGGGTTAGCTCACTCAGAATGAGCTTCTCTAATTCCATCCATTTGGCTGCAAATTGCATGATTTCATTGTTTCTAACAGCTGAATAGTATTCCATTGTGTAGCTGTAGTACAGTTTTTTTTATACATTCTTCAGTTGAAGGACATCTGGATTGTTTCAAATTTCTAGCTATTACAAATAAGGCTGTTATGAACATAGATGAGGAAACTTCCTTGTGATTTGGTGAGGAGTCATTTGGATGTATGCCCAGAAGAGGTATGGCTGGGTCCCGAGGCAGAGCTATTCCAAATTTTCTAAGATATCGCCAGACTGACCTCCATAGTGGTTGCACAAACCTGCACTCCCACCAACAATAGAGGAGTGTTCCCCTTTCTCCACACCCTTGCCAGCATATGCTGTGATATGAGCTTTTGATCTTAGCCATTCTGACAGGTGTGAGATGGAATCTTACAGTCGTCTTGAGTTGCATTTCTCTGATAGTTAAGGATGCTGAGCATTTCTTCAAGTGTCTCTCAGCCTTAAGGGATTCCTCCTTTGTGAATTCTCTGTTTAGCTCTTTTCCCCATTTTTTGATTGGATTATTTGGTTTCTTAGCATTTAATTTCTTGAGTTCTTTGTAAATTTTGGATATTAGCCTTCTGTCAGATGTGGGATTGGTGAAGATTTTTTTTTCCCAATCTGTAGGCAGCTGTTTTGTTTGAATGACAGTATCTTTTGCCATACAGGAGCTTTTCAGTTTCATGACATCCCATTTATTGACTGTTGGTCTTAGGTCCTGAGCTGTTGGTGTTCTGTTCAAGAAGTTGTCACCTGTGCCAATGAGTTCGAGGGTTTTTCCCACTTTCTCTTCTAGTAGATTTAGTGTGACCGGCCTTATGTTAAGATCTTTGATCCACTTGGACTTAAGTTTTGTAATAGGTGATACTTATGGTTCTAATTTCTTTTTTTTTTTACATGTGGACCTCCAGTTGGTCCAGCACCATTTGTTGAAGATGTTGTCCTTTTTCCATTGTGCAGTTTTGGCTTCTTTGTCAAAAATTAAGTGACCATAGGTGTGTGGGTTCATTTCTGGGTCTTCAATTTGATTCCATTGATCTACTGGTCTGTTTCTATACCAGTACCATGCTGTTTTTATTACTATTATTCTGTAGTACAGCTTGAAATCTGGGATGGTGATACCTCCAGATTTTTTTTTTTATTGTACAGGATTGATTTAGCTATTCTGGTTTTTTTGTTGTTCCATATGAAATTGAGAATAGCTTTTTCCAGATCTATAAAGAATTGTGTTGATATTTTGATAGGAATTGCATTGAATCTGTATATCGCTTTTGGTAGGATGGTAATTGTCTTCAAGTGTCTCTCAGCCTTTAGGAATTCCTACTTTGGGAATTCTCTGTTTAGCTCTTTTCTCCATTTTTTTGATTGGATTATTTGGTTTCTTAGCATTTAATTTCTTGAGTTCTTCATAAATTTTGGATATTAGCCCTCTGTCAGATGTGGGGTTGGTGAAGATTTTTTCCCAATCTGTAGGCTGCCGTTTTGTTCGAATGACAGTGTCTTTTGCCTTACAGAAGCTTTTCAGTTTCATAGACCAGTGGATCAATGGAATCGAATTGAAGACCCAGAAACAAACCCACACACACCTATGGTCACTTAATTTGTGACAAAGAATCCAAAACTATACAATGGAAAAAGTACAGCATCTTCAACAAATGGTCTTGGTCCAACTGGATTTTGACATATAAAAGAATGAAATTAGACCCATACTTATCACCTTGTACAAAACTTAAGTCCAAGTGAATCAAAGACCTTAGCATAAGGCTGGACACACTAAATCTACTAGAAGAGAAAGTGGGGAAAACCCTTGAGCTCATTGGCACATCTATGTATTAGAGAGACTGATTATGTTTTTGTTGTTATTGGATCTCTGTCTGGTTTTGCTACTAGAGTAATAGTGACTTCATAAAAAAATCTCAAAGTGTTTCTACTTCACAGAATAATTGAGTCATGATACTAGTTCCTCTTTGATGATCAAGTAGAATTCTTCAATGTATTCACCTGAGCCTGAATTGTTTTTAGTTAAGAGGTTTTTAACTGAATTTTTTTGATCTACTTAAATTATTTACTTTGATTTGATTTCAATGGATCTTATGTATATAGAAAGTCATTCATTTACTTTAGGTTTCCAATTTAGTAAAATATTGATTCTTCAAGTATGTTCTTATGATACTGAATTTCATCAGTATCTGTTGTTTTCCCTTTCATCTATAAATTAGTCACTTGGGGCTTCTTTTCCTTTTTTTAACGTTTATTTCTTAATTCAAGTTACATCTTCATCACAGCTTCCTCCCTCCACTCCTCCTGGTTCCACCCTCCCACCCTTTACCCCCTCTCTTACCTATGCTACTCCTCCAGTGTGGGGTGCCTCCACATATCAGCCCCCCTCACTTCATCAGACACATGAGGGCTAAGAGCTTCCTCCTGCACTGGGGGCCTGCCTTGCAGCTCCACTAGAGTGAAGTGTCCCACTAACAGGTAACAAAGTCCATGTTCCTCTTCCTTTGGGTCCATTAATTGCAGTATAGTTATCCTATACTGTATGGATAAAATCTAGTTATAAGTGAAAACATGCCATGTGTACCTTTTTGAGTCTGGGTTAGATCATTCAGGATAAGCTTTTCTAGTTCAATCCATTTGGTTGCAAATTGCATGATTTCCTTGTTTCTGATCACTGAATAGTATTCCATGTACAAATGTACCACAGCATTTTTATCCATTCCTCTTTTGTGAATTAGCTCCCACCCTCCTCCCCCTCCTGTAGAAATAATTAAATTGTTTGCAATACTTAGATCATCATTAATTGGTCAGCAGTGTTAATGAGCACACAGACACCTGATGAATTTTAACAAGTCTTGGCCTGGATTGTGCAATCTTAGCCCATCTAAGCTAGCTCTTAATTCTATTCCCTAAATATGATCCCATATACACACATCCCCCTGGATTAGTTTTCTCTATACCAGTCTTCCAGGCCATGTGGAATGAGGTTCTTTTCTCTAACTATGGTGTGTGTCCTCCTTCCTGCTCTTGGTTTCCTATTCTTCTAAAGGCAGCTTCTACCCATCAACCTCTCTGCTTCAGAAGTCCAAGCACCTTAGTTCCTCTTGCCTCTGTCTTTGCCCAATCTCAGGCCTCAGCATTTATTTAACCAATCAGAGACAAGCAAGGTAACACAGCATTACTTGAAGTACAGCAAGCAAGCTTCTGGGAGCAGGTTAATTAACATTTAGAATGCTTAACCTCACCCCATTACCCTCCCAATCTCACCCTCCTACCCTCTTCCCCCTCACCCTCCTATATGCTTTTCTTTTAATTTAAGGTGTATCTTTTTCCCCCAATAGCACCCCCTTTAGTCCAATAAAAGGCTCTTTTCCTTGTAACAATAAATACAATACAAATCAATAAGAACAATTAAGTCACAATTACAAAAGTTATAAGGAATAGCACATACTCCCAAAGTCCATACATATTTGGCAACTGATATTGATATTCTATTATCTATATGTCTCAATGAGTTTAAAGTTCTTAACCTAACTTAGATTCCATCCTAACTTGCATTACCAACTTAAAAACATCTTCTTAGACTAAGAAAAATCCTTTTAATTCCTAAACAACGTAAAATTTAGCTGTGAGACTATAACTATCTAGTCTTTAACCACATCAGAGACCTGAGAAGGATAAATATGTATGAATATACAGGAAGTGTAGAGCCAGCAACTTCCAAAACTAAGAAATGACAGATAACTGGCTGCCTGGACAGTCCCCAATTTCTCTCTATAACGTTGGAGCATCTATCTTCAGTCTTTTGGTCCAGTCTCTCTGACAGACATTAATTGTAAAGCTGGAATTATGAAGAACTTGCCTGTCCTGTCTTGGCAGAGCTAGTCTGTCACCTCACCTGCTTCCAAGTTTTATCCTTTTTGGATGGCATTCTGTTTACAGTTGAAGCAAGGGGACACATTCTTAATTGCTATTGTGAAACCATTGTCCTATATACTAGCTTAGCAGTTTTTCTCAGGGACCCTTACAATGGAGGAGACCTGTTATCTTCTTTACTCAAGTTGTTTTTTGTACTTGACATAGATATCTGAATTGAGGTCTTTGATGGTGTTTCTTGGTGTATCTAGTCTCACCTTTGTTAAGTGATTGCTTAGATCCCTGCTTGCTATGATTCCAACTCATCAGGTGTGTTCCAGCAGAACAAGCCTTGAAATTTAGTCTTGGGACTAGTGTGTTGATATGTGAATAGGCTGTCAGAACTGGTCCCAGCTAAGCTAGGGAAAAGGGAAACTTCTGAACATTAGAGTAAACATTTTTTAGGCTTAAAAGAATGTCCATAATGATCTTCAGAAGTTTGTAAAGGGCTTGATAGATTTTTCAGGTTGAATTCTGGGTTGGAATCCCCTTGATGCTGTTACTGGGTGGGGTGGTATGTGAGTTCCCTGATGGAGAAGCAGGCAAGAGATGTTTGTGGGTGACTTATCAGTAGCTCTGAGTCAACTCCACACAGGGCTGGTTGTCAGGTAGGGTGGTACATGAGTGTGTTTCATTTTTAAAACAGGCCTAAGCCATAATGGTTAGAATTAGGAAATAGAAACTCTGAAGAAAATTTTAGCAACTTTTAAATTTAACTACAAAGTGTCTTCAAGTTATTTAGTCACTCAGAAGTTAACAAGCAGTTGTGATTCAAGATGATATTTTGTGTGTATATGTCTCCAATGACAAGTCACATAAATATGGCCCTTGCTCTTGGGTTAACTGTATATCAGGAAACAGAATGTAAAATGTCAATGTGTAATATTTCTTACAGTGCTTTAAAAGGATAATGCAAGGAGGCACAAAAAGCTTCTTGCTGTCTTCTTGCAATGCTATGCCATGCAATGTAATTAAAGCTGCTCCACTATGAGTATTTACACAAACTAGGACATAATGTGTGTGCCTCAGAGGGAAATAAAGCAGGTGACACTGGTCAGGCAAGCATCTATGTCTGGCAAGTACAGGCCAGAGGCTCTTTGCAGACAGTGAGTGAAGAAGTTTATGCTAACAGTAGCCATAGACAAAATCAGTCAGGAGAAGCCTACAGCTCAATTGTTTACGGCTTTATAAAAGAAAAACGTGAGAGAAAATCTCCACGGGAAACTGACAAGAGGGAACACAGTTAGGACTTAGAAGAATTGTTAGAAATGTGAGATAAATGTTTAAAACTCATCTCTAAAAGAATGGACGGTGATACCATGGGTTATGAAATGGACGAGAATAGAAGAAATGATAAAGTGGATTTATGGCTCTCATACACAGACTAAAAGGTGCTGTGCTCCTGTTTTATTTTTTATTTGGAAATTCTTTGTACCTAATATTTTCCTATTTACTGCCACAGGTTCAGAAGCCTACCATTCTCCTCAACTCATCTTCAAAATTTATAGCTGATTAAAGTTGGGGAATATAGCTGCTGGTACATCACTTGTTTATAGCTGATCCTGTGTAAAAACATGACATCTATGGCATAATACATGTTATTAGAGACTCTACATTGTTACTGCCTAGTGATTACCTATAAACCACATTTACATCAAATAAATAAATAAGTTCAAATAAGCCTATCCTGAGATTCAATTTGCATAGTGGTGTGGCACCAAAAATAGCATCAAAGACTAAAGATCCCTCCGATATGGAGGCATGCTTACACCTACAGCGTTGAAAATGTGAACTCCAAGAAATGGGAAGGAAATGAACATTAAAACCTTGTGAATATGAAAAGCAGGACCTGAAGTGTTGGCCTGGGAAGAAAAAACCATAAAGTTTAAAGTAGCTAAATGTGCTAATGGTGTATTAGTTTGTTTTTCGTTGCTGTGATAAAACGCCATGACAAAAAGAAACTTAGGGGAGAAAAGAATTTATTTTGTTTATGGGTTACAGTCCACCATCAAGCAGAAACCCGAAGGCAGGAACTGAAGCAGAAACTGTGAAGAAATGCCACTTACTGTCTTGGCCTCTGTGGCTTGCTCCATCTGTTTTCTTATACATCCCAGGACCATGTTCAGGAGTGGCACCATCCACCGTGGGCTAGGCTTTCTCACAGCAGTCATGACTCAAGGAAATACCCAAACATGTGCCTACAGACTAATCTCGTGGAGGAAATTCCTCAACTGAGGTTTCTTTTCCTTGGCGATTCAAGTTAATGTCAAGTTGACAAAAATTGACTGGCATAATATAAGGCCACTAAGTAATCAAAATTACTAGAAGAGGGAAGATAACATTAAGATAAATAAATAATGTGATAACTTAATAAAAATATATAACTAATGTTGATATCTTTGAACTCAGTTTGAAATTGGTGAGAGGGCACTAAGAAAAATTGACTGGGTGCACACTCACATAACATTGAGATTTGTAAAGCTTTTTATTCTTACAGCTTTGAAAAAGTAAAATGTAAATATCAATCTAAAATTATTTTTTCCAAATAGAAAAAATATTCAGTTGTCTAAATGTGGGGGAACTGGGAGTTTTGAATATAAGAATTGAAACTGAAAGAAAATGTAGTTGATTTTTTATCTGAAGTTGAAACAGAGATATTTTGTAAAAAACTAAAATGGGGAAAAATAAGTATAAATGATTATAGAAAATTTTAAGCCTCATTTTGACATGAATCAAATATTCACCTCAAAGTAGATAATAAAATTAAGAAAATGTAGTATATTCAGTGTTGGAGTAGTCTCATAATGAGGAAATTGATATTCCATTAGGAAACTATAGGTACTGTATATGAAAAGAATTTACAACAATAAATTAACAATAGAACAATTTAATAACATTACTATATTAAAGCTTGGATTGTGATATATTTGAAAACTTTCAAAACTTGGTGATATGGCTGTATCATTCATTAATTATTCTATGTAACCCAACAGACATTAGTTTGAAAAAAAGTATCCATATAATATTACCAGTAAAAAGTAAGTTATATGAGGATAATAAAACAAAATTATAACCACATAAGGTTGTCCACAATTCTACTGATAAAAACACAACAACCTACAAACACAAAGAAGGTAGGTCTAGCATTGTCTTTGGAGAGGCATTTGTGTGATTATTCACTAGATCTGGACTCAAGATCATAGACCTTGTCTTATTCAAACAGCCAAGGAGGTATCATTTCAGAAGTTCTTGGATCCTTCTGAGTTTTTTACTATTATGACTTGTTACATATTTTATGAAAGCTCTAGTCTTTTACATGGACTGCAAATTTTGTTCAATCACAATCATATTAAGATTTGTTAACACTCAGTTGCCCAAAAATACTGCCCAATCCAACCTCTGCAAAGATCACCATTCATTAACTCCATAGAGTTTCAAGAGTCACTGGACTATATGAGAGTCCCATCAGAAGTCTTGTTGTGCTGGAAAATCAACTCATTGGAAAAAAAGTTAAGGGAGACTTCTTTTCTTCAACTTCCTGTAGTTGACTAAGTTTTTTATATGTATTTCCTCATGAAAGGAGTGGACTCAACAAGTACAGAGACAGGCAACTGCAGGCAAAAAGTAGAAGTGTATAACTTGTAACCCTTTCACATCTGTTTTAAATTCTATTTTTATCCATCATGATCTGGTATTAAATATCTTACTTTCTCACTGTGACTTAGATGGTAGTATTCATTTATTATATTTTAATTTATATAAATATATATAATGTGTAGATAGATAGATAGATAGAAGATAGATAGATAGATGATTGATAGATAGATAGATAGATAGATAGATAGATAGATAGATAGATAGATTGATTTACTGATTGAGAATTTTTCTGCAGTCAACTAGATGGCACTTTTATGACATTGTTTCTTGAAGTGCATGTTCAGCATTGCACTGTGTTTTATTTACATGCTTCAAGACTGAGAAAATCATATTAGTGTTATCTCATGTGAGAGGTCCATGCATAAGGACACACAGTGTGAAGCATCTGAGTAACTCAGGGTCTGGCAAATTGACTAAAACTTTCTCTATCCAAAAACCAAAACTACTAGTTTGTCCACCAATGAACAATCTAACTAGTACTGGGAAACCACAATTTAATTTTCACTCACACAGAATATACATTTTTCCAAACTTACAAATTTGGGGCAGAATTTCTTTTCTTTCATTAAAAAAAAATGAGGTTAAATTCTCTTTTAGAAACTGTTCTAAGGGCTGGAGAGATGGCTCAGCCATTAAAGGCTAGGCTCACAACCAAAAATAGAAACTGTTCTAAGTGTTTCTTAGGACAGATAGTACAGCAGTTAATGGTGCTACCACCAAGACTGGCAACCTGAGTTCAATCTCTGGCACACACATGGCAGAGGAAGAGAACCACTTCAGAAAACCTGCACATACTATGGCACACATGCACAAACACACACAAATAAAATGTAATAAAAACTAGATTAATTTGAGTATTACACTCTATGAGAAGAACCCTTACACATCTTTCCTCAATGATTGTTCCAACTGAAGTAGTATTAATACAAAACGATATTAGCATTTCTGTGAAGAACAAAGTGTGTCCCTGTATGAATGAGCATTCAAAACACAAGCATGGCCATAGCAGGAATCCCAGTGGCTCATACCCATGCTAATGGCAAGGCCTTTCCCAGGTCCAAGTGTGGATGCTGGCAATGTGTGCATATAGTGTCAACTGCAGCTTACTTCCCGATGCCACCTGCTCCCTGATACCTGCTGCCAGAGATTGCTCCACAACAGAGACAACCTAACTGAGATTAGCTAACATGTCTCCTTATTTGGCTGATATACTAAACCTGCTGAGTTTCCAGGCTGCTGGTGGAGCTACATAAGAACACAGCCGCCATCAATCCCAGCTTTTTGGGTCATGTGTCTGCCATTTCTTCATTCCTCATTGCCCCAACTAGGTAATAATCCCAAAGCCATTAGGTTGCAGCATATTTCAGGTATTTTTCTCCAGCCTTTTGCTTTTAAATTATAGGAATCTGCTATACATTAAAAAGTTATTACTTTTAATACTTTTCTTCTGTACGAAGCCTTTTTGGGAACTCCTAAAACAAATATTTAATTATGTTTTACTCTGATAAAAACTAAGAATTGCCTAAGACATCATATTTTATACTTGTCATAAAATTTGAGTTAGCTACATGAAACCAAGATGTAGCCTGAAGCACATGTTTAATGAACGAGTAGTCATAGTCATAGTCATGCTTCAGGACTGACACTGATACAGAATGGTTCACCGCTATAATTTAAATGGGATGGAAAATTATATTTCTCTCATGATATTATATGAAATTCCAAAACATTTTATAGGATACCTTGATACAGTAATAGAATAAGAAAATGCCTTAAAAGTAACCTCAAAATGTTTTTTTTAGCAGATTTCAGAATAGAATGAAAAGATACTCACTTCACAATTGCAATTGTAAACCAAATGATATTTTAAAGAAACTCAGTTTGATTTCAGTTTACTTTTTCTTGACTATATTCTAAAAAAAAGTACAAGTGGAACATGTTTGTTGAGGAAGTCTAACCCCCTGACAGCCTTGCTCCATAGTCATTGCTTAAGGCTGTATCTATTAATAAGACATTTTGATTACTCTCTTGTCCTGCCAAATTCTGCCTCTTCCGGCAAATATTGATCAGTATATGAACTACCCAGGCACAATACACCATTAATTACTAAGTGATCTGGAAAACAATTAGAGACTTCCTGGCTCATGTACAAGTGGCTAGTCAGAGCTATCAAGCTAATCAGGCCTGGCTGTGCATGCCAGTGGATCAGTCAGACTCTTCAGAAATGCCCACCACATCTGCCCACTTTCCCACCCTCTTCTCACAATGAGAAGCCTTAGACTCTTGCAGTAATTTTTTCCTAAGAAATCTTTGTGTATCTATTAAGCAGAAAGAACTCTAACTCAGCATGATCTTTTACTGAGAATGCATCTAGAAACCATGCTTGGTTAAAAAAAAAATAAATTTGAGTTTAAGGTAGAGTCAATATTCATAGCAGTTGAAAAGAATGCTGATGCAACAGTGTAAAAATAATTTCAAAAATAAATCCTTGGATATGATTGTCTATAACTTCTGACCTAAGTCCATGAGCTACTATATTAGACTCATGCAAAAAAAGTTTTAAATGGTTGTAAAACCTTTTGACATCTACCTGTATTTTGAGACATGTCAGCTCTTGACAGCACCCCTTATTCTACTCCATGTAGATGATGAGCATCAAAGAATCTACAATTGGAGATGGTTGAATTATTGGCAAGCCTGTCAAGAAAAATCCCTTGCTTCAACTGTAGACAGACTGCTGTCCAAAAAGGACAAAACTTGGAAGCAGGTAAGTCAACAGCCTAGCTCTGCCAAGACAGGATAGGCAAGTCCTTCATAATTTCTGCTTTAAAATTAATGTCTGTCAGAGAAACAGGGCCAAATGGCTGAAGATTGATGCTGTTATGTATGGAGAGAAATTGGGAACTGTTCAGGGGGCCCTTTGTATGTCATTTCTTGGCTTTGGAAGCTATTGGCCCTGCACTTCCTGTATAATTAAATAAATGTATCCTCTCAGGTCTCTGATGTGGTTGAAGACTAGATACACATAGTCCCATAGTTAAATTTTGAGTTGTTTAGGAATCAAGAGGGTGTTCTGGATCTAAGAAGATGTTTTTAAAATTATGATGCAAGTCAGGATGGAAGCTGAGTTGGATATATAGATCTTTAAACACATGGAGATGGTTGAATAGTAGAATGTTAAAATCAGTTGCCAAATATGTATGGGCTGGATATTGGGAATGTAGGCTAAGCCTTATAATTCATATAATTGGGCCTAATTATTTTTGATGTTTTGTATTGTATTTGTTGTTATAAGATAAAGAGCCCCTTTGTTGGACTGAAGGGGGAGCTGTTGGGGGGAAAGATATACCTTAAACTTAAAAAAAAAAGAAAAAAAGGAAGTTGATGGGGGATGAGGGAGAAGAGGGTGGGAGGGTGAGATCAGAGGGTGAAGTAGCAAGGGGATTGTGATTAAGATGTAACTTGAAGAAATAAAATAAAATAATAATAACAATAATAATAATTAAAATTACATACACAAAGCATTGAATTTAATTCTCACTAACCACACTGTCATAACTACTTGTTATGTAAAAAAAAATTCCTAATACAGCAGAAATTTTATTTGACATTGACATATAGCTTAATAATCTTACATGTAATTTTTATTACACTTTTGGATATGTGGTATATTGTGCTGGTGTGTGTGTGTGTGTGTGTGTGTGTGTGTGTGTGTGTGCAGGACAAAGGTAATAATTTTTATCTTTCCTCAATTGTTCTCCATCTTTCTTTATATAATAGGGTCTCTCATGGAATCCAAAGTTCATCAATTTGCTAAACTGACTAGCCAACAAGCTTGAGAAATTCACCTGTCTCTAACCTACTCCACCCCACAGACAAACCTGGTGGTGCCTGTTCTTTCTACATCAGTTCTGGGAATTTGAAATCAGGCCTTCATGCTGTCAAGGCAGGCACTATATTTCTCAGGCTGTGCAATTCTCTTATACCATTTAGTTTTGAACCTTTGAACAGTTTACTTGCAAAAAAAAAAAATTTAATCACTAGATCCATCCATTTGGTTGCAAATTGTATGATTTCCTTGTATCTGATAGCTGAGCAGTATTCAATTGTGTAAATGTACCACCGTTTTGTTTTGCTTTGTTTTATCAGTTCTTAGGTTGAAGGAACTGGGTTGTTTCCAGTTTCTGGCTATTATGAATAAAACTGCTATGAACATTGTTGAGGGGATATCCTTGTGGTTTGGTGAAGTGTCTTTTGGATATATGCCAAGGAGCAGTATGACTAGGTCTTAAGGTAGAACTATTCCCAATTGATTTCCAGAGTGCTTGTACAATTTGTACTCCCACCAGCAATAGAGGAGTGTTCCCTTTTCTCCACATCCTCACCAGCATATGCTATCTCTTCAGTATTTTATCTTAGCCATTCTGAAAGGTGTAAGATGGAATCTCAGACTCATCTTGAGTTGCATTTTCCTGTTGAAAATTTTTCAACCAAATGGATGGATCTAGAAAAGTGCATCTTAAATGAGCTAACTCAGACCCAGAAAGATACACATGGAATATACTCTCTTATAAGTGGATATTAACCACATACCACAGGACAACCATCTTACAACCCACAGATCCAAACAGACAGGAACCTAGCATAACTATCCAACAAAAACTACACCCAGAAGCAAGTCATGGACCCTATTGCTTGTTAGCAGAACACTTTACCCTAGCTGGGTGCCCATATCAAACCCCAGTACAAAGGAAGCTCTTAGCTTTCATGTGACTGATAAACAGATGGGGGTTTGATATATGGGGCCTCCCCTTATCCAAGGAGAAGGAGAAGATGGAGACTGGGATGAGGGAGGGAGGAGGGTGGGACCTGGAGGACAGGAGGGAGGGGACTTTGATCTAGATGTAACTTGAAAAAAATAATTAATTAATAAAAAAATTTAATCTCTAAAATTGAAATATAATATACAATCTAAGTATTTATCTCATTGACAGAGCATTTGCCTAGTTAGTTTTGATGCTCAGCATTCCCCAAAATTTAGAACTTTGTCAATTTCTGCACTTTTATTACTATCTTTTATTATTATTTATGTTACTGGTGTTTTCTTATTCTCTGACATTGAATCCATAAAAATCACAAAATACTTGTGTTATTAATATAATGATGTTCCAGACATGTGAGGAGGTCCTACAAAAGAAACTGTAAACTCAGGTAGGAGTCCTGAGCTGTCCTTGAGCAGAGCCCACAGACGTGGTGTGTTTCATGAATTGCTGAAGACCCTGCAGAAGATCCAACCTGACCCAGGGCAGCATCTCACACTCATTAGGGAAAGAATTTCTGGCCATAATACCAATCCACAATGAGAAGAGGACACTTCAAGTATACAATGACTTAATCGCTACCTGAACACTGTAAACACCTCCACTGAGAGAAGAAAAGGGTATGAATTTTTAAAAGAAACATTCAGCCAATAAGCTGGCCCCTAATGTCCAAATTCAGAGTAGAAATAAAAGTAACATAAAAAATATAATAAATCTTACCCAGTAATGTATTAAAAGATAATACATCACTACCAACTCCATAGTAATGATTCAAATGAGGATAATATGGAAGAAATTCCAGACAAATTCTTAAAATCTCAGTGGCAAGCCTCACCAATTAGAATGCCTCATGTGGAATACAGAGTATCATGGCTAAAAGACAAGGCAAAGAAATCTGGATTATTCATAAAAAGTCAAAAATACCTTTTATATATGACTACAACATGAGAAAGCTCTAGGATACCATGAAAATAATGAATCTTCAAGTCATCTGTAGAAAATAAGAATATTACACCAAAGGCAGAAAACACTATTCAATAAAAAAACCACAGTAGAAAAATTTCCAGAACTAGAGAAATAAATGCCTAGTCAATTACAAGAAGCCTGTAGAACATCATGAAATGTTATGATTGTAAATACTAAAAACTTACTGAAAGCTGCAAGGAGCAGAGTTCAGTCAACTGTATAAGCAAGGAAACTGGAAACAACCCAGATGCCCCTCAACCTAGGAATGGATAAAAAAAAAAAAAACCTAAGGTACATCTACACAATGGAATACTACTCAGCCATCAGAAACAACAAAATCATGCAATTTGCAGCCAAATGGATGAAACTAGAGAAGCTCATCCTGAGTGAGCTAACCCAGACTCAGAAGGATGCACATGGCATCTATTCACTTATAATCAGATTTTAGCCATATAGTTACCTATCAATGAGACACTTTGCCCTAGTAGTGCTGCCTTGTGGGTACCCTGTGTATGAGGAGGCTTTTGGCCCTCATATGACTGCTGAACTGGGGCTGGAGACTGTTATGTAGGGATACTCCACTCCAGAGGAGTAGGATGGAAGGGATGGGGGGTAGAGGATGGGAGGGCAGGACTGAGGGGGTGGAAAGAAGACACTGTGATGGAGATGTAACCTGAAGTATTAAACAAATATTTTTTAAAAAATAAAATAAAGGCAGAAGGACCTTGAGAGATGTATTCTAACCTCTGAAAGAGTGTAACTGACAAGTCAGTCTGTTATACCCAGAAGAACTATGTACTAAAATTGAAGAAGAAATAAAAACTTTCCATGATAAAACACACTAAAGAAATTTGTGACCAACCACCAGAATCTACAAAGAATAATGGAAGGAATGCTTCAGTCTGAAGAGGATGCATGTAAAAATGCCACAAGGATAAATAAACAGAATCAGAAAATTCATCAATAAATCAGAGAAAATCTAAAAAACAACATAATGATCAGAATTAATGTTTCAATAACTCCATTAATTATTTGTATTACCTAATAAAAAAACATAGACTACTAGATCTTTTACAAAATAGATCCAACTTTTTATTACCACCAAGAAACACAACTCACTATCAAATACACCTGAAATAAAAGAATGAATCTATATAATCCAAGTAAATAAATATTATATATATATTTATTATATATAAATATATTGATATATAATATAATAAATAAATATTTATTATTTATAATATAAATTTTATATGGTATATAAATTATATATGATATATAATATAATAAGTAAAATATTGCAAGTAACTAAAAAGCAGTCAAATGTAGCTAATATCTGACAAAATAGAATTCCAACAAAAACATTGAGAAATACAAAGGTGACTTCATACATATTAGTGTGACAGTCCAGCAAGAGATTCAATTCTAACATGTAACCAAATACAGTGTGGCTGAAATAACCCATTGTCACCAAAAAGACAAGCCATCTAAACAAAAAATATAGATAAACAATGACTTTAAGTGACATTATAAGTCAAATGGACCTGATCCACAGAATATCCCACCAAACACCAAAGAATACAATCTTCTTAGCAACTCATAGAACTTTCTCTAAAACTGATCACATATAAACACACAAAACAAATCTCAAAATATATAAATTTTGTTTACTGAAACATATATTTCAGTAAAACTGAAATAATATCTCACATTCTAACCTATCACAGTAGAATAAAGTTATAGATCAACAGCACTAGAAATTCCAGAGAGAACATAAACTCACAGCAGTGAACAGCATATGGGTCAGTGAAAACATCAAGAAAGAAATCAGAAAGTTCCCAGAGTTGAATGACACAACACGTCAAAATCTTGTGACACACAGAAGGCAGACTTACGAGGACTTTATTCCATTAACACAGCAAATGCTCAACATCCGTAAATCAATAAACGTAACCCATAAATAGACTCAAACACAGAAATCACAAGAACAACACAGTTAGACAAAAACCCCCAAAATTCAGCATTCCTTCTTAATAAAGGTAATTAGATTGTTTGGTATGGGAGGATGTCCCTCAATATAATAAAGGTTAAATATGACAAACCATTATCCAGAATGACACTAAATGGAGAAAAATTCAAAGAATTCCCACTAAAGTCACAAACAAAACAAATTTTCACTCCACTTATATTCAATATAGTGTTTGAAGTCTTACCTATAACAGTAAGATAAAAGAAATAAATAAAAGGTGCAAAATAGGAAAATAACTTAAATTATGCCATTTTTCATGGGATATGATTATATACATGAGAGACCGTAAAGACTCTACTGACAACAAACAAACAAATCCTTTTACCTGATAAACCGGTCTAGCAAAGTAACAGGATAAAAAATCAACACAAAAAGTAAGTAACTTTCCTATATACTGATGACAAACATATGGGGAAAAACAGAGTATTCACAATAGAACACACACACAAACACACAGAATCTGGGAATAAATTTACCTAAAGGAATGAAACACTCTACAATGAAAATTTGAAGACACTGAAGAAATAAGTTGGAATAGTAGAATTTATCTCATGTTCATGTATTGGAAAATTTAATCTTGTGAAAATAGCCATCATACCAAAAGCAATCTGCATATTAAATGAACTTCCAATCAAAATTCCAAGGCCATTCTTTACAAATATGGAAAGAGCAACCCAAAAATTTATATGGAGGCACTAAAACCAAGGAAAGACAGAACAATACTGACTTAAAATAACACTCTAGGAGGTAACACCATACCTGGTTTCAAACTATACTACAAAAACCATAATGACCAAAAGAATGTGATGCTGGAACAAGAAGACATATAGATCATAGACCCAGTATCAGTCCACACAACTACTGCTCTCTGATTTTTTTACAAGGATGCCAAAAACATACATCTGTGAAGAGACAATATCTAACAAGTGGTACAGTGAAAACTGGATTTCATCATGCAGAATAAAATTCCAGTTAACACACTCTTAAAAGTTGATTTGCCTACAAATTTCTTGTGTTCTTTTCTTTTAGAGATGAGTAATATTCTATTATGTATACATAATACATTTACTGTATCCATTCATCTGTTGGTGGGCATTTGGCTGATTTCAAAAACATTCGCATGAATTATTGTGAATAGAGCATCAACGAACATTGGTGTGCATGTGTCTCTTTATTACAATGTAAAATCCTTTGAGTTGTGCCAGAGAGTGGTATAGTTGGAACATATATCATTTATATTTCTAGTGTTATTGAGAACCTCCAGACTGATTTGCAGAATAGCCACACTAGTTGGCATTCTCCCCAAGTATGCATTGGGATTCCTTTTTCCCCACCAGCATTTGCTATTCCCGATAATGTCATCTGTATTCCTGATAATGGCCATGCTGGCTGGCATGAGAAGGATCTTAAAGTAGTTTTAATTGGAGTTTTCCTGGTGGCTAATAATTCTGAACACCTTTTAAAGTGTTTC
This sequence comes from Lophiomys imhausi, assembly GCA_907164525.1. Classification (NCBI taxonomy): domain Eukaryota; kingdom Metazoa; phylum Chordata; class Mammalia; order Rodentia; family Muridae; genus Lophiomys; species Lophiomys imhausi. Next base: position 14,839,382 of record CAJQZJ010004763.1, read on the forward strand.
TTAGGCATTTAATTTTTTTGAGAATTTCCTTGTTCAGTTACATAGCCCATCTTTAATTTGGTTATTTCATTAATCTTTTTGTCTGACAAATACCATGAGTTTCTCTCCCATTCTATAGGCAGTATATTCTCTTGGCTTTCAGTTCTTTTGCTGTACAAAAGCCTTTTTTAGTTTCAAGAGGTGCCTTTGTCAATTGTTCCTTTTCTCTGTGCCTATGGTTTGAAATATAATCCCTACTTTTTCCTCTAGCAGTTTCTGGGTATCAGTTCTTATCATGCAGTCCTTGATTCATTTGGAATTAAATTCTGCCCAAGGGAAGAGATGAGGATCTGGTTTCATTTTTCTGCCTGTTACTAATTTGCTCAATGGACATATAGTCAAATTGCCTTCTCAACATCTATTTTTACAGCCATAGACCCGGGGCTCTCTCAGCCTTATGTCAGAGAAGCCAGTGGGTAGCAAGCAGTGCTGAGATACAACATTGGTCAAAGTAATTGGAATATTACACTCGGCCCTAACTGGAACATCTTTAGTAACATTTCTTCGGAGGCTCAGGGAACACCACAGAAGAGGAGAAGGGAAAACAGTAAGAGCCAGAGGATGGCAATGACTGCAGTAAATCACTGTCTTCTGGACGTGACCCAAATAACACTAAACCCACAGCAGCTGTGATTTCATACACAACACCTGTGCAAAGTTAAACCAGCCAAAACTCCAGCAGAGATGGGCAGGTACTTTCTGGTTCCCAAGTCTTACTGAAGAGCAGTTAACAATTAATACTGGCCTGAGTGAGGAAATAGCCATTCTTGTTTGATGCCATGGCCATCAGGAGGTTGACCAGGCTCCAGTAGATGGCCCACATCTATTTACATATGGGCAGTACTATTTGGACTCAATGTGATACCAACAGAAAGAAGAAAAAGAAGAGAAGGAAGAGGAGTAGGAAAAGGAAGTGAGGTTGGGAGCAGGATATGTTTGGAGGCATGATAGGAATTAGAAAGGTAAATGGGATGGTGGATATGATCATATTTCATTGTATGAAACATATATGAAATTCTCAAGAATAAAAGAATTCTTTTTTAAAATGATAAATCCTCTAAATTATTTATACATAAACTACTCAAATACACATACATGGTACAGGGAAAATACTTATTACACACCTACCTAATCTAAGCTCATGTTAAGGAGGAAACTACAGAGGAAGCAAGCAAATGCATAAATAGCCACAGACATTAACGAAATTACATAAACTGATTTGTGTAAGCAATTTGTCTATTTTTTGCCCATTCTAACCTTTTGTTTTGAAACAAAAGATATATATTACTACAAAATCATCATTAGCTTACAGCTTGGGAACCCAGGATTTAAGAAACTTGGGATTTTTTTTTTTGTTTGTTTGTTTGTTTGCTTTGTTTTTTGTTTGGTTGGTTTTTTGTTGTTGTTGTTGTTGTTGTTCCTGATACTAGGTAGCAGTTGCATTTAGAAGTATCTCCTCAGTCATTTGGGTTTCTTTTTCTTTATTACTTATCACATTTTCATCATGGCCCTGTGTTCCATAAGGTCACAAGTACAGGGACACTGCTATTCTATCTTCTTTTTCTTTGCCTTCTTCATGATTTATAGAAAATGATGAGTTCAAGTTCTTTCAATGTAACGAACCTTGGGATAGAGTAAGAATTTCCACCAAATCCCTAAGATGTCTTTAATATACAGAACTAGTAACTGGTACCAGTGAATGTAGACCATCTATTAATGGAATAAAATGATTCTGGAGTTCGTTTCCCATTGTGTTATGTGTTCTCAGATGTACCTGTCTCTTTTAATAATACAAATGGCATTTGTTCTAAAGAGTGAAGAAGAGAGATTCACTCAGAGAGTTTGGACTATCCCTGGTTCAATTCATTGCTTCTACAGCATAAAGTCATTTCCATCATACAAATTAATTTCTAGTTCAGTAAACACTTCTGCTTTCTTTGTTTTCTGTCTTAAAATTTTTATTATATTTATCAAACAAATAAAACCTATAATATAATTCTGCTCTCATAGGCACGTGTAGCCATCACCAACCTCTCTCATCTCCACTGATGTTAGAAAAATTCCACATAGCATAGTAGTCCATTAAAAATCTATTTTACCAAAATATCATCACACATAAAGAAAATAGCAAGAGTTCCTCTGAGTCATGCCATGCATGTGCTACATGATACCACACTTCAAATTTTCCCAAACATTTCATAATTTTTAAATAATTAGCATGTTCAACTCAATACATACAATGATTGTCTAAATAATTAGTAATGTATCTTCTAGGTCTGACCTTAAGTCATTCCACTTCATGATATATTAATAAACATTTATTTTTCTGCTTCCTCATTTCTCACTTCTAAGAACCTATTTTTCCTAACTGAGAAGGAGCTAACTGTAGCACATCTAGAATGCAATATATGTTAAGTCAGCACTATTCTCTATCTCTGTTAGAAAGAACAGTAGTGTGTTACCTGATTACAATTCTTTACTTTGATTAAAGTAGTTATAAACCTTTAGCCATATTTTCAATAATTTACTTTTTTGGATGAATTCCAACAGAGAGTCAACCTAAACCTCCTGAAATGATGGTATTTGTGATTCAATATATAAACACATTTGCAACAAATATTTGTGTTCACAAAAATAAATAAGACCACAAAATTTTTTCCAACTGGTTGAACAGATCAAGGATAACTGTAAGTTTGCTCTTCCTTCTTTTGGCTAATATAGATGCATGAAGAATTTACAGACAGAGTCCCCAAAGATCCAAGTTTGGGATAGCTGGTCCTACCATTCATTTCCTTGTAGTAGCATGGACAAGGGAGAGATATCTTGTCTCCCTTACTTCTTATCACCTGTAGCAGATGGGAGACCTGGCCCTAGGTCATAAGAGTAGGAGAGCTATCCCAGTCATTCACTAGATACAGCACTAGGGAAAGTAGGCCCTACACCTTGCCTGGGCAGCACAGTATAGTTGGCCCTGAATGTGAGGGTTGTGAGTGAGCTGGAGGGTGTGAGTATGGGAGAACCAGCCCTGCCTTTTGTCTACTTTGTGGTGGTGTTAGTGAGGGAGAGATCCTCTTCCCTCTTTTGCCCTTACCACCAGTGGCAGACAAAAAAATCTGACCCCAATGTGGTTATAAGAGGAGAACTGTCCATACCCCTCACATACTACAGAACTCAAGAGACCACTGTAGAAGTAAATAATTAAATTATTTACCAGTGTTTATATTATATTTAATTTGTTGGTGGTTTCAATCCTTAACCCACCATTATAAATGCTCACACTGATGGATTTTGACAAGCCTTAGCCTGAATTGTGTAATCTTATCCCATCTAAGATTGCTTATAATTCTATTCCTCAAATGTGACTCCATATATACATATGCCCCCTGGACAGTTATTCTCTACACTATGCCGATTTTCCAGGCCACATGAAACGAGATTCATTTCTCAAACCCATGGCATGTCCTTCCTGCTCCTCTGGCTTCTTTTCCTCTCTACCTAAGTTCCTCTCTGCTTCAGAAGCCCAAACCTTAGTCCCACCTTCCTCTGTCTTTGCCCAATCTCAGGCCTCAGCATTTATTCAACCAATCAGAGACAATGGTTAGAAAGCAAGGAAGCACAGTATTACTTGATGTATAACAAGCAGGTTGCTGAGTGAAGGTTAATTAACATTTAGTATGCATAACATCACCCTATCAATTCCATCCTTTTGTCTAATAAAAAGGCTAATTTTTAACTCATATAGTAAAAACAGTAAGAACAAATATGAAACAATAAACAAAACCATATATAAAAGTTACACACATAATATTTAGCCTACTTGTATCAGGCAATCTTGAAGAAGAAAAAACATTATCTATCTATCTTGCTGTGTCTAAAGTTTTGAACCTAAATATTTTCTATCATAACCTATGTTTATAACCCTAAAGATTTTATTTAGATTTGAAAATATTATTTTAAATCCTAAACAATGCAAGTTCAATTGAAATTTTATATCTATTATGTCTTCTACCCCATCAAAAATATAGGAAAGGCTAAAGTTATTGAATGAGTAGGAAGTACATGAGAGCAGCTTCCAAAAAGAAAAATGACAGTTTATTGTCTAGACAGTCCCAGATATCTCTCCATACAGTTGGAGCATCATCTTAATTCTTGTGGCCAATCATATCTCACATACTAAATTGTGAAGCAGGAAATAAGAAGGATTTTCCCACTCTGTTTCTGCAGAATAAGGCCATGACTTACCTGCATGTAAGTTTTGGTCCATCTTTGGACTGCAAACAGTCTGTTAAGAGATCAGGGTTATTTATCCCCACTAGGATGCCCTGATGGGGATTTCTGATGCTCATTGTCTCCTTCCAAGTCAAATGGGAGCTGTCTGGAGCTGACTGTCTCAAGTCAAAGAATTTTTAAAATAACAAAAACATCTTTAAATGCCATTTTCTGTATGTCGCTAAGGGTTTTGAAAAATATACATCTTTTGATCTTTATTTATCTATCTATCTGATCTGCCTACTTATCTATCTGTCTATCTACCTATCTATCTGAACAGGCAAACTACATATTTTTTAATCATTTACTATATGTTTTACCTGGTAAGCCTATTTTCTGATAAATTAAGACTAGTATTTGACATGACCAGGAGCTTGACTGGTCACCTATCAAGCTGTGTTACCCAGACTCCTAAATAGATTGTAATAGCAACTCATAAAATGATTAGAAGTAAACCTGTACTTTTTTAAAATTTTTATTTATTTATTGCTTCAGGTTACATCTCCATCACACTGTCCTCTTTCCACCCTTCCCAGTCCCACCTTCCCACCCGCTACCCCCTTCCCCTTCCATCCCACTCCTCTGGAGTGGAGTGTCCCTACCTAATGGTCCCCCACCCCAGTTCAGCAGTCAGATGAGGGCCAAGAACCTTCTCATACACTGGGGGCCTACAAGGCAGCACCACTAGGGAAAAGTGTCTCATTGACAGAGAGAAAAAGTCTATGTCCATGTTTCCTTTGGTGCGTTGGTTGTAGTATAGTTATCTTGTACTATATGGCTAAAATCTGACTATAAGTGAATAAATGTCATGCACATCCTTCTGAGTCTGGATTAGCTAACTCAGGATGAGCTTCTCTACTTCCATCCATTTGGTTACAAATTGCATAATTTCATTGTTTCTGATAGCTGAGTAAACTTGGAATAGCTCTGCCTCGGGACCCAGCCATACCACTTACCCAAATGTCTCCTCACTGAATCACACGGAAATTTCCTCATCTATGTTCATAGCAGCCTTATTTGTAATAGCTAAAAACTGGAAACAACCCAGATGTTCCTCAACTGAAGAATGGATTAAAAAACTGTGGTACATCTACACAATGGAAAACTGGTACTTTTAAATGAGTTGTATAGGCACAATACTTTATATAAGAGTTGAAATATACATATATGTGTGTCAAAATATAAAATTCTATGCCAGTGAATCAAAATTAACTTTATTTTTGTATCAATATACAAAATTCTATACATATGTGTCAAAAGATAACCTTATTTTTAGAATCACAATAGTTTTAAGTTTCAGAGTAGATTCAATAATCTACCCTTATATCTTTTCATTCCTATATTATATATCTATATTCCCCTCTTTTTATTTTTCAAGTCTTCTCCTCTATAAGAGAGAAAGAATAGAGAAAAGAAAAAGAGAGAAGTCCCTGAGTCTAACCTCCTATATCTTGCTTAAAAAGACCATTTAATAACTTGCAACCAATCCCCCAAACAACATCTATAACACATTAAATGACCAAAAAAATCACCCACCCCATCTTTTGGGAATGGGGCGTTTGCTCTCTTAAAATTGCTTCCTGCTGATTTGGGATGCAGGAAACCTGTTTGGGGCCCAAATAAAATGGGAAATAATGCTTAAGTACATTAATAGTAACATCTGTTGTCCAATCTTTATGTACTCAGCAATTTAACTGTCCTGAGTAGTTTTTAGTTCAAACCTGAACTTTAGATGGGTAAGTTCAGGGCTTTACTGAAGTCCTGGCTGGAACAGTCTGTGAGGCTTGATCATCTTAGCAAGCCATTTTGAAGTTGTTCCGGATGCAGATTTTTTAGGAAACAGCTATGAGGCAGTCTATGAGGCTGGATCATCTGGGTTACTTGTCTTGTCTTCTTTGGTGTCTGGTCCCTTTGTTCTGAAAATATATAATTTCTCACAAGTAATATATAGTTTTGTAATTTTTAAAAATGCCAGGGATGTGCAGGATGAACAGATCAATTTACGAAGATTTTCATGTCTTTGTTTGAACAGAAGAAAGACAATTTGTAAGTCTGCAATCATGCCATATGAAAGGATGGCATGTAATAATAAGTCATGTGGCTTCTATGTACCCAACTAGATTTTTATTGGATATATATATATATATATATATATATATATATATGGGGGGGGGTGTTTTAGCCAGTTTGAACTGTTTCCACAGAATGGAATCAGCAAATCTAAGTTACCTGTTTGTTCTTTTGTTTTTAGCCAAGATTTATAGGAGGCCTTCCAGTCAAATCTGACTGATTTCTATCAGTTTGGATGGAAGACTTCTTTTCTTTCCTGTAATTACTATTACATATATGCTATACATAAACAATTTTAAATTGAAAATTCAGCATAAGACTTTATGGAGTTTAAGTATTATCCTCTATAGTTGATGAAAATCTAGTAATTGATTGACACAGGTTTTTCTGTGTAGCTCCAGCTGTTTGTAGATTAGGTTGGCCTCAAACTCATAAGGAGCCCACCTGTCTCTATCTTTGTCTCCCATGTTTGGTGATCAAAGGTGTTCATTTATGTATATTTTTCTTTTCATTTCTCCTTTCTTTGGAGATTTCATTTCTATGTGGATATATCTACCCTTATTGACACAGGGTTTCTCTTTGTAGCTTGGGCTGTCTTGATTTGCTCTGTAGAACTTTGTAGATTAGATTGGTCTAGAACTCATAAGGAACCTGCTCTTTCTTTGTGTCCCAAGTTTTGGGATCAATGTATGAATTTAATTCATTGGGTTACCTTTATTAAACAATAATATTAATTAAACCATTTTGTATTAGTCTGAGTTTCAATTCTCCCATGGGATCCCCATTTTTTGAGGAGATTGATTTAGAGTAGCATGATATGCTATTTTATGTTAGCTTTTCTTAACTGGTGGTGGTGGAAGGCATGCAGCTTGCATGTTCCTTCCCGAGCCTCACTGGGGGTCCTTACATTGACTAACAATATATCTCTTTCAGGGCAAAATGCCTCTTGTCACAAGTTCTCCCATGGGAGCCCCACATCTAAGGAGACTGGCTTGTCACCCCTTTCTCTTTATATAATTTAAGATTAATGTGTATCTATTAGATGAATAAGGACATTATTCTTTATTACTAAGCAAAAACTTACATAGGACCTTCAAGGAAAAAATTTGTCATTTTGAATTCTAGACTGTTGTTAGCAAGAAACCTTATCTTACCAGCAGGGGATCCCACCCTGACTTCATTGTTTAGACTAGGGTTGTCTAGAATTCATTGAAATGACTGTCTCTGCTTCCAGTGTGATGGGACATCCTACTTAAATATTTCACTTAAATCCCAGATAATAGTAACTCAGTAACCCAGAGAACAACACTGAACTGTAGAGACAATTCCAAATCTGTCCAAATCCTAAAAACTCTCTCCTGTTTTAGCATTGCCAAACCACAAAAAAATATCCTTTCTACCTCCGGATATAAGGAAAATCAAAGACATCTAAACAAAAATCAAGCAATGAAACAAGAACATTCCAAAAGCCTTCATCTAGCTGTGCCCTCCTATACTACAGTTTGTTCATCATTCTTTGGAATCTAGTTTCCACTGCATTGTATTGGTAGATCCATCTCAGTAAGTCCTGGCAAGCACCTAGAAGTCAGGGACCTCTGAGCTCCAGCTGCCATCAATTTTGTCTTGTCTATTGGGAAGAGCCTCGGTTCTTCCCCCATTGTCATTGTCAGAAAATTACCATTCCATCTGTAAGCTCTCTCTTTTAAACCTATCCTAGTCTCGTCTTTCTCAAAAAGAATACACAGAACCACTATTATCAGAATAAAAATCATTTGTATGCTAAGAGAAACAAACTCAAATGGAATCCAAATGTATTGAGACATATGAATTCCTCCATTTTTAACCTAGGCAATTAATTTTGCTCCCTAGCTCTTCTAGAAGGCTACCAGTTTTTAGTACATAAGGAGACCCTTAACTCTCCATTGTCTTTGCTGGAAAGCAACAGCATCTGTTAAGGAAGCTACATCTTCGAAATGCATTTGGGTTTGATCCTCTGCTCTTTCCCGAGGAAACCGTATTTACCAGGGCTTTCTCAGGCTTTAAGCATGGATTCTAATTGCCTCACATTGGGTGTCAGACCAGGCCTGCACCTCACAGTAGAGCACCAGCCACAAGGGTGTGAGCCCAGGAGAGCTGGCCCTGTCACATGTCCACTGAGTGGTCAAATAGACAAGAAAGAGATCCCTTCCACTCTCTTTTGCCCTTGCCACAGATAGCAGGCAGGAGAGTTGACCTTAATGGGGTCATGAGTGCAGGATAGCTAGCCCAGCTCCTTATCTGCTACAGCACTCAGGAGAGGAGGCCCTGCACCTTACCTGGGCAGCAAAGGAGAGCTGGCCCTGGATGTGGGGTTGCAGACCCAGAACTTGAATTTTGAATTGGCCTAGCCCAAATACAACCAATGATGAACTACTGGAGTGCATGAAGAGGCCAGTTCTACAGACCTAAAACTACAGGATCTCCATGACACAAGGTGACAACAGGATATCTGAGAGGAGTCCCAGTGAAGTTCCAGTATTGGCAAAGTAGCTGAAACCAGAGGCCTCATACCAGGCCATGGAGTAATTGTAATGATCATTTGCAAGGAAAAAAAGTGTGGATAAAAGGGAGTATTGTGGGACACATTGTGACACACTACAGCTTCCACAATGAGATTTTTTTTTCCTGTTGGGAGAGGTTGCAAGGATAGAGTATGTTTCTGAGGGGATGTGGGAGAATAGTGGAATCAGGGTACAGGATATGAAATTCACATACACACACACTAAAATAAAAAGATAAAAAAATTCTATCAAGAATTTGAGACAAAAATAGACATTTATTTTTGTTTTTACTCCTTATTACAGAAGAAATTAATTTATTTGGAACATAAAGGATAGACTAGGATCAGAAAGACATATATTCAAATATAGTGTATTGTCAAATGTTGACATGTTAGTCTCTATTGATCTTTCATTAGTCTGTTGAAAAAGTAATTCTTGAGCTTTTTTGTATATATATTCATTATACATAATAAAGAATTTCATTATGGCATTTTCACTAACATGTAATTTGATCATATTTATCCAAATCCTTTCTTAACCCCTTTAGATACTTATTTTATAGTTTTAATACATATAATTGTTTCTTATTAATTTTGTTTTGTATACATACAGGCAGTACAATAGAATATGTTTTTATGAATAACTGTTTGTTTAAATAATTCTCCATGTAATTAGAAGATTAAATGTCCAATCTTAAAAGATCTCATCAGGAAAAGACTTAAACTCATTCAATTCCTAAAAGAAAGAAAAGAAATTTCAAGTTCAGAAAGCAACTCTGGATCCCAGGAGAGCATCCCAACACTCTTGGCAGAGACACAGCTGTGATAACTCTGCTTTTCTCTTGGACAGTTCTATGAAAACATTAGCATTTCAGTCACTGCCGCAGAGACAGGAGGTGTTCTGTCTCACTGATTCCTTTCTTTCCCTCTGACAGTCACCCTCTGAGATTCAGACCTTGAATGTAACCAAACTACAACATCTTTGTTATATCAATTGAAACATTAAAAAAAATGTGCCTTAAAGTAGCTAAAACATGTATTAACAATTAAACAAAGGCAATATGCCCCAAAGAGTTTCAAGACAATTGAAAATTGTGGAAACAATGGTTTGAAGTTAAAGTGGAGGATAGCCTAAGAAAGGCGTGTGTATGACTTATGTGAGTTAACAACTCACCTGGAAAGCAGAAAATGCCAAGCCTGGCAGAGGAAGTGAAAAACAAAATTTACTTCATGTTATTATCCAGATCAGTGAAGAGTCTGCAGAGGTGTGAGGGACAGTCGATGTCAGAACTGCCTGTACTGACAAAAGCAGAACACTCAAATCCAGAATTCCATGCCTAATTTTTTTCTTCTTTCATTAGAAGCTATGCAAGCATGTATTCCTATGATTAACAGACAAAAAACAATATCACTGAAATGTCACAATAATTTCCTTGCCTATCCGCAATGAAGAATGGGAAATTTTCATTGAAATATATTCATTCACCTAAGAAAACACTGTCTACTTTTCTATACATTCACAGATTTCAATGAATAGTAGTACCTGAAGTTTATGACAATCCATGTCAGTTGACTTAATATAATTGCATTTTCTTTAACATTCAGTCAAAAATTATTCTGTAGAGCAAAGTGTTTTGAATTTTCTGTGCATGTGAATGAAAAAGCCAAAAATTGTCAAATATAGTCTAAAAAAATACAGTCAGTTGGTTTCTTTCTTGGCATATACAATTTATTCAGGTACTATTAGGGACCTCATTATTCATATGGAAAACCCAAAGCCACAGAATTGGGTTGCATCCTCAGTTGGCATAAGAGACATCCACAACACTTGATAAACAGAATGACAGGCCATAGAGAAACATCAACAAAACTTTTCCAATTAAAATCACGCTTGTCACAGGATAGAAAGACAAGGAAACCTGTGGAGACACTAAAAGGGAGAAGGGTGTGGCTAAGTCCTCTCACCAGCTAAGAATCAAGAAATCCAACAAGGTTAATATCTGCCTAAGGTTTTCTGTCGCAGCTGGGAACCTGGGATTTCTCAGAATCTCATCAGAAATCCCATTTATAGGGAAATGTCATCTCTGAACACTGTGTAACCCTAATCGGTCTGGTTTTACCTTTAGCATGTTGTAGCTCCATGTAAGGTACTACTGGAGGCAGCCTTGAGGCTCACTTATAAAAAGAGAGACCAAAGGGTTATGTAAGAAGGCTTTCAGCCGAGCCACCAACAGGGTTATTTGACCTACACTAAGACAATACACGCTGACTGTCCCTCAAGGAGCCTTGTTCACCCTCAGATGGCTTCCTTTCTCTGACTGTCTCTTGAAGAAACCCTCACCTCTTTTGTGTATCTCCATGGGACAGTATGAAAGCTGAGTTCTGCTCTCGCTGCTGACAGTATCAGATCTTTTCAGATAGAAATGCAATGAAACTACAAATCAGTTTAACAAAACCTTTCACAACTATATAAACACATGAAAATCAAACTGCATACTTTTTGAACAAGCACTACAGCAAGGAAGAAATTAAGATGGAAATTAGAAGATTTCTCAGGGCAAATGAAAGTAAAGTGACAAAACATATGACCCCCAGGAAACAGTAGAAGGAAGGCAATTCAGAGCAAGTAGAGGGGCCGAAAAGGCTTACCTAAAAGGACCATTGCTGCACCTCAAGGAACTAGGAAAAGTATGAAACCAAACCTGAATTAGAAAAAGAAATAAAGGAAGATCCTATTCATAGAATGCATGTAAACTACAAATGTCAAAACTTGATCATCTGTGTACCTGCCTCTAGAAGAGTTAAAACAAACATCAAATTTAAATCAAAGAACGAAAAAGTAGTGAACAGCAAAAACAGATTGACGCCAGTAAGCTTACACTAGATACAGATTGAAAGGCTATAAATTAGATATGTGAGGTGACTAAAGGAATGGCGAGGAAGCAAAGTTAGCTTTGTGAAGGGAGACAAGAGAGCAAGACTGATACCACAGACAGAACTTACCCATCCATATCAGCACTGGTTAAAGGGAAAAAAGGGATATGTGGAGAGCTCAGAAACTTTACAGTAATAATTTAAATAATTTCATCATCAGAAAACAATTTTCCAAAAATGACAAAAGAACAAAAATAGGTAAGTGTGTCTCCCATTGTTAAATCCATGGACTGACCCAAGGTCCTTTGCCAGGCAACTCTCCCAGGCATATATAAATTGTCCCATATAAACATAAAAAAGGGATTAATTACTAGTACATTACAATCAGTGCAAGCATGATACAAAATGAAAATAATTATCTCTCATAACTATGAAAGAGAAAAATTCAGAAATGTAAAACCAGACTGCAAAATGAACCAAATGTTCATGTTTGCCTTGAGTTTTCACTATACCCATGAGAATGATACCCTAGACAGTTTTTTTAAATTCTTGTGTAAAAATCTTACTAAGCCCAGTTCCACATAAAACTCAAATGTAATTGATTGGTTTACACTATCCAGCAAACAATAGAAGGTTTTAAATAAAACAAAATCTAGGTAAATTCTGAAAATATTTTAGGTCTAGCATGCTGCTTCCTGACTCAGAAGCGTTTCTTACTTCTATGCTCTTTTCTCCATGAATACATACACAGTACAATAGCTTACCAAGAGTTGTGTTCTACAGAATTCCTGTGCAAAGTTGTACAAGTATTGTCTTGGTTAAGTCTTCTATTGCTGTAATAAAACATCACGACTAAAAGCTACTTACTTGGGATGGAAAAGGTCATTTCATCTTACAGCTTATACATCTGTAACTGAGGGGGAAAAGGGCAGGAACCTGGAGGCAGGAGCTGATGCAGAAGCCATAGAGGGGTGCTACTTTCTGGCTTGCTTGGCCACAGCACCCAGGACCATCTGCCCAGAAATGGCCCCACCCACAATGACCTGGGCCCTCCCCTTTCAGTCACTCTGAAAGTTCACCACAGAATTGTTCACAGACCAATCTGGTGGGGGCATACTTTCAGTTGAGGTTCTCCCTTCTCAAATGACCCAGCTTGAGTCAAGTTGATATAAAACTCAAAAGCTCTACTATGAAAAGAAAATTTTAAGACTGTCTTTTTTTCTTATTTTTATTTATTTTATTTAGTTCTTAAAAACTTTTTAAAGAACGTCTTTTTTTCTGCTTTTTTTGTTATAATATACCTATATTTTCACATAGTTTCATTGTGTCTCAGATTCTAACCAGGACCTTCCTCTTTTCTGCTACATTTGCCCCTTGACTCTCCTATAGCAATCCTCATTTTCTTTTCTTCAATGTCTCTGGATGACTTCTTACTTATCCTCAAATTCACATCATCTTGTTATTTTAAAAGCATGATTTTCATGTGGTGTTCTGACCAAAGCCTGATGAAGATTCAAGTTCTGAACTCTCACATCATGTACACATCCTATCGTGGTTGACAGAGGACATCGATTTAGTTCCCACCATGAATGTCACATAGTACATAGCCATAGATGGCAACAAAACACCATACACATAAAATAAGAACAAACCAATCAATCAATCAAACAAACCCTAAAGAATGTCCAAACTATGCTTTGCAGTACTGTATGAAGTTTGGGTCATATGCTGTCTATTCAGTGGATGGTAGGTGCACCTCAATGAATCAGAACTTTCTGCATTTAAATTTTATTACTACTTAGTTACTATGTGAATTTAATCAAGATGGAGCTATTTCTACTAAGGAACATCAGCATTTCCAGCTCTTCCTCTGATGTTCTTGAATTCTTGCTGCATGAGAAATAGGATTCTTAATTTTTACATCCTAAGCTCATTTGTTGGCTTCAGGGCAAAACATTTAAAAAATTATTTTTGTTCAATATATCCTATTGTACGAAAACCTTGGGTTTCTCTCCACTAACTTCTCCCACTTGCTACCAACACAACTCTATGCCCTTTCTTTTTCTTTTAATAAATAAATGTATTTATTTGTTGCTTCAGGTTACATCTCCATCATATTGTCCTCTTTTCCCCCTTCCCAGCCCCGCCCTCCCTTGCTCAAATCTAAATTCATCATCAAACCCCAAACCCTTACTCCTAGTTGCTCACATAATAAATCACCATTTACTTAATCATCATGCTAAAACCTTACCATTAATTTTTTTTTCATTTTCTTACTGTGTTTAACTATAGATTTTGAGTCTTGTTTTCTTAAATTACTTCTTTAAAGGATCCCATTATTTCTATTTTTGTTGTCCCAGCTTTAGAGAAAAAAATACTGTGACTAGTTTGAGAGTCTAACTGACATCTGGCTCCAATTTCTTTTACAATCAAAATATCTTTCCTCTTGCTACCAGAGTTATATCCTCTGGTACAGTTTCTTATAACCATTTTTAAAGATAGTGGTTTTTCCTATTATCTATGTAGGTCAAGCTGTAGAAGGGAGGACATTTGAATGTAGCTCCAAATACCTGCCCAGAGTCATTTTCAGTTGCTACTTGCATTCTCACTCACAGTCACATTATGTACTAATTGTCACTATAGCTCTGTATCAAATACATTTGCAAAATATATGAATGCTTTTTAAAACTTATCCTTTTTCTTTCTAAAAGAAACTTTTGTTTATGCTACCACTAATCACACCTATTAAAAAATGCTCTAAACATTTTCTAATCAAAAAGGTCTGTGTTTACAGATAGATAAAATCACAAGTTCAGACTTGAGAAACAAGAAGTGCAGAATGTAGTAAACCAGGACACTGGGGAGAGACTGAAAATGTGGGTGTCCCTGATAGACAGTGCTACCCAGTGCTCTTGCATTCTCTTTGGCCTCTCTTGAATTTTAGTAGTGTTCTCACAATTTGTTCATATTTCATAAATTCTGTTTGGGAGCTCGAAACATGGTGGTACCATATAACCTGACAGGTGTTGTCCTGTGGTGTTGCATTGTGTTATATTGTGTTGTGTCTGTTATTCTGTGCTGTATTACACAGGAATGAGACCAGAATGCAGCTGGGGAGGAACGAGAGCTTAAACTATCCACAAAAATATTACTGCAAATTGAAGGGACAAGCAAGCACTGTATAGTCCAGTGGTGCATAAACTCTACCATATAATCTGAAAATTAAGGCTAACGATCATATTTCCAAATTCGTCCTTTCTATATAACAAGGTGGGTTTATGATATTATATACTCTACCTATTTTACTGTACTTAATACTTTTACCTCCCGTCCAACCCTCATTTCTACCAACCCCTCCCCCAACCCTAGGTTGGAGAGAAAGAAGGTTAGAGGGAGAAGGGACCTGGGTCTCTTTGAGCTACTCCCTGCTGATTACGGTCATTGGGTTCTTTGGGGACAATCTCAGACTCAGTACAAGTCCAGCAAACTGGGAGACAGCAGCAGGAAGAACAAGCAACAGTTTTGGGGAGCACCAGCAGCCACGAGAGCAGCAACCTCTATCTTCTTTGTAGCCCTTTCTCCTACTTCTCAGTAAAGCCCATTTCTCTTACTTCTCTGTAGAGACTCTTTACTCTTACTTCTTTGTAAAGCCCATTCTCTTCTACTTCTTTGTGGAGTTCCTTCTCTCTTTTCTCTTTGTAGTCCCCTTCTCCTAGGGGCTCTGGCTTTTCCCCCTCCTTTGTAGAGTCCTCTTCTCCTGTGGCTCTGGCTTTTTTTCCACTCTCTCCTAAGTCCTCAGGGTTATACTTGCTCAGCTGGCTAAGCCATGCCACTGCTAGCTCACGAGACAGTTAACACTTTACCCCTGTGTCTTAAGCAGCCTCAAACCTGGGGTTAAAAAAAAAAAACATTCTCATAATTGGTTATTTTAATAAACTCATACCACATTTCTGTCAACTGAAAGTGAGTTCAATAAAACTTACTTCCTTGTTTGTAAAAACAAACAAACAGAAAAAAATCACCCCAAAAGGTCAGTCTTCCTCTCTGACTCATCATAATCATGTTTTTAAAAAATATGATACATCATGGCCTTTAGTGACTTTTTAAATGTTGTATATAAACTAAAGTTATGTGAACATGACTCTAATATGTTAGCTTCTGGACACAGCAGGGCAGCTGTACACATGAACTCACAGTGGTTAGGATAGCGTCCACAAATCCTCTGCAAGCCCAAGCCAGACCAAATACCAGCAAGGAGAAGGGCACACAATCCTTTCCCAAGCCATAGAGTTTGCTTGGCCCTAAAAAATACATGCAAGTAACATTATACAAACTGAGCAAGTTACACTGAGGAATGTGTGTGTGTGTGTGTGTGTGTGTGTGTGTGTGTGTGTGTGTATATGCATGCACATATCTGAATGTGGCAATAATTAATGAAAAAAGAGGTTGTGAATTTGAAAAAAGAACAGGGTGTGGTATAGGGGATGGTTTGAAGGGAGGAAAGAAAGGGAAAATGATTTTATTATAATATAATCTCAAAATTAAAAGAATAATATTTTATAGAAAATGGCATTATTTGAGAAGTCAGAGATAACATAGTCCCCATAGCTTCTTATCAGAATTTGAAAGTGTTAGTGAAGTCATTTTCCTATGTGAAAATTTTTCATTTGCCAAAAGAGGGTTGGCATATATTCCTCAGGGATACTAGCAATGTCCAAGAGGCCTAAAACATGAATAATCTCTTTAATATCCTCATTGTAATAATGGTATAAATCCCATCAACTAGTTGTATACTATCTCATATGCTTTTTCAAATACTTTCCTTACATCACTTCATCCAGCCTTCCCCAGAAGACTACTATTTACTAATTTTTTTGTGCAAGGAATTGAGTACTTTACTTTGGAAGGTCGAATAGCTTCTATTAGTATAACATAGCAAACAGAGGAGGCAGGACTTCATCACAGGCAGCCAGGACCCCACCTCCACCCGGTTAATAGGTGCAGTTTCTGGAGATCCTGATATGTGCATGAGTGTTTCTTTAACCACCTAATTTTCTCTTTCACAGTATCCCTGCTCCTTTCCCCATCCTCGTCCAGATTGTGCTAAGCCTCTCTCCTGGTCATAGAGACACCATCATCCCAGTGTCTGTCCCTCTGCATTGCCCAGTAGACCCTGTGGCCAGCTCTTCACTAGACCCAGGCCTTCATTCCACTTTCACAATTGAACTTTGGTCATGGGTCAGAGCTCTCCAGTTGTGAGGCACTATGACAATTCTTCATAGAAATAAACAAAAATAATTTAATTATTTAAAATAGAAAATTAAAACTAAGAAAAACCAATTGCAAAATTACTTAAATGAAAAATAAATTATTTGTGAAAGCCATAAAAGCTTTATAGTTAATTGATTTATAAGTATAATTTCAATTTCCAAGCCTTACAATTTCTATTGTCTCTTTTCTGATGTGAGTAACTTTCTCACTGGTCATTCCCTACTTTTATGTGCCTGGGTCCTCACATCCAATTCCAGATTTTTTTCCTGGATGTTTCAGAGGCCATAAGTAGGCAGCCTTTTTAGGCACTTGATTTACTTTTTGTTCTTAAATTTCTAACTGAGATGATAAATCTACAAGGAAAAGGTGGAAACTTTTAATCTCAGGTGGTTCTAGTTGTAAGAATTTCTGTTGTCAGAAGAGCCCGTAAATCATCTGACATGTAAATGAAGAAAGAGTAAAGAGATGCAGAGACATGGAATGTTTCTCTCCTTACTTTACCTGCAAAAATAAATTTTAGTGGGAGTCATTAATCTATCTAGTCCAATAGTAAAATTGAAGACATTACAAATTAAGAGATTTACTAATCTTTAAAGGCCGACTAAAAGTAATTGCTTTCTTGCAAATCAGTTGAGGAAAATACAGCAAGAGCCAGAAAAGCTACACAAGAGACAGAAATGCCAACATGGCTAGCAAGATTCATTTTAGTGCCTGCATCCTGAGCTACTAAACACTAAAGATTACACGCCCCACAGCAAACCAAAGAAGCACCGTCCATTGATTCTGTTAACGCAGATGCTGGCAATAAGCACAATGTTCAAAACTTGCTTTGATGTGTAGGAACAAAAGAACTGCATGGCACTGCGGGTCACTGACCAAAAATTATTTCAAGGAACAGAAAGACCACTTAGGCTAGATAGATAGTGGAAGAAAACCATAGCCAACATCAACTGGGTGTGGGGTGTACATAGGAAATAAAATTACCTATCCTGATCTGTGTTATAGAAATGCAGGAGACTACAGTGTTAATTCAAGCTAATTTCTACAACAGAACTTTAGGCTTTGCTGAAGGCAGTCAGAACCTATTGTGGTTCTCTCTTAGTTGAAAACTGAGAAAAGGAGTACATTCATGGCAAAAATTTATCTTGAAAGACAGGACCCCTGCATCACCCACATACACTCCACAGAAGGAAATAATTCATCTTGAACTCTGAACACTATGTAACAATAAGACTGTCAGAATGTAGAGAAATTAATTGCTGGACCTGTGCTAGAAGGAAGAAAAATACTTATAACTGGGATAAAATATTCACATGAACTCTCTTCTCTCTATATTTAATCAGTGACATTTCCCAGCATATGAAATCTGCATGTTTATTTACAGCTTCTCCCTTGGTAGAAGAGAATGTTCATGATCTGTTTCATTTGGAATGCATTCAAAATGATTTCTGAAGCTTTCTGCATATTTCCTGTACCAAGAGTCTTCCCTCTGCTTATAAAGCATCTTCTAAGAGTACTCATTAAAGCACAAATCCAAGAGGACTATCAAGAGAAGAAACGTCTCCAAGTATTAAACAAATCATGGGATTTCCCACTGCAAGGTTGGATCAAGAAGTTTCTGATAGAGAGTTTACTCACTGTCACCTTTGGGTTCACAGAACAGGCTCTCAGGGAAACATGATTGAAGCCAAGAATGTGATTGGAGCCTGACGATGATGATCCTGGGCTTCAGCACAAGCATTGGGAACTCAACGTTTCTCTAGCTGCTCACTAGATTGTGATTGTAAGTCACAGTGTTCTTGCACTGGCCTGGAAGAGACAAAACATCCAGACTATGAAATACCTGTGGACCATTGTGAATCGTCTGCTTGTGGGAGCTGAAAACAGATTCTGGCCAACTGAAATTAGGATTTCAGTTCTACCACCACAAGAAACTGAGCTCTGTCCCTAACAATAATCATGGAAATGTTTCCACCATATTTTAGAGATAGAAACCCAGCCCTAATCACTTCTTCACTTCTTAGCTGAGGCTGAGAGGATAATTTAACCACTCCATGACCTGACTTTTGACTTACAAGTGCATGAGTTTATAAATGAATAAGTGGTGTTGTGAGGTGCTATGTTTGTGGTCATTGGTTTCTATATTTTTAAAAGTGGTGATGACAATGATGACGATGATATTAAGAAGAAAATGTAAAGAACAGAAAATCCACACTGTAGGCATTAAAATTCATTAGCAAAACCTGTGCTAACCAGTGTTTGATTTGGCCATTTCGGAGCAGGTGACATAAATAAGGAAGGACATAAAAACATGGTGTGGTTGAGTTGCCCTTGCTTTCTACACGGATAAACCTGATGCTGAGCATGAAGGAAACAGTCTAGAAAGTATGGGTTGGGTTTTGTTTCTCAAAACAGAAGGGAGACACTACTAACACTGTACCCAGCCTATTAAAATCACTTTGAATAACTGGAATTAGCACTCAAGCTTAGGGCATCTCAGTAAAGTGCCCCTATAAATAACGGACAGTCCGGTTTGAGAGCCAGTGCTAAAAACCCACCCAAGCTAAAGTTCCTAGAAACAGAAGCCTCACTCTATACATTTGTTGAATACTCTATACATAATTACAAAGTTGGAATGTTGCAGATTCAAGGCCAAAATTATCATTGGCTGTCATTAGCACCTTTAATAGCCATCTGTTTTCTACCTGTGTCTCACCTAAAACATACTTTCAGCCATCACATAAAACTTCTTGAGTGAGTTAATTTAGCAGGCCACTAGCTCCAACCATCACAAAGCTTAAAATGTTATCAGCATCTGACAAGGATAACAGAATTTTCCCACTTTTCAACATTTGATCATTGGATGTCTCTGCCATTATAGTTGGTGAGTTCATGATTGTCTGTCATTCTGTGACTATAAAAGCTTGTCTTACTGTTTCTACAACAAAGCATGCTATTTGAAACAACCTGAAGCTGTGTTCTTGAACTACAGTAAATCACACACTTGGATCAGAATAAACTCTCTCTTGTGCCTTTTGAGGTGAGAGCTGTATTGATACTCATAGCTTCAAAAGTGCAAACTTCATATTCAACTCCAATTTGGAGAGGAAATACTACATAACATGTTGAAAAAAATAGTATCTGGTAAGTACTCATTCTATACCTGAGCATTCTAAGCATTTTCAACCATTAACAAAATTAACTTGTGGAAAAGGCATGTATGGGCCTTTGCTGTTATTTCACAGAGAAAACTTGTAAACAAATAAATGACCAAGTTGCCCACAATCACTACCCTGAGTGTACGGAGTCAGGGCACCTGACTGCAATAAGTCTCCATGCGGTCTTCTCTCCATGACGCTCCCACTCATGCACACTGAGGTAACCCCTTACCAAAGTACAGATGACAAGCTAATAGGACTTTCTCCTGTACATTTTCTTTCTGTTCCCCCAGGTCTTTGGAAACACATGAAACAAAACTATTGAGGGTGTGCTTGTGCTCAAAAAGAATGAATGCTGAATAAACCTCCCTGACTAGAATTCTTATTTGAATCAGGAACAGCTGTTAAATAACATAATCTGTATCTGGTATATAATTTCAAGGCATCTCTTCTTTCCTGTGGTGAGGGAAATCTAAGATGTTTAAACAATATTTAACATTTCTTTCGAAGCATTGCAGCGGGAAACCTAAGTGGTTACCGACTGAAAGAGAATGCAGAGTGGTGTGACTTTTCCTGTGGAGACATAGACATCTATTCATCCAAGATGGAGACCTAACAACAGACCAGAGCAATGAGTAAACAAAAGTCCAGCTTGGTGAACTAAATTATTTCCCAGACTTACACACAGGCCCCTGAGTGAGGAGCTACTTACAGGAGCTTGGGTGACTCAAGAGCAGCGCCACTGAAGAGCTACCTCAGCATGACTGATAACTCATGAAAACTGCATCCCTGGAGACTCTACCTGGCTCTCAGGCAGCTTGACAGGAGGGAACTCTCCATGCCCCAGTAATTTTTCATTGCCTCTAAAGCCTTCCCCAGGGGCCTTATGAACCTTGTGTGGTTAAGCTTTCCATGACTGCTGAGGGTTCTTTATTTCCTGAGTCTCATGAGCCTCTATCTTTTCTCTGGGAGAGAATGTTTCAATTCTTAGGAAGTCACCACATAATAAAAGCAGTTAGCAGAGCTAATTGCTGAAGATATTGGTAAATTGGAACAGACAAACCGATTATAGTTCCAGAAGGAACACACACACAAGCACACTCCCTAATCAGCATTCAGAGTTATACCTGACAATTATACTAATAAAGTAACAATAAGGTTAACAATAAAATTTCAGAGAGAGAAAGTGAGAGAGAACACATTTGACAAAAAAAGAAATAAAATAAGGGCCACAGGATATTTTATTTATGTAAGTCATTTGCCTCTGCAGAAAAATCACATTTACATTGGAGAGAAACACAACCAACAACCTGCTTAGCCTCCCATTAGCACTTGTCAATAAGGTAAAGGGGCTATGCAAGCCTGCAGTGTCACCTGCAAAGCCTCTTTCCCAGCACAGAAGCCACACCATAACAGGAATCCAGTTCACATTTTAGGACCCTAAGATTTTAGTCCTTGAAATTGTAATTTACAAACCAAGTTTTACAAAATTATTTACCTCAAATCCAGATATATTAGCCATTTTCTGTCCTTCCTCCAGCTCCCAAGCCTAATGTACCTTGAAGTGAACCTTCTTGCATCTTTTATTTTACAAATGAGACAACATCAGAGTGACTTTCTCAAGGAACTGGACAAATAACATAAGATTAGATTAAAGACCCCAAGTTCTATCTTCCTGTGCAATATGCAGCTCACCATATTCCAGTCTTAGCTCCCCCGCGCCCTCTTCTTTAGGCCCTAACACAGTCATGAGCTCAGGAAAGATAAAGGCCATTTGCAAAATGCAATTGACAAAGATAGGATGCTTAAGCTTTTTAATTGAAAGTAAGTGGTAGATGTCTGGTGAGGTGGCTCCCCAGGTAAAGTGCCACCACTATGCCTAGCCGGCTGAGTTGAACTCACACAGTGGGAGCATAGTACTGACTCCTGATAGTTGTCCTCTGACCTGTAATATGTCCCTTTGTGGCATGTGCACACCCCTCCTTTCCTCCCCACAAATGTAACAAAGAAAACTAAAGTCTGTGGCTTTCCTTGTGCTTTTTAAATAAAAGTGAACCAAGAAACATCCATTCCAGTTCATGACACAAAGAGGGAGAATAAATAAACAAAATATTGATAAAGATTCAGACAGACTAAACCCTAGTTCATCCACCACTCCACTCTATACAAACTCTGCTTCCAGATAAAATGCAACTTATTACCAGAAAACTGCCACATTTGTATTTATTAAATATATTTAAACCAAATTTACATTAAAGTGCCTATCTCTAACATTTCAAATTTTGCATCCACTGAGTCTGCACATGCTCATTTTAGAAAATGCTATCTTTATGTTTCTCTTAAGAGCTCTACATTGTTTTACGTATTATAAATAATATGCTTACATTTCTCTTCCAATTTGCATCCAAAGAAAATTAATATTGATTACTGATGGGGTGATGTTATGCATTCTAAACGTTATTTGGTCCTGCTAGCTGTTACTTTGTTTTCTAGTCATTGTCTCTGATTGGTTGAATAAATGCTGAGGCTTGAGATTGGGCAAAGACAAAGGTAGGCGGGGCTAGGGTACGAGGCTTTTGAAGCAGAGAGGTAGATGAAGAAGTGATGCAGCCCCTTACAGAGCAGCCATTTGGTGGTTTATTTGTTGTTAAGCACTTAACCTGCACCTGAGTGATGCAGTGTGGCCTTTTACCTGGGACTTTCCGTGCAGCTGGTACTTGCTGTGTTTTCCTGATTTTGTAATGAAGTGAAGGTGTGATTCTGCCACTCCTACATGTTGCTTGATTCTGTAATGAGGCGAAGGTGTGATTCTGCTGTGCCTACTTGTTCTCACCCTATATAAGCAGTTGGATCTTTAGTAAAGTTTGACACCTTGATCAGATCTGACTTGACTTGGTGTCCCTCTCTGTGTTCTTTGTCTCTCCAATTCCCAGCACCTTGTACAAGCGGTACAGTCAGTGGTCGCAGGCGACTACAAAGAAAGGCCTCCAGAACAAGCCTCCAGGAAAGAAGAAGCAAGATCAGGAAAGAGGACACACACCATGGGTTAGAGTAAAGAACGTCATTCCACGTGACCAGGAACATCAGCATAGTGTGGGGAATAACAGCACAGGGGATATATGTATATATGGGGTCATATTTGGGTAATAGAATTAAGAACTAGCTTAGATGGGCCAAGATTGCTCAATACAGGACAAAGCTTGTTAAAAACCATGTGGTGTCTATGGGCTTATTTATAATGGCGGGTTAAGGATTAACACCACCAACCAATTAAATATAATATAAATACAAGTAAATAATGTAATTAAATTTTGTCTACAGATTACCATTACTTACAAACTGAATGGAGAAAACAGAAGAATCAAGGTTGCAGCTGAGGGATATTGCAACCACAGTGGCCCTATTCAAAGGAAACAGAATAGAGAAAGAGCATCCTGTAGGATGTGAGCTTACCAGGAACAAAGGTTCCTCTCAGAGCCTTGTATTTTATATTTGGTCCCTGAACCATCGCAGTAAACAGACATACTGCAGTAACTACTTACCTTAAAGGAGCACTTCATGGCACTCACCAGCTCATACCCAGCCCTCTACTGCAGCACAAAGCCCTGTCTATGTTTGACTTATGAATTTGTTCCCCAAGTTTGGGATATATTTAAATAATTACTCAATGGACATAATAAAATCCATCCAAGGGAAATGGACTGAGTGATGCTACAAAGGAACCTTGCTTTGGAATACTGCAGGTCATAGATTCCAGAATCAATACCCCCTCCTTTAGGGTCATACGGATCCTTACTATCATGGAAGAATACTTTAGTTTCAACTAGTTAAAAAGAAAAATACTGTAAGGGTACTTTTAAAATTAGAAATTACCTAACCTAAGCAAAAGTAACATAAACTTTAATTCATAGAATAATATAGTAGAGGGATGGTATAAATTTCCATGATGGATAACATGTGTTTTTAAAAATATTAGCAAGGGTTTCCTTTCTAGACAAAGTAAGACTAAATATGCCTCCCCCCACCTCAAATAATTACTTTCAAAAATAGGAGAGGGAGAAAGCTGTGAAAATATATTTCAAGATCAAGAAAACAAGAACAATCTTTCCCTAAAAGAAGAGAATGCAAGAGAAATGAGTACGAAGATTGCCCAAATTCAATGTCTTGAGTTTTCAGTCTGTGGTGCTAGGAGAAGAAACATGGGAATACAGACACAGACATGTAGTCTAGGTGTTAGGCTATGGACCACTGGAAGCTCAAAGAGTAGAGAAGAGCAGTGAAACCAAGGTCTCTCTGGGAGGTTAGGCTCACTGGAGCCAAAGCGGGGGGCCTGCACTAACCTCTGAGGCCACTGGGTTGGAGACCTAGTTGCAAGATCCACAGAAGCTAGAGGTCTTCTCTCCCAGAATACTCTGGTCCAGGCAAAGTCACAGGCATGGTCCTGTTCTCACTATGAAGAGAATAAAAACACAAGTCACAAGCTGAAAAAAAATTTGCAGATGATAATCTGATACATGGCCTGTATTGAGAATATATAAATAATAATCAATAACTCCATAATTAAGAACAAAACAATTCAACTAGGAAATGGGTGAAAATTTTTGAAAGACATTTTATCAAAAATGGTACACAGAAAATAAGCATGAGGAAAGATGTCATCATTATTCACTAGGTAAACATAGTTCTAATATAAAGAACACAGCACATCTCACTCACTAAGTAGCTAAAATTGACAGGCTCATACAAAGTGTTTATAAGAATACAGATCACTCAGACTTTGTATTCAGGACACAGTGACACCAAAAGGAATTCTCTTAGAAAACAGTTTGACACTTCGTTAAGAACAAGTATATAACTACCCTATAATCAACCCTTGCCTGCTGAGGAATGTCCACAAGAGAAAGGAAAATGTGAGTCAAACTGAGAACATTTGTATTTAGCATATTCCCGAGATAAGTAGCTTATGGGTATTTCCTTAATAATGCCTGACATTTTTTCTTTTAACTATGATATTCATATTTTTATATTCTTGCCAAAGTACTTTGGCTTGAAGGAGCATGCTTATATGTTCATAAGATTTTTATTAATAACAGGTAGAAACTGGAAATACACAGGGTGAAGGAAAAATTACTGCATGTTCATATAATAAACTATCACTCAACGATATAAAGGCATACTTCCAGTAGCTTAGATGAGTCTTAAAATATTCACATTGTACAATGATAGCTATGGAATGACTAGAAACTAGTTCAATACCTAATGACAAAAGGCAGATCCATGGATACCAGAGAAAGGGCTTTGATAAGGGGAAGGAATATAGGTATCTGAGCATGCTTTTGGGGACAATGCCATGCTCATATTTGTAACAAAAAATACATAAGTGCACACATACATCAAAATATTTTAAATTGTACACTTTGTGTACAACTGAGTTTATGACAATTATAACTTAAGCTGGAAAATTTTTAAATATTGAATTTTAAATGCTATAATTTTAAATATATTCTAGTCCTAAATACTACAGAAGTGTTTTAAGTAGCATAATATTTCAGTTTGAGTTTCCAATTTTTTATTTGAAATATACCATCTATGTTTTAACCAATTGGAGAGATTTTTATGCTAATAATGAATTAAAACCTTACTAAATAAAACCTTTCCAATCAAGATTCAATGTAAAGCAAAGTTTTACAATATTTTAAACGTTTCCATAATTGCAGATTTGGAGCCAAAAGTTACTCACATTAGAAGACTTCATAATTATAACCATTGTCCCCAAGCTCTCTTCTGCCCTGAGGAAGACCACCATAGCAACCAACCAGTCTAGAAAGAAACAGACAACAGACATTGTTGTCAACTCTTCTATCTACAGCAAATACCATTCTTCCTCTATCCTGACATAAAATCATATCACTTGTTTTAAATAAAAGCACACAGAGGTTATGTGTTCATTCATCCAACTGGTTTGCTTAGATTACTGGGTGGGCTGGACATACTGACTCACACTTTTAGTCCCAGTTATTTGAGAAGCTGAGGGAAAAGGATTGCTTGCACCAGGAAATCAAGACCAGTGTGAGCAATACAGCCTGACTTCATCACAGAGAAATAAATATCGTCTCTGTGAACAATAAAGGCATAATAATAACTTTTGTACAGTATGTACAAGAACAACCTGGGCTTGGTAGTAGTCCAACACTTGGGAGGCAAACACAGGAATATCACATCTGAGGACAACCTGGGCTACATAGTGAGGATGAGGGTAGTGTAGTGTATACACCAAGGACTTCTTGGGAGAAAGAAGAGACAAAAAGCAAGGAAGAGAAGAAGTGAAGAAAGAGAAAGAAAAAAGAGAGAGAGGGAAAGAAGGAAGGAAGGAAAGAAGGAAGGAGGGAGGGTGGAAGGAGGGAGGGAGGGAAGGAGGAAAGGGTTATAATGAAGAAACATTAAAGTATATCACCCACATCCTGAAAATATGAAGTGAAATTGACTATGTAGAAGTGAAGGTCACAAAATTGAAAGACACTTAAAAGTAGGGATGATGGTGGAACAGCTTGCTGGTTGTTTCTAAGAGCTAGCAAATTCTTTTACTTCCAAGACAGCATTATCAATTAATTCTCTCTTAATAAAGGTGTTGTATTCTAACCATTTAAAATATGAATTTAATTGTTTCAATCACATCTTTTTTAATCTTAGTGAGGTCAGTATTTTCAGTCTTTAGTAAGTCCTTAAAAAATTCTTAGGAACAATTTGCCCTAGGGGTGCTACCATGTAGGCCCCCAATGCAAGAGGAAGCTCTTAACCCTCACATGACTGTTGAACTGAGAGGGGCTGATATGTAGGGACACTTCACATCAGAGGAGTAGGATAGGTGGGAGAGGGAAGAGAGGGTAGGAGGATGGAAACGGGAGGGGTGAAGAAGAGGGTACTATGATGAAAATGTAACTTGATGTAATAAACATTATAATGAAAAAAATTTCCTAGGAGACAAAATCTCACAACAAATTTCCTGTTCTTCTGTCTCTTCCAGTCTTTCTGCCCCCTCTTCCACAATGATCCCTGACTCTTGGGTGGACTTAGGTTGTATTGTAGGTGTATCATTCAGTACTGGGACCCACAACTCTATATTTTGATCACTTGTGGTTTTTTGCAATGGTCTTCCTCTGTTGCAAAAAAAAATTCCTTAATGGTAGGATGCTAGATATGAGCTAAACAAACAGGACATGCTAACAGCATAGATGAGGGAAAGCTAGAAAGGCCTCAATACTAGATAAGGGACGTCCTTACTAAAGAGTGCTGAGAGAGAGAAAAGTTGTCTTCCCCAAGAAAGAGGATCTGGTTGGTTATCCAGTATCAAATAACCAGCCCTGTAAAATATACATATAGGTAGCATTATATGGACTGATTAGGTTGTATTCATGTATTTAGGTATGTATGTATGTATGTATGTATGTATGTATGTATGTATGTATGCATGTATGTATGCATGTATGTATGTATTTATGTAATAAAAATGAAAAAAGAGGCCATGAGTCTGAAAGAGAGGAAGGAGTGGTGAATGAAGTGTCTGTATGAAAGAAAGGCAGGTAAAAATAATGTAATTGAGGTGACATATGTATTTATTATTATTTATTATATATTAAATGATACATAATATTTATAATAAAGTGCAATTATATTATAATCTCAAAAAATAAATAATTTTATAAAATTAAACTTTTAAAAGAAAGAATGAGATAAATTCCTAGAAAACACTCTTCTTATTAAACGCAATATAGTTATGGATAATTTAATAAGAAAAAGTGAAGAAGAATGGCATTTTCCTAAGATGCTTTAGTTTAAAGCATGCATGTCCTCATTATTTTATATACATATTATATATATGTGTGTGCATAGGTATATTTCTTGCTTTTTTTCCCTTTAGTTTATTTACTTATTCACTTTACATCCCAATTGCAGTTCCTTCCCTCCTTTCCTCCATTCCCACCCTCCTATCCTCTACTCCCATTCACTCCTCCCCTTTATCTCAGTGAAGGGAAACCCTCCCCACCAACCTGCCCCATGGAAGAGGATGCATAGAGATATTTTTAATGCAAAGTTCTCACAATTCTTTTAATATTTGAATAAAATATTTAGAAGAGAATCTGAAAATTGCCATTGAATGCCGAGTCCTTGTTTTTTGTTGAAACCAGGTTTACACTTCATTCAAGTCAAAGATGAGAATAGAAAATATTTCGACTATGTTAAATCACCATGAATACCAGTGTTTTATTAAATTCTTTACAGTGTTCTTTCTGACATTAACTTCACTTTAAAGGAGGAAATATATAATTTCACTAATCTTACATCACTTGTCTGAAAACATAGTTGACCACTGCAATTGCTTTGGTTTTTTTGTTTGTTTGTTTGTTTGTTTGTTTGTTTTCCATCCCTATAAACTAGTGTTTCTCAACCCTTTGCAGGTCGAATGACCCTTTTATAAGGGTCACCTAAGACCACCGGAAAACACAGATGTTTACATTAGGATTCATAACAAGAGTAAAGTTACAGTTATGAATCAGCAACAAAATTAATTTCATGGGTGGGAATCACCACAACATGAAGAACTGTATTAAAGGGTCATAGTATTAGGAAGGCTGGGAACCACTGCTATAGGCTATTTCACAGAATATGTCCATAAGTAAAAGAGCCAAAAGTATGCTAACTTCCAGGCCTAATTATAGGTAATGATTTTTTACCTTGAAAAACTTAAGATATATTTGAGGAGAGATATCAAACATAGTAAATGACCCCATGCAGCAGGGGTTGGCAGCTAGCTTAATGCAAGCCAAATGAGAGTACCCTTTTCAAAATAAATAATATATTAACATATTTTAATATGTCAAACAATGCCTAGCTTGTATTTACTGTCCTTAAAGCTGTGGCACTGCAAGGGTTAAAGAAAAGCTATGATTTCCAAAGAGAAGAAAGAATATGCCACTTTGTGAGCAGTACATACCTCTCAGAAGCCTGTTTTCTGTAATAAGTAGATCGAGAACTGATTAGATCCTCAAATTATATGTAATAAGTTTATGAGATAGCTTCTTCTAAAACAGAAGGAGATAGTATACATTAAAATTTAGGGGGAAAATAAATGTAAATTTAAACTATTGTTAGTTTGAGTAAAGTGAAATAGATATGAATAAAGCCAAATTGATATGGCCACATCCAGTCATAATCAGATACATATACATCAACAGCTGCACACATGCCACCAAATAGCTTCCACATCCACTCACAATCAGGTACATA